>VZTD01004782.1:1423334-1757003 GCA_013397725.1 Rhagologus leucostigma
GGCTCGTCCCAGCGGCGGAAGGTCCAGGCCGGGGTACGGGCCGGGGGGCGCGGGCGTGCCCAAAGCGTTGGCTGCCTTGGCCTGGCAGCGGGTGGGGGACAGACAAGGCTCGCTTTAATACGCTTCGAGCTCAATAGCTAACACCAGAGCATCGCTGCTTAAGTCTTTTCTCTATGTGAGCCTTACCTGAAAGAGGCTAGAATCAGATGCGGACAGAGGAGTGACTGGGTGCTCCAGCAGTCGAATTACAAAATTTTTTAAAAATAGGCTTATTTCATCATATAACGTGAAAAACGAGTATTCGTTACTGGCGTGTGGTTTCACCTGTTAACACAGAATAGTTTGTAATGAATATGCAGACAATATTCATATAGTAGTTAATAAGTTATATGTGTTAGTTGCCTTTGTATCCATTGATAAGAAGACATAAATAAATTTTAAATGTTTCATTAACTTGTCTACTGAAACTGTAATTCTTAAGCATCCTAAGACAGCAAGTGTATTTGGTGGCAGTAATGTCAGTAGCCAGTCCTGTGAATACATTCAACATGCTGCATGTTCTTATTATTGATTAACCTTGATGGTCATGGGGGAAGAAAAACTAAGATGGGAAAAGCATAATCAGTAGCATGTTGTTCAGTTCAAGCTCCATTTCTTGATAATAATTTAGGCTCTGATGATGACTTTGTTACTACTTTTATGAACTTCTGATTTAGAAGGGCAAACTCTTAACACAGCATTTTTAAAACTGTTCTTGTTATCTCGGGGAACAGTGTGTACAAATCCACAGTTCTTAAAAGGCCATGGAACTGACTGACAGGCTGTGGGTTTGGACGTAGAAACTGCAAATGGATGTCCTAATAGGCAGGAGTTGAAACAGGAAAAGTTCTTTGAGATCTGTCTGGGGAGGCTAGAAACAATCTTTTATGCCATCTTTCCACTCTGTAGTGCTGGGGTGTAGCAATAGGCCTTGGCACTTGCTCCAGTGCAAGCTTCTTGATGACAGAGATGTTTTAGTTGCTGATCCAATATTGAACTCTATCTGGAAGGGAATCAAAGATTTAAAAGCAATTGGGAGAAGGGGTTACTGATTGTAGAAGTGTGGATTTACTACTGATGGATCTACTGTAAGTATATATGTTCCCTAAGGATGGTTTTAAGAGCTGTGGCTGACCTACATTTTCTGAAGAGACATTCCGGTAAATACTGTGTGGCTGAGCACACGTTCATCCAGAGTGGTTTATAACAGACTTTCTTGCTGTTACAGTGAATTTTCATCAAAGGCTGCAGAACTTGCATCTCTTACTGTTCTAGTCAGTCTCTGCATTTTAAAATTTGCTGGATTTTTTGCTACCCAGTCCTCATCCTTCTTGCATATGTGATATGTCAAGATAAGCTTTTTAGGAATTACTGCTATGAGGATGGTGGAAGGGCTTAGGAGAATCGTTAGGGAAGCATTCTAAGTGCTGGCTTAACACAGGTGTTTGGGGGAAGGGAGAAAGCCCCACATCACCTGGATACACAGATGAAAAGGAGATTCAAAGGTACAAGGCTGCGTTATACAGCCTTATACAAGCCTGAGATGAATTTGGATCCCATACCAGGTGGGAATACAGGGTTGATCCTCCTGATTTATCAGACTGGCATCTAGACTCCTAATTCCTCATGTAAGTTCAGTTTTTAAATAAATTTTTATCTTATGATAAACAGGGTCTCATGATCAAAGCACTCACTCTTGATCTGTTTGGAAGTTGCCACACTTCAGTAGCAAGGGGAGTTAAGTTTGGTCTTACTCTGTGGCAAGTTGGCCACCTGATCTTAAGGAATAAAGAAAGAAGAAATGCTGTTTAAGGAATGTTGTCAACATAATGATCACTTCGGAAACGTTTTAGACCAGTGATGGTCACAAGACCCAGTGTAGGTTGCTCTGAAACCTTTTGTGTAAGGACCCCACTTTGCAGTTGTAATCTGTGCTTACCCAAGTAGCAGAGAGGGAAGTAGAGCAGAATCTTGCAAAATATGGAGCCTTGCTCATATAAGGGTAACTTTTGTTCTGCTGCCCAGGTACTGACAAAACTGCTGCTTCGAGGAATCTCACATCTGAAAACAGCAGAGCTGCGTGAATACAACCTTGTAACTCTTGGCCGTAGTTGTGACGGCAACAGCTCTCAGATTTGGAGAGCCCCCAGCTGGCTTAGGTGAAAGGTGGTTCTGTGGAACAGCTGTGCCAGTCTAGCAGCTCATTAGTGCTCACCCAGCTTTCCTTGTACCTGTTTGTTGGCCACTTTGTGGAGTCCTTTTGTCTTGCTAAAGCATGAGGAAATAACCTGGTGAGGAAGAAGTGATTAATTTTGTAGTTGAATTACTTTAATGGGGGAGCTGGCACGAAGAACGTGGAGAGTGGCACCACACCGTTTGGATCAGGTTGTTTTTTAACCTGGTCTGTGCATCCTCAAGGTGCTTTAGTAGCAGGAGTTATTATGCCTGGTGCTCATGTTTGTTCACACCAAGGGAGCAACACCAGGGACCGAACTGCCATGTGTAGTAACTGACAGCAAAATCCTGCAGTGCAATTGCTCAGTTTTCTCTGAGATTTAAATAAAAAAAGCATTGAAGTGTATTCATATAATAGTGATACTAGAGAAGAAGAAACAGGTGAAAGTCCAAACCTTACTTGCAGAGCCTGCTTGAAGGCCTGATATCAGGCACAATGCTCATTAAAATCTAAGGTATTTTCTTGGATTCCTTTCCCAAGTGTTTTGGGGGAAAAGGAGACTATGATGCTGACTTGCTTTTATGCCTTTTTTAAAGTGTTTTCTCTTTAGCCAGGATGATATAATCATACAGAAAAATCTTTAAGAACCAAAATAACCCACTGAATACTTCTGTGCTACTGACAATATCTACTAAAAAGGTATATTATGTATATTCTGTGCAATTACTTCTGCATATCTGCTTCATATGTAGAGGAACTATAATTTTTTACACTTCTCTTATCAGTTTGGTGATGTTCAACAGGCTTGTCTTTAATGCTCATGGCAAGTAGTTTTTGTGGCTGTTATTTCTCCATTCTCTCAAATAGCCCATCGATAATCACTGCATACTATCTTGTGTCTTAAAAGTTTTTGGAGCTGATAAGCCATCCTTATAAGATCGGTGTCAGATGCACTGAACTCTTTAGCCTTCAGAGCTGACTAAACACAATTACTATATCAATGTTCTGATACCTTCTGCAAACAATTTGTTAGGTACTTGGCTAAAGTTTTCTAGAAAGACACCTAAATGAAGTTTGTTAATAATTGATTTACATGCAAAAGAGCTTTGCCTGTGAATTCTTGCTGACTGCTAATTGAGCTGTGTGTGTTTGTATGGTCAGCTGGCTAGATGTCAGGAGTGATTTAAATGTTTATGCCTCATGTGATCCAAGGTATCTGGAAGTATCATGTGAGACGTTGTTTGCTTTCTTGTTCCTAATTTTAAGCACAGGCCTTTTCTGTGGCAGTCCATCGAATCTATGAGCTGCTGCAAGACATTCTTCTTAGAGAACTGTCGTCAGAGCTTAAAATTAATTTTCCAGGAAAGTTGGTTCATTTTGAAGGAAGAGTAATTTATAGAACCGAAAAGACGACAGTTATTTGAGGAAATAATACTGGTTAAAAAGTTACAATAGTTGATAAATACCCAAAGGCATTTGCATTTCAGATAAAAGTAGTAAAAAAGTAGCAACTGCTGGCCCTCCTTTTTTTCTTTTTCCCCGCATAAAAAATACCCTGGCTCCCCATCCTGTTATTTAATAGGTACCTTTTTTTTCCTTAGGATCCTCATACTTGGACATTTGTTGAATGATCTTTTTTTTTTATTATCTGAGCAGTCTAAAGGCAAGTCACTTTCAGGGTGCAATTTGCTTCTTGTCTCTTGGTGGGAACTGTGAATCTGTCATTAAGACTTAAGGACAGTGATAGGCAGGAGTAGGAATGTATCCTAAAGCTAATTGCTGCAATTCACAGCCTGTTACCTCCCTTAAACTCTAATGATATTTCTAAATACGCTTTTCCTTAAAGTTTCATCGTACAAAAACACATCTCAGAGGGAGTTCTACTAGTTTTGTCAGGGAAGATGAGATGCAAAAATTAGCCAAGGATACTATGGTATGGGAAGTGAATTGGGCTCACCGATGTATTAGAGTGAGTTCTGTTGGGATTAGCATCTTTGTGAAAGATGCGGATGTGCTAGAACTGATAGAACATGAAATCTAATGGAAACACTTTTTCCTGCTGAATAAGAAATCTCATTTTTCCAAATGTTGCAGTTCTGAAATTAATAGAGGAATTACACAGCTGCAAATTAGGGAAGCAGGGTACTGCTGAAGATCTTGTCTTGGACATCTGGTCTTAACTAGTGCTGATATGTTTTGCAGAACTTCACAGGCAAGTTATTTTGGGGTCAGTCTGCAGGCTTTAAAAAAATAACAACTCTCTTTAATGTTTCCAGCAAAAAGGCTTAGAAACTACAGATAGTGGTAGATGAGAGGAGAAAAACTGCATACAGATTACTCTGCTCACAGGTACTTTCTCTGTATGCCCTGAAAGCAAAGAGAAAGATGTTTTTCTACTGCTTTCAAATTCGACCATAGAAAATTTGAAAAGTTATGTCCTTAACCTACGGAATTATTCTTCAGTGTGATATTTTTTAACCTGTTACTTATGAAAAACCACTAAGTAGTTCTCCAGCCAAAATGTAAATCATTAACACTGCTAAACTGGGTGGGTTGACGACTGAAGATCTTGCATGTTTTTTCAATAATCTCTAAAACTGAAATTTGTGTTTTGTTCCCTATAGGTTCATCATGAACCGTCTTCAGTTTGCAGAGTATACTTTACAAAATAAAAAACCCCAAGATGTGAGTGATAGTGATTAGCAGTTTCACTGTTAATATGGAAATGAAAACATGACAAAAACATTTTTGTTAATCCCTGCTTTACAAACAAACAGGCATCATACTTGTATATGAGAATTTATTTTTTAACTACAGTATGTATCTTTGCACATGTAGGACTTGTCCCTTATCTTTTGTTTAGAATTGAAAAAATTGCCATTTTTCATCTTGTTCCTTATCATCCCTTGAGTAAAAATCAGTATGTCATGTTTCTCATCTTGTATCCTGAGTTGGACACAGGAGCACAGCCTCTATCCTCCAGAAGCTTCCAGATAAAATATCTTAACTAAATGAAACTTGCAGTTAATCTAAGATCATTCCATTAAGTCCAAGTGAGACTTCGTACAGTTTCCTGCTTTCAGTGCTTTTGTGGATAAATGTATCTTGATTATAATCTTACACTTCTTCAGTTGTGAGTTTTCTACTCTGAGCAGGAGTGCTTATGATTGAGTGCAGTTTGGAAACCTCAGCAAGTTCTCCAAACTCTTAATACCCCAGATATTTGTCTAAGTCTTTGAAAGGTCTCTTTGCTGGAAGAACTTTATTTTTACCCAAGGAAGTGAGATTCCAGGATAGAACAGAATGTCACTCTTCTTTGTTTTGCATTGAAACTGAGGACAAAATCAACCTGTTCTGTCCTTGGCAGGTCTGCTGCTGAAACTGGCCAGTCATGAAAGATTGATATAAATAGAATTACGTTCTGTTCCTTTTCCAATTAAAAGCACTGATACGGCGGAGGCACGAGACTGGAACAAGTTGTTGCCTTAGTTTTTGAAGCAATAACTAAGTAGAATTTTGTGAGGTTACAAGACTGAACTTCAGTAAACTCTTTCTAGGGTGTGATGCAATGCTGTAATCTCCCTTACTATGCTTTCCAGTATATCAGAGTCCTTGAAATATAACCTAAAATAAACCATGGTCAGCTACTGGACCTTTTAACGTTTCACTTAAGGCTACAAAAATAAAGCCCCTAAAAACCTAATGAGAAAGTAGAGGTAGTTAATAAAGAAATCCTGAGGTATATCTTGGGGGGCATAACCTGCAGTGGTTGGAGGTTGTAAGAGTGTGGTTGTCTGTGGCCTTTTTCGGTTCTGCAGTAAGTTTTTCTCTAAAAGCACATCTGGTTTTCCAGTTAAATTAGGCATTGCACTAAAAGATATAATCTCTTTCCTTAAACCATTTCTAAGTATCAATGTATTACAGAACTTGAACTATTTTGATTAAATAATTTACTGGGGGATGGGGGGAACAAATGTATGGATAGATCTGCATTAAAAAACTTCATAACTAAACATTGACAAATAAATAGGATATAGCACACCCTAAAAAGAGGGCTTTGTGGAGCTTAAAGGGGTGGAGGGAACCCTTAAGACGTGCCTAACTGCTAAATTTTTCTAATACAGAAAAACTTCTCAGTTACTGAAATGTTTTTGCATCTCTGGTTCTTGAGGAAAAAAAGACTAAATGTAACAGTGTAAGACTGATAGTTTGCAGGCAGCTGTTCAAGAGAAGAAAGACTTGCATGTGCAGTTGTGATGCTCTGAAAAAAAAGTTCTTTCAGAAAGATTCAGTTTGTACTTTAAAACACAGATAATTTCGGTAATGTCCAAGACAATCTTTTTCTTTGTACCCATGGCCTTATATGGTGTGGTTCCATATAGTCTGCTCTTTGAAGTTAGGAGCTGTTGATCCAGAGTCATTCTGTGTGTTGGTTTTTCAGCTAATGATTTTTGAAAAGATATAAATATTTTCAGTGGAAAATGTGTATGTAGTACCTTCTTCTTACGTAGTATTTTTTCTATGCTATTACAAAACCTAACGGTGTCTCTGGATGCAGTGATAATGCATATAAGGGCTACAGTCTTTAGCTGTGCATACTACAATATAAAATGTTATATACTTTAATTAACTGTCTCATTTTTATCTCTCTCTCCTTTTTATATTTTTCAGTTCCGGGGGACTTAGGTAATCAGTTGGAAGCAAAGTTAGATAAGCCATCAGTGGTGCACTATCTCTGCTCTAAGAAGACAGACAGTTATTTTACACTCTGGCTGAATCTAGAATTGCTTTTGCCTGTCATCATTGACTGCTGGATTGATAATATCAGGTAAGACCAGAAGTGGTGCTCTTTGCAGTTACATCCTTTCCTTAGGCTGACGTGCAGAATGGCTGCCATTAAATTCCTTTTCTGATTCAAGACCAGTGAGAGAAATTACTTGGAATTCTGCTGGGTAGGCAAACAGGATGGGTGTGAAGATGTGGCTCTGTTGCATCTAGGGTAGATGTTTATTGCTGATAAGGAGCAGAGGCTCTCTTAGTTTCTTTCACTTTCTCTTCTGCCAGTGACTCAATGTAGGTTTGAGCACTTATCAGACATCTCTATGGCCTTATCTCAAGGAGGATGTTTTCTGTTCTTCTTGATGATGCCAAGCAATAGGACAAGAGGAAATGGGCAGAAACTGATGCATGGAAGTCCCACCTGAAATACTTTGGTTTTAAAAATTGCCTAATTTAAAGCTTTCACACTATTTCATAATTCAATTTGCTTTATTAATGTTCCTGTAAAAATAATATAAATATATGTATGAAAACAAGAAATAATTAGCTGATGCAATTAAAAATGATTGTATTGGCGTGTTGCTCTTTTATGAATGTACTGAGCTATTGTAAAGCAGTCTGCTTTGTCTTCCCCTATGCCTTATGGATTAGAGAGATCTTTGTTGAGAGATTTGTGCATCAGTTTAGATTCTTAGACTCCATCTAGGGGTAAAAACTTGCATTCAGAAATGGCAATTGTGTTGATATGGTATTACAAACAAACCAACCCCCAACTATAATAACAGGGATGATTAAAGAAATAAACTCCTGACTCAATACTCCAGGTTCTTCACATCCTAAGTTGATTTGAAAAGTATTTACAAAACACTCAATACCTCAATATGTTTCCTGAGGTGCCAATCGTTATTAATCAAGAAAAAGTATTCCTTTATGCTGGTATGGGTATTTCTAGTTAAATGGAACTTAATTATGTTTAGGTAGGATAATATTTTTGATGTCTGATTTTATAGATGTTTTATGTCCTATTGCCACATTCTTATGCTCTTTATAAGTTTTTTCCATTTTGTGGCTTGATGCAAAGTCATATGGTACTGAACTATATAAAGTAGCTTATATTTTAAAGATGAAGTTCAGCCACAGTTCCATATACTCAGTTTTACAGAGATGAAGAGTCTTAGATTCTGCACGTAAAGCATTAAAGTAACTAAAGTAATTGTTTGCGCTGTATAACCTCTTAGCCACGAGAGTACTCTGGTCATGTCTGCTTGGGTTGGGTTTTTTCCTCCTTCTGAGTAACAGCACTTAAAGTTCTTGTACTGCACTCAGAATGTGAGACCCAGTGTAGTTGAGGGTTGTCATGTGGCAATATAACATGTTTCATGGGTTTTTTTCATTGTTTTTCTTCCCCTCCTCTCCAGGCTGGTATATAATCGAACAAGTAAGGTTACAGAACCACCAGATGGAGTGGATATCAGAGTCCCAGGATTTGGGCAGACGTTTTCCTTGGAATTTCTTGACCCAAGCAAAAGGAGCGTTGGTATGTACAAGCTGTGTCTGGAGTGCTTTGTCACTTGGAGGGTTTTTCTAGTTTGTCTTTATGCAACAAGCTACTGAAATGTGATTTCAAATTACAGTTCCGTGAGCTCACTTTGCTTTTAAGAGTTTTCATTGCATTGTATTGTTTCATTTGTTGCGTGGCCTGACAGATTGAGACAAGAACATTCCATGTTATTTAGTGTTGTGTCAAATCTAAGTTTGCTGGATGAAATCCGAGTAGGCATATTGAGGACAGATGCTTTCTAAAAATGAGATGGGTTGAGTAGAAAATTCTGTGACTCAAGCTTGACAAGCAAAACTGAAATAAAAGCACTTCAAGTTGGTTCTGAGTAAGATGTTCTTTGGCCTTAGGAACGGGTTAATAGGATTGGGAGATACCGTACCACTATCTGTAGTTCCTTGTATTTCGTTGGTGTCAGAATAATTATATAATTGCATTTGTGCTGCAAAAGATTTCTGCAGGGTATTTGCAGGGTCTTTTGTTTAGTGCTTTTGTAGAAATCATGTTTCAGAAAACACTGAGTTTGATAAGCTTTTGTGAGTTTTTATTAGCTGTGGCTGAAGACTGGAGGAGTTGAATAGTCAGTAATGCACTGAGCTTCACGTGCTTCATAACATGGATCTGTTCTTTAAGGACAGTGATGTGCTTTATGATCTGCACTAGATCACTCTTATAACTAGAACAGGTTTATGTTTAAATTCTCTGCTTGAGGGACTAGATGATAAACATTCAAGATTAACGAGTCAGGTTCTGCTCAAAACTTAAATATGACTCTGATTTTCAGTAGACTGTTCTGACACTGTTACCGGAGGCATGAAGTCGTGGTAATACTTAAATCCTATGTGTCAAACCTTGCAATATGTAACATCTTTCAATATGCAGTCTGCAACTGTTACCCTTCTTTGCTATTAAAGCTTTATGTTCAGTTACTTAAGTCTTAATCCACTACCCCAGAGATAGAAAAACAGTTTTGGGGTAGTTTCCAGAGTTCTGCCCTGGGGTACACGATGAGCATTTGTTTCCAAGAATAAGTGTTAATGAAGTCCAGGCCAACCTTTATACCCTACCTGACATTAATTTGCAAACAACAAAAGCTATGACTGACGAAAACCCTTCAGAAATAATTATGTTGCAGTTCAAGGGTAAACTTTCCTCTGCTGAGTAAAATTTATCCACTTTGTGTATACTACATTTTGCTGCCAAAAATGTTTGAGGGATCAGACAACTAGTAAGAAGTTTTAATAGTGATGTTCTCTCAGTTTTGGGGGATAGTGAGCATAACTCATTTTGTTAATATGTGTGCAGCTTTCTGGATTGTTAAAGGCAAACTGCAGGTTTAATGTCTGTCTATATGGTGTCAGAGATAATGCCTCTGGAACTTTGTTTTGCAGTAGTGTCTGACAGCTGTTTCTCACACTAACCTTGTTATTGTTCTGATTCTCTCTTATCTGATGTTTACAGGAAGTTACTTTTATATGTTGGTGCAAAGTTTAGTAGATTGGGGCTACAAACGTGACGAAGATGTAAGAGGAGCACCTTATGACTGGAGAAAGGCACCAAGTAAATAATATACTGTTACTTAAACAAAATTTTGACTCTCCTAGCCAGCAAATAATGTATTGAATCTCTTATCCCACCCGGTACAATTATACCTAAAAACTTAGTTTTGATTAGTTCTTGGGGCCTGGGTACTCCTGGATGTAGATGCAAGCTCAGTGTTGTGGTTTCCTTTTTTTTTACTTCTTTAAACAACTTGCCACTTGAAACTTGCTTTAAAAACAGAACAAAACAACAGAAGAACCCCATTTCACCAAAGCACGTGCACACAAAACCCCCACCCCTCCCATGTAATATTGGAATTTCTAAGCTCTGAATTATTAATTCCACAGATAGTTCAACACAATAATTTAAAAGCTTATTTTTTTAAGCTTTCACAATTAATATTTATCACTGTGTAATCTGTTTGTTTTAGATGAGAATGAAGACTATTTTGTGGCACTTCGCAAGATGATAGAGTTACTGTATGAGCAATATGGAAGCCCTGTAGTCCTAATTGCCCACAGTATGGGTAATATGTACACCCTCTACTTCCTCAACCGACAGCCCCAGGATTGGAAAGACAAGTACATCAAGGATTATGTGTCATTAGGTGCTCCATGGGGAGGAGTGGCTAAAACTCTCCGTGTGCTGGCTTCAGGTAGGTAATTTGAGGCTTTGCACTGTATTTTGTGTGTAGTGCACAATACTAACGAGACTGTTGACTGGAAGACTGTAAGACTGCAAGATGAGAGTTTAAAGTACTATGAAGGTAAAAATATTTTTTTTGTAAGTGATGACAACGTGATGTTTCGAGCCTTGCAACCCAACTGTTATTTTTCATATTTGTGGGAGTGGACTGAGTTTTCTCACATCCTGTAACCAGGAGCTTTCTCCCTTCTTGAGCTCTCCTGACCTCTTTTCAGCAGATTGTTGTGTCGTTTGCTGTTTGGCCTGATGCCATCTATTTCTGTCCCTTGTGCCACCAGCCTGATTGCCCTCTGTTCAGTATTGCAGAGCTACCAAGGACTCCAGAGCATTCAGCAGTTTCCTTTGATTAAAGATCACACAGCTGCTTGAGGTTAACATTAAAGGAAATTTGTAGACAGGGTGCGGAACCGGTGTCCGCAGGGTAAATGTCAGGTGAAAGTCATCTCTACAGATTAGGAAAGTGAGTCTTTGAGGTCTTGGGTTTAGCACACTGAATATGCCAGAGACTAAAAACCAAAGAAATTGAATAAAGCAGCAGAACGTATTTCACTAAGTAACTGAAAATGACTGATGGAAAATGTTCACTTAGCCCATCATGTGATACCATAATTACATCACGACATTTAGTTCATGATGTTTCTGGCTTGGTTTGGTAGCTTGTTTCTGACTTGTTAGCTTTGGATAGCCACTATCTTCTTCCTAATCAAAGCTGACATCAAAAATTGGACTTCATCAAAATGCAAAACACACAGCAAGAGCCAGCCATGCGTAGACAGAGCAAAGAATACTTTGCTTAGCAAAGGCATTTGATTCTGAACAGTAGTGCACTACTGCATTACTAATTAGAAAACTTGACTCAATACAAACATCCAATTTACACATTGTTAAAGCTTTTGAAATGGCACTGTAAAAATTGATTTCCCTTTCCCCACAGGCTTTGTCTGACATATTTGCATGCTACAGAAATGGCAAGAAGTGAACAATGTTATATCACCTTCATAAAATTACACGATTATATAAAATTCCACAGTCCTATATTTCTGTTGGATTAAACTTTTGTGATTCATACCTTGTCTACACTTTATAATGCATCTCAAGCAAAGAGGCTAATTCTGCTAATGCATAATGAATAGCTAAATTTCTACTAAAATGCAGTTAGTCATATTTTAATCTGTATCTGTTGTACTAAACTTCATGTTTTCAAGCAAAAATTAAAGAATCATGTGGGAAAGTTAAATGGACAAACATAATATCAGAATGTACAGTTTTAGGCTGTTTCTGTCTCAAATACCTGTAGTAAAGCAGCACCATCAGCACTTGGATTGCGTTAGTCTATTTGAGAGTTTCTAAAGTTATCAGGGTTAGTATGCAGAAGAATTGTTGCTTTAAAAAAAGTATACTGCATTTCAGCAGGAAAGACAAGGCACTCTGAATGCATTTTCCGCTCCCATTCCTGTTTATAATATGTAATGCCTAGGAACTTCATGTCAAATCCACAGTTGTGTTATCAAAGTGGTAAAGAGAACATGGGTGGAATTGTTTTCTGGGGATTTCTGTGATACTTTCAGCTACTTATACATGTGCTTTGCTGGATCCCACTACAGTGGGCAAAGACAAAGCTCACAGTGGTTTGCTTCTGTTTTTGAAAGGTTGAAATGTTAGCAGTGTCTTCCTTAGACCTGATGTTTTGTTGTGTTGTTTGCAGACTTACACGTGGTGTTGGCCATCTAGTACTTCTTCGCTTACGATAAAAGTAAAGCATTTGAGAAGCACTTTGTAACGGTTCTGTAAGAGAAGGCTGGAATAGTCAGGTTCTGTGTTTGATTATTCTACTGGAAATAAATGTTGTACACATTCCTTTCATTGTTCAGTTCAGAACCGGGGCTTGCTTTGCTGAAAACTGCCAAGCAGTATTCAGTAGCTTAGTGGTGAGAGTGCACACCACACAGTATCATGAAACCCATTTTTCAGGACATTTGTGGTTCTTGCTGCGCATTTGAGTTTTCCTTATCTGTTTCAGACTAGCCATTTCTCCATATAGTCCTCCTAAAGATGGCAATACTGTGCTTTGTGTCTCTTTGCTGAAGCAATAGTGCCACCCCATGGAATTAAAATAGCACCAGAGTGTATTTTTCAGGAATAGTGGTTTCGGTTGCAGCATTTCAATTTTTTCTGGCATGGTTGACCTGGACCACTACATGCTGTAACCACCTGGATCTAATAATGGAAAATAAAATTCAAAGTTCAGCTGACAAAAGAATAGAGGTGTGACAGCCACAGTGATAATGAAAACAAACAAGGAATATAAACTCATGTCTGTCTCAGGGTTTTGTTGTTTTTTTCTTTTAAGGTAATCACTATATTGGCCATTTATTAAGCAGCTTTTAATTTTGTGAAGGTGCAAGAACAATTGTTAAAATATGCAGAAAGATGCATATAAATTATCACTTAGTCATGTGTTAGTTTAAGCCATTTTTTACAGTCATTCATCAACTCGTATTTAAATTTTGGAAGTTATTAAAATTCAGTTTACAGAAATTAATTAACAGGACAATCATAAATGAGGAAAAACTTTTCAAATTGTCACCGTAAGCCAGGAGAATGAACTTATTATTCATGTTATCACCATCACCATGAGTGTTGGTAATTGCTGCTGCTGAAAATTGATGCTTTGCTTTATGGATAATGAAATTCCACTTTTTTTCCTAAGGTGACAACAACAGAATCCCTGTTATCAGTTCACTCAAGATCAGAGACCAGCAGAGATCAGCAGTTTCCACAAACTGGATGCTTCCCTACAACTACACGTGGCCTCCAGACAAGGTCTTTGTAAGCACACCCACAGCTAACTACACTCTGCGGGATTACCGCGAGTTCTACAGGGACATTAACTTTGAGGATGGCTGGCTCATGAGGCAGGACACGGAGCACCTGGTGTACCACATGACCCCGCCCGGGGTGCGCATCCATTGCCTCTATGGCACTGGTGTGGAAACCCCCGATTCTTTCCATTATGAAAGCTTTCCTGACAAAGAACCCAAGATTTTCTACAGCGATGGGGATGGTACAGTGAACTTACAGAGTGCCTTGCAATGTAAAAAGTGGGTGGACATGCAAAAACAGCAAGTGGTGATGTTTGAGCTTTCGGGAAATGAGCATATTGAAATGCTGTCCAATGATACTACTATCTCCTATGTGAAAAAGCTGCTCTTTGATTTGTGATAACCTTGTGTTGATAGTTATTTTCCTCACCTGTGATGCCTTCCCTTAAATATGGGGAAATGCCTTTTAATCCCTTGATATTTAGATATTTGAATTATTTATTTTGCTTTTTTTAAAAGGTTGTGTTCAAGTTGCTTGGTGTCCTAACTGATCGTTTGTCTCTGATTTGTGTTTATGATGCTTCGTGGTATTTTCACATTTTGCAAGTTTTGTCAAATATGCATTTTGGTGCCTCTGGTGTTGTGTCCAATGGTCATACAGACTTTCCTTTGGAGATTGTGCAGCCCCTTGCACATACCACATGGAGTCGTAGATCCCAGAGCTCCTTTGTGTGGTCTTTGCAGGTTTGGAGTGGGAAGGCTAGGAAGGTTGGCAATTTGGGATGCCCAAGGGAATGGTATTAACAGTTTGGGAAACACAGTAAGCTTTTTAAAGGGTCTTGCGTATTCTGATCCACAGTTCCCAGTGGATTAGTTTGTTAATGTGCATATCTACTAGGTAAGACAGGGAAGAGGTCTGCCTGGAACTGTGCTACCATTGTTGTAATCCAGACCTTTTTTGTTACAGCCTGGGGGAAAACAAAGATGGATGCGTGAATTACTTGAAGCTTCTTTATTAGGTACCCCACTGGGTTATTTTAGAAGGAAGAAATTGTTTGCTTATCACCTTCTAGAACCCCTCATTGTATAAAGTCTGGAGTCTGAGGAATTCTCAGCCTGTGCTTTATTTATCAGTGAGGGAATGAAGGTAAACTGTGGTTGGTGCTTGTAATAACTGTAGCACATAAATCAAAGCTAATTGAATACTGGCAAACAATCTGTACAGTGTGGAATTGCATTTCTGGGTGAAAAACAACCTTCTGTAGTGGAAATGATAATGGATGGTGGGCAGTATTTAAAAAAGAAAAGTAAACTTCTGAAATGGGGTGAGGAATGGAAGCCAGCATAATGTTGTATGGAGTATAAACCTTGTTCTCAGTCAAGTGCTTTGGCTCTGATCCAGTTACCTAAGCAGTGATCAGATCAACATTGCATTCCAATGAAAAGAAATGTTTTAAGACTAAAAGTAGCTTCCCATAGATTACAAGTTTCATTTTTGCTGTTTCAAGAAGTTGGGATAAGTGGTTCCTTAAATGTTTCTATGAATTGCTGAACATGCAATTCTGTAATTTCCTGCAGTGTTGTTTTACTCAATGTTAAAATAGAATAATTTCAACTCTGACCTCCACAGAATTGCTGGCCTAAGGGCCATCATATTTACCACCTTGATTACAGAAGTCCTGTTGGAGAAATAGTTTTACTCAAAAATTCTCTCTTGCTTGCTTTAAAACCAGTCACCCAGTTAGACTGCACTTAGTTTTCTGAAAATACAGTTTTGAATGCTTTAAAAATGCTAGGTTCTCCAATAAAAATGTTTTAAGAGTTTCGGAAACTCATCAAACTATTAAGAATTCATTACTTAAGAAACTGAATTTGTCTAAAGGGTAAAGTTTTAACTATTTTGGTAGCATACCTGAAATGTTTTCTACCATTGGACATATCAGTAACATGTGTTGAATTGATGAGCTTGAACTCTTGCTATTGTAGAATGGAACCAGGAGGTAGTTTTAAGGCTTTAAGTTTTAATTCAGAAATCTCTTGTTAATTCAAAACAACTTGAACTAGAGTCATCAATAAGCTAAATATCTTCCTAGGTTTTAACTTCCTTATGTAGCTTTATTTCTCCCTCTGCATTTTTTCCTAGTACTTATGTTGAAGGAGTGTAGGCATTTTCCTGATTTTTAAAATGGATCATTAATCTTGTCCTCACTTGCCCAGGAGCCTTGTTCAGCAGCAATATTGCCTAGACTTTTCCAGAGTACTGAGTTGCCCACAGCCTTTGTAGTGTGTAATTTTTGAAATGAAAAAAAACAAAACACAACCAACCAACCTAAACAACCAATCCCCCCAAAATAAAAAACCCTACAACAACGAGGGGGAAAAAAGACCGAACTCCCCCCAAAAATCACCACAAAAAGTTGCCCTTTAGCCGAGTCATCTATTTATGCAGGGCTTGTCAGCTGGATAAGCTTCAGGCTTGTGTTCCAAGACTGCTCAAAGATGATAAAGCTCTTCCTTGGTCTGACTCAATTTTTGAATAAATTGCTATTTGAATAAATTACAGAAAACAGCTAATCACAATCTGTATTTCTTGCTGAAGGAGAATGCCTGTTAATAAGCACTGGATTGAGTGGAGCTGGAGCCTGTATTGCAGGATACCAACATAGACATGAAGGGCTGAAAAATGAGAAAACAATGTAGGTAAACAATTCTTAACCTGATCTGGAGAATGTTTCTAAGCTTCTTTTGGATCCTTACCCATTAGTCAGTAGCATTTTCAGTCTCATAGCAAGAATTTAGCTTCAGGGGTTTTAGTGATTTGAAGTTCCAAAATACATGATTCAAAAAATGCTTGTTCCTTTTCTTCTTTTTTTTCTTTTAGTACTTCTAAAATACACTTTTTGTGACCCAAAAAAAGAGAAAAAGCACAACTCTTTCATTCTTTTCTAATTTTGGCAACCAAGTACTGTGTTTCTGAAGTTAGTTTGGCTGTATCTTTTAACCTGAAGATTTCTAAACTGCCTTTCCATTAGTAGACAAGCGCTAGAGTGTCTCCTTAAACTTGTGTTAGTTACTGTGGTAAGATGAAGCTTAAGGTTTTTCAAGGCTTTTATTTGTTTGTTTGTCACTGTAAAGCCTTGTAAATAAATGTGTGTACCTGAGTCCTAAGTACTGTGTGAGAGCAAGCACAGTGCTTCTGGTGTTCTTTGATTGGATGTGGTGGATCCGCAGGCTACAGTTTTATGTCCAGAAAGTGTGGTTTTGTTGTTTTGTTGGGTTTTTTTCCCTACCAAATGATCATCAGCCCTTTCATCTGCAGTTCCTTGCATATTAGGATGCATTTCTCACTGAAAAGTGAATGCATTATTCAGCTGTTGAAGTGGAACCACTGCACTCTGCATGTGAGGAGTGGCTGCTCTCCAGCACCATCCTCTGCAAGGACAGTACTGAGCATTACTGTTACAGACCTGCTGCAGCCACATGCATTGAGCTTTCTAGATTCATGTGGAGAGAGAGGTCTGAAAAATAAATATTTAAGGAGAATGTGGCACTTTGATAAGAGGATTAACTCAGGTGCTTTGCCACGCTGCACAGCGGAAATGTTTGAATTCACTAATGTATCTTCGTTATATCTAAAGCATTAATTATGTGTCTCTTTCCATAATTTTTACTTAGTTTTATTCTTCCAGGATATTTTCAGAAACCAAAACTAGTCTTGAGGACCAAATGTGTTTCTTATTTTTGACAACATGTATAGAAAATGCTGAAGGAGCTTTCAGCTGTCGTTGTAGTACTTCTGAAGAGGTTCAGAGTCACTATGTGATTCTGTATAAAAACAGAAAGCTTCAATAACTAGCAATAATTGCAAAGGATTTGCAGACCAAAGGAAGGAATGTTTGGTATTAAGGTAGTTCTTGGAGCACAGTGTGTTCAAGGCCCTCTTAAATTCAGGGAATGTTTGGCAATGACTTTGCTGCTCTACACTAACCAGTATTTTGTACAGAACATGTTCTGAGACCTGGCATTTTATATGTTCTTGTGTATGAATGTGTTCAATAGATTTTGAATATTTTATTGTCAAATTTGATAATATAATAAAGTTGATCTAATACAGATTGTCTCCTGTTGTGAATAATGTGCTGTCTCAATTCTCAGGGGAAATGAAAACTTGGTGCTGTTTTTCTTCCTTGAAGATGCTTGGTGTCTCTCACAGTTATTACTTCTTGGTTAATCTTCCAAATGCACCTACTGCCTCATGGTACATTTGGAGTTCACTGTTAATTGTTCTTGAATTTATGGAGGTGTGGGACTGGGAGTACTCAATTTCTTTTTGCTTGCATCTTACTTGCTCGTCTTGTGTTTAAAAAAAAAAGTTCTCAGGGTGCCTTATATTCTGCTCAGGTAATTATTTTGAAATTAGTTCCTCCATCCTGAAGTGTTTTAAATGCCTGCAGTTGCCTTTATACTGTTGGTTTCCAAACTGATCCACAAACCCGTGCATGATGACCATACAGTTTTATAGTTTTATAAAACAATCTTTTTCCAATTTGAAATAGTGCATTGTGGCCTTGAAGAAGCTGTAATGCTAGATAGTGACTGTGCGAGCATCTGGGTTTTTTTACATGATAAAGACTGTAATACAAGTTGAGTGTTAGTGACTGCCGTTCCTCTCTGTGCCCTAGATGCCAACTATTTGGACATCTTGTCCCAGCACAGATCTTGTTCATGCCTGCCTCAAGGCTCGTATGATTGCAGGAAAAAGGGGAATTTGGCCTTCCAGCTCCCTATTAATATGGGGAAAGTCCTGCACTAAAGCCACGTGCTCATTCTTGCGAGAAGTTGGGAAGTCTGAGAGCACAGGGAAGAGGAGGACAGAAGGATAATAGGCCTGGTGGAGTGATGCAAAGCCATGAGAGACATGCGTGGTCTAATGGAGTATTGATGTCACCCTGGTGTTAGCACAGCTTGTGTACCCTTCAAATAACAAAATGACAGTTGCAGATTGATGCTATTTTGCTGTGCCATCTGAAATGATTTCATTAGTGATGGGGTTACAGTTTTGAGAAATGATGTTGACTTTCTCTTGCTTGAGTTGTGGTTTTCCTGCAAAATTCTAGCTTAATAGTTTGCTTTGGTTTAAGACTAATGTCCTTTGTGGTCATTCAGATCAACAAATGAGTTAAGTGGAATATTTAGCTCCCAAATCAGCATCCTTTGGACAAAACCAGAATGTAGTATGAGCCCAAGAAATTCATATGCAATGTTTTACTAAAAATATTGATGTTAAGTTTGTTTTAATGGTTTCTCTCTCTCTGTATATATATATATGCAGTAGAGGGCAGTAGTATATAAGTTACAGTGGTTTTTCAGGTAACATTGAATGGCATCTGTGTTAATTTCACCCGAGAGACACAGGATTGCAAGGAAATGAAGACCTAAGTTTGATATCCACAAGATGTTTCCTGTCCTGAAGCAATTGTACATATGCAGACTGCTACTGGAGGAACTTTTTTTCTATTTGAGTTAAAAAGCAAGAAACTTCAGTTTGATTCAAACTCTTGAGTAAAACAATCTGAGGCACGAATTATTCACTCCCATTTACATGCTTAGATTAAAGCACAATTTGGACATTACAACTACATGGAGGGGATTAGTGTACAGTACTATGATGTACAAAAGAGATCATGTATTTTTTAAAACTGCTGCTAATGCTGTCAGCTCTGTTTTCTTATTGCACTGCTGAATAATGGATAAATCTTGTACCTCAAGAACTGCTTTACACAGTTCAGGTGTCTGGAAGGACCCTTGGAAGGAGATACTGTGCAGTGAATTGTTAAATATGTTTTAGTGGGAGTAAAATCATGAAGCAAAGAATGATAATTTCTGATATGTGTGAAATCCTCACTTCTGTTGTAACTGCTTTAGCCTTGAGCTCTTGTGATATTTCTAGATGAAGGAAATACTGTTGTCCCTGTTTGACTCAAACCTAGGTAACTTGTTCAAGTTTATTTAGGCAGAATCTAATCATGTACCTTTAACTCCAGAGTTGTGCTCTTGTCATTAAACCATCTTCAGTCTACAGATCATTTGCAAGTGAGGAAGGGCAAAGCAGCCGTGCTACTCTTGGACAGAGGGAAGAATACTTGAGAAAAACGTAATGTGTGAATTAATGCATTTTCTGCGTAACACGTTCCTTGTTTGTAATTTCATCTTGCTGAACTAAATCTGGGTTCCAAAGCCTTTAATCCCCTATGAAGGTGCATCCTTGTTTTTCCATCTGCTGGTAAGTATACGTTACTTCACATTTTTTGTGTTTCTAGTATGTACCTTAGTACTTTATGCCAGGCTGTGATACAGTGAAGAAAAATAGACCTAAAATAGGACATGACTTGACAAGGGGGAATGCCTTCAAACTGAAAGACAGTAGGTTTATGTTGAATATCTGAAAGAAATTCTTTACTGAGAGAGTGATGAGGCACTGGCACAGATTGCCCAAGGAAGCTGTGGATACCCCATCCCTGGAAGTGCTCAAGGCCAGGCTGGATGGGGCTTTGAGCAACCTGGTTTAGTGTAAAGTGTCTCTGCCCATTGCAGGGGAGTTGGCCCAAGATGATCTTTAGGCTCCTTTCAACCCAAACCTTTATATGAACAGGAAAGATAAAACAAACCCTGAATATTCCATTAAAAAGTTCCTCAGTCTGGTTTTGGCTCCTAATCCCGTGACACGAGCCCTTTCCTCCTTGCCTTTGATCCAAGCCTTTCCAACCAGGCTTTTGTCATTAAGCCCAAGTTTTTTTCCCTGCTTAAATGGTGCTTTAATCTCAGCACCTTATGCAAAAATAAACCTTCCAAAGCCAAACACAGCATGAAAATCTTCCACACAGGCAGAAGCAAATTGTTAACAATCAAGTGTTATGTAGAGTCTCTTTTTGGAGAGAGACCAAATGCTTCAACAATGGCAGATTAGCTAAGGAAACCCATGTATTCTTTGCAGGGATGCCTATACAAAGGTAGCATTTAGCTCAGAGCTTAAGGATGTCAGGAAATCAGAAAAGAGAACTGAAATGTCAGGCAGCAGGAAGAAGTGAGAGGCTGGGCTGGTAAAATTATGTCTGTGGGGCTATGATGTATTTGTGTTTGTTTTTAAAATCTACTTCATCAAAGCAAAAGAAAAACTCTGACTCCATGAGAGAGAAGGAAAAAACATGTAGCTAGCTGGACTGCAGTTACTGGGATTTGATTATCCTACATCAAAATCTGCATAGCAAGAGCTAATTTAAAGCTCTCTAGGTTCTCAACTGGCCAGCAGAGAGCGATGTTGGATTGCTCAATAATAAAGACTGCAGCTGTCTGGGAATCCTGAAGTTACCAAATATTTGCACAGGATCCATGTATAGAACACGTGTCTTAAGAGCATGTTTCCTGTGAGAAGCAGCAGAGGATCTGGGTTTGCATGTGGAGATGGAGAAAAAGAGACAATGTTTTCTATCTCCACTTAGCTAAAAGTCATCTAGCACTGCAGGTTTCAGAGACCTCTACTATTCATGGTGAGTGACTTGCCTAGCTCTGGTCTCTTCACTTCAGCTCTGAAGATGTCTCAGTTCCTAGCTAAGGAGTTGAGACTCACCTAAGGACCACAAGTCTCACTCTATTTTGCCATTTTTTCACGTCTTCCATTTTAAGAATACAGACCACAGTTTACTTCATCTCCCACTTCAGACCAGCCTGTGCAATAAATTCAAGGTCATCATGTTATTCCTTTTCCAGCTGGTTTTGTTACTAACTTTCTGAGGAGGATCACTTAATTTATTACCACTGAGACAAAGACATAAACACACAAGACAGTAGCATACTCTAAAACAGGAGTATCATCTAATTTACACAAGAATTTGTCTCTGCAGCAGCTTAACAGTAGAAAAAGACAAGTTTTATTACCTAATTCATATGTTTATGATCAGTCTAGAAGGATTCAGTTTATAAAATAAAATTTATACCTTTTGTGATGACATCTCATAGAATTTAGGTGAGGAAATAGTTTGGTCCCCAGCAAAAGTTAGAGTTTTGCCAAAGTTATTTAAAAAAAAAAAAGCCAGGTTTTGTTAATCCATTAAATAATTCCATTTTTTCAATGTAATAATGACCTGTTGGATATGTGCCGAAGTATGACCAACTCCTAACAAGTGTTTTTTTCAGAAGCATAAAAGAGAGAGGTGCATAAGAAGAAATTCTGCTGCTATGATTCTTTACTTCTAGCCCCTCTTAAATATTTACATATTGAAAATTTAATTTAGTTTTTCAGCTGAATACAGTTTTTGTAATACTTCTTAAAGTTTAACATAGCCTTATGTCTGTACAATGAAGCAGCCAGGATTTGGGATCAAATCTACATGAAAAAGTGTTCTTATACTTGATGTATACTGTGCACTTACTTTCAGAAAGGCTTTTGTAAATGCTAAGTGTATGTTCAGTTAGTATTGTTTCCCGAACATTTCAGGTCAATAGAGTAAACAATTTAATTTGTTACTGTTTGTTGTTTGTTTCTATTTCCTGTACTCCAATTAGCAAATTGAGAAATTAAACTGATTTGTCTGGTTTCACTAATGAATAGAAAGTGAATAGAAAGGTCAGGCTCAGACTGACTTTTCAGAAATGTACAAACACATGATCCATAAAAATACATTTTTTTTGCAAAGAAATGGCAGGTTGAAAACAGGAAATGCCATATTTTTATCTGCTGAAATTAGTCAAGTTGTGATAAATAGTAAGAGCAGTAGGGTTTAGACCTGACCTTGCATTCCATCTGGTTTACTATAACAGCTCTGAGTTCCAGTTGCAACCAGGAACCGACGGACAGCACCAAAACAGACTGGGAAGCTCTGGCTGCCTTCAGCAAATAGGAGCAGGCTGTGGCGCTTCCTGTAAGACACAAAACTGAGTGAAGTAGCCCAAAGCACGCCACTGAAAGCTCATGAGACTTGTCACAAACTTTTACTGATAAACTGTTAATTACTCCTTTGCTGTTCTCATGTCATCTTTACTATAATTCTATTATGAATTGGTTGCAGAAAAAGAACTCGTTTTCTCCCAAGCTCTGTGTATGTCCTCAAGGCAAGCAGTGAGTCAATATCAGAGCAAATTTGACTTCAGTGGTATTGTGGTTTAACGCTCTGCAAGATCCTCGTTTCAAGATGCAGCATCTACAGCTTTCCAGTCCTCAGCACAGGACCACCATTCTGTGTGTTTCCAGCTGCTCAGAGTTGGTGCACAAACTTGTCTCAGTAGCAAAGTTAAAAATTATGAAATGCCTATTAATTCAAATTGAATGTAAAGGGTAATTTTCAACCCACTGCACCTGTAGTTTGGGACATAGCTGTAAGACTCATTTACTTTTCTAAATAAGACACCCTATTTCAAAAGGTGTGTGGGAAGCTATGCACAAATGCAGTCAGTAGGAATTTGTATGCTGAACTCCCACATTACATTAAAATGTCCTGCACCACAGGAGGTGGTATGTAGGAGTGGGTGGGCAAACTTCAGAACAGAAGAAGGTACTGAATCACTTGAAAAATTCTCCTTACTCTTTATTTATGTATTCAATTACTTGTTCCAGTTTTTACCTCCTAAGCACTCTTATTTTACAGGGTTATTTCAAGCCTGAATAGAAGTGCCATATTCTTGATGCAAACCTGTCTTTACTCCCACTTCTCTTTAAATTTGAGATGCAAAATTTTACTGAAACATGATGAACCGACTCCCAATGCAAGTTTCAAACCTAGCTTGCAGTTGTCAGTTATTATCCAGGATTCCCAAAGAGGTACCACAATTCTGCTACAGTTGAATTTAAAGACATTGGTATGTAGTAGACAAACAAGTACTGTTGTGTTACAGTTCACATAAAACAGGAGAGATATATGGGGCATATTGTAATACAAACTTTCATTGGCTGCGTCAAGAAATGCAACTTTTCTTTTTAGTTCATCCAGGTGTTAGAACTGCCCCCAAGCTGGTGAAGAAAATGTTCACTGGTTAAGAAGCTCTCCTAGAAAAATAGCAGTGTTTAAATTCTAACACTGGGAAAGGGACAATAGCTAGGTGTCTATAACTCTAGAGCAGCAAAAGCATCAGGGCCAGCTGCTTGGGCAGGCAAGAGTTATACCCTTGACCAAAGACTGCATTTTTAAGTGGTCACAACTGATTCTAAATTTGTGTGTTTATGCATTTCTCCTTTTATAGAGAATTTGAACCTGAGCTTACTCCATTTAAAACTCTCCTTAGCTTTACCATCAATCTGCTCTCTAAGTTGGACTTGCACTGAAAAATCAACTATGGAAGAAAGCACATCTTCTAATTCATTACTGAATTCTCTATTTCTGGTAATTTGCAAAACTTCTGCCAGAAAAACTAGATTTAGTCCAGAGACTTATTATGTCATGCTTTAAAATTAGCTTGTGACTTCTAACTGCAGTTCTGGAATGGCAGGGTTTCATTAGAGATGTTTCCAAAACTAGTAATTACCCTCTTAATGAGCCCTTGATGATATTGTTTATATTTATAATTAGATTTACAGAGGACACTCAATCAGTTCAAACACAGCTGGGTGCATGGTGCTGGCTGAGACAGACAATCCACTGGCATGTCCAGTCAGACACAATTGCCTTCTGACGAAGATCACTGAGCACTGAGAACTGGCACCTTGCAATCTGCAAAGCTAATGAAAATACTGCTGCTTTGTATATTCCACTATAAAAATGGTGATTCTCTGCTAGAGGAAAGATTTTTGACTTTTTTTTTTTGAAATCAAGGTGACTCTCAGGTTTTGTTCCTGCTGAGCTCTGCAGTATTTGTGGATATTTGGGATTTTGCAGGTGGGGAAAAGTGGTGTCTCATTCACTGAGATAGCCCAAGGACAAGGGGGAATGGCTCCAAACTGAAAGAGAGTAGGTTTAAATTAGATTTTAAGATGAATTTTATTTACCCCTTGTACACCCCTGTTGTATAAGTCAGATCTGTTAGAACAAGATGTACGAGATCACGATCTTATGGAAACTTTCTTAACCTACACCTGATGGCAAGTCCAGAAATAATGAGCCACAGTATGGCATCAACTAAACACAAATCTACAAACCAGAAATTACAGGAATTCTTAATATTTCATTTCTATGTTGCTAATAATAAGCAATGTCTTTGGCTTTTTAAAATCTAGAGATGTTAAGAAGAGAAAAATATTTATGTACCTGTCAGAGTGATCTGATAACTTGTAGAAGTATTTACCTGTGTAGTGCCTAATGTTAATTATTCCTTACAGTGTAGTTTTCTTCTTCAGTATCTTTTTACATTGCCTTTCTGTGCTCCATTTATTTCAGTGCTCTTTCTACCCACAGAACAGTTCTAACCTACAAGCATGCCCACGAAAATTGGAGGAGCTCCATGGAAACTAAGGTTTTCCTTTTCAAACTGACTAATTTTCCTTACGTAACTCCAGAAGATGATATGGCAGAGCTAATGCATTGATGAAGATGGGTAGAACATACATAGGCAATAATGTATTTACACAGATTGATGTTTGCTACTTTGCTTTAAAAATTATTTTCTGTAGTTAAGTGCTACTATTGTGTTCTGCAGCTGGAAACTAAACCAGGAAAGCTGTATGTTCCATTTTCTCTGTTAGAGTGACCATGCCCATCAAGCACACCAACTGCAGAATAGAAAGCAAAGTTATAAAGTTGTTAGTAACACTCTAATTTACTCTAGAAGTTTACATAGGGCTCCTAAGGCTGACTGATGAAATTTTCCCCTTAATTTTAAAATAAAAATTAATATAAAATTAGACTTTATCTTTGTCACCCAGCTGAAGCAGCGTGTTCACACTCAATAATCTCCATTGCCATAGCAGCACATGCTTCTCACATCAAGGCTGAATCAGTGCAGGAACCTCCCTGCAGAAATCTGCTAACCCTTAGGTATGCAACTCTAGAATTCAGTAGGATTTCTTTTTTCTTTCAGAAAGGTAATATTTTATACAAGATAAATACAATACAAGATAAACATCTCAACCTGTCTGGTCTGAATCTGTGCAACTTGCTTTCTAGTAAACCAAAGTTCTGAAGTGCTTAATGCAGCTAGAAACAGAAGTAGATTCAGGTGACAGGTTTTTCATGTAGGAAATTGTAAATGAAAATAGAGTCATAGAATATGCTGAGTTGGAAGGGACCCGCAAGGATTATTGATTCCAACTCCTGGCCCTGCACAGGACACACCAAAAATCCCACCGTGTGTCTGAGAGCATCATCCAAACACTCCTTGGGTTCTGTCAGGCTTGGTGCTGCGACCACTTCCCTGTGGAGCCTGTTCCAGTGCTCAAACACGCTCTGGGTGAAGAACCTTTTCCTAATGTTCAACCTAATTTCCCCCCAGCACAACTCCAGCTGTTCCCTCGGGTCTCGTCACAGAGCAGAGATTGGAGCTGCCCCTCCACTGCCCCTCCACCGTCCCTCCTGAGGAAGCTGCAGCCCACAATGAGCTCTGCCCTCAATCTCTTCCCCAGGCTGAACAAGCCAAGTGACCTCAGCTGCTCCTCGTACGGCTTCCCCTCTATCTAGCATTTAAATAATAGTACACAAACACTGGATATCATCCTGTTCCCTTTGGAGTGAACAGAGACTCCTTCCCCCCCTTTATTCTTCACAGAAAAATGTTCGTTCACTTTTCACCTACAGTTGGTCATAAGACACTCAAATTCCATTGTTGTCATACACAGCTGGATTAAGCAAGGTAGGGGTGCAGAGATAAGTGATTTGTGCAAGTTTACATATAAAGTTGGCATAAGAAATAGTGTTTTGCAGCTCTGGATCTGTTATTACTGCATTTATCATTATTATGTGCTTACCATTTGTATTTTCATCTTTACCTGATTAACAGAAAAAAACAAGAGCAAAAATAAAACCTGTCAGCTAAAGTTGCACGTTTCATCTGGTTGTGGGAATTCACCACGTAGATTGCTAGGCCTGGTTTTTACTCCAATATGCTGTGGTTTAGTGTCTTGGTACATTTTTAATCAATCAAGTGCTGCTACACTCAAAAATGTATACAGATAGAAAAGTTAATGTCCCTAAAATGCTGAAGTGTAACCACAAGTTATACTCAATACTGCATTATTCATGCTCTCTGGTTTTACTTTTTTCTACCATAGTTGGGCAGACTCCCTTAGTGCAGGCAAATTAAAGAGAGGTCTATGGAAATGTTGCCTCAGACATACAAGCACATCTTGAAGAATTGCTAGAATCAACTTACATGAACTTGTTTATTCTGTATTGGTAAATTATTCAGAGGACCAGGTGATTTATTTCATAAATCATAATTTATGTAGGAACTATATACATAATAATTTATGTAGGAAATTGCCTCAAGTAGTTAGAAAGAGTTCAGACTTTGGTAGATTAAGAAAGCCCCACTTTCTGTATCAGGTTTTTTTCTGGACCACTACTACACATTTGTCAAGAGACACAGTCCAAACCATGTTTCATAGAGAAAGGCAAAGAGCAGGTAACTCAGTCACAGTGCCTGGTAGGTTCTTTTAACTTTATATTAAATAGTACAATTTGCTCTGTGTGGATTTTAATTACTATAAGGTTCATGATGTGCTTGGATTTAGGATGACTTAAAAAAATTGCCAATGTTTACCCATACCAGGTGCTTTGCAGAGTCTCTTAAGTGTTGGGTGCTCAGGTAAAGTTAGATCAAAAAAAGATTCTAGAAAGATGAGAATAATTCTACACATCCACACTTCAATAAAATCTGACAACCATGTATTTTTTGTCTTTTAAATAAGGCAGTAGACTGACGCAGAATTCAAAATAACCGTGCTTTTAAATCTAAATTAACTTTCAAAAAATCTAGGATAGTATTTAGAACAATAGTTCTTCAAATATTTCAGTCTGTGTCTCAGCTGCAATAATGAAAACTACGTAGAATGTACGAATCTAGTTGACAATAACATATTTTTTAGAAATGCTGATAAATTACCTTGAAAAGGTTTTGCAGCATATCAATGAGTTCCTCTACCTTTATTCATATTTCTGATATTTCATCTCATGTTTTCTCTTTGTCAATGTCTGGGAAAAAAAATTACATATACAGTGAAATTCCACCACAGAATTCGTTTGGATGGAGTAATAATTCTTTCTAGAAAAAGAAAATTCATTAAAAAGTTATTATCTCCCTAACTCAAAGAAAAGCACTAAATTACAGAGGAATATTACATCAGCAGCTACTATGGTTGGCACTAAAGCTAAAGTCTAAAACTGCATTTCAGGAAACATGCCAAAATAATGAAAACCAGGAAAGAGTCAGGAAATATTCCTCTACAGTCCGTCAGCAATGAAGCTACACCACATACACCTAAACTATCTGTGGCAGCTATTTACGTAATTTGGGGTTTTTAAGTCTATCAATGGAGGTTCCAGTTGTTTAAAAGTCTGTTAAAATGTTCAGTTACAAAGTGAGAAAAAAAAGCCTTACACCCAACTGATTCCATAATTGCCCCAGGAGTTGTCTTCTCCTCAGCAGATCTACAGACCCAACACTCTTTCCTTGTACATACCCAAAGAACATCCGTACATCATCCACAGCTTGAACCAAAGGACAGTTGTTTCCTATACCACCAGTTTTCTTTACGAGAGGGCAGTTCCCTCAACAATACTGATTATGGGAAAAAAGAGTAGGAGGAGTACTAATCACTTAATCTGCTAAATGTGTATCAACATGGCTGTTATCAATCGTAAATCAGCACTGATTAGAACCAGAAAGCCCTAAGACTTAATGAATTCACACATACTATGATTTTGAAATTTTGTGCTATCCATGTACAAATGTAACACACAGCATATTTCAAAGTCCTGTGGGAAGTATGGAACATTTAAAGCCTCCCAAGACGTTACGTAAGATCACCTAAAAGGCACATTAATGATTAGCCAATTACTCCTGTAAGAAGATAATGCAGTTTTTCTACTGCAGCTGCCAAAAAACAACTTGTTGTGCACAGTAAAACTGAGATAGAGTTCCTGGGCAGCTGCTCTGCTTCCATGAAAACACTCAGTAGCTTTTTGAAAGAGCTGGAAAAAGATGTAGAAATACAGCTGCACATTATTCAAGTGAATTCAAGTATGAGATGGCTACAGAACATCACACTTCCTACTACTGCACACCACCTCTGTATTTCCCACTAATAGATGAAGGAAGAGAGCTGGTATAAAAACTGGTTTTGCCCTTTAAGCTTACTGTCTATTGTATTTAATACTTTCTCACCTGTCAGTTTTGCATCTCAGCATTTGGACCAGGATTTGCTAAACACACTCTGCATTCTCTGTAACACCAAAATCTTTCATTAGAATTCTGCCTCCATAACCCAATCACTCTAATTACCTTTTCAAATACCCAATTTAACTCTCTCAACTAGGTAAAATGACAATGGTTTCTATATCTACCATAGAGGGGATGCTGATTAGAGAAAAGCACAATTAGAATGTTTACAAGGCGAGATCACAGAGCAGAGCAGTTCTGCACTGAAGCAATCCAATACAGAGAACTGTACAAAGCTCCAACTGGGTTATCACAACATTCCTAACTCAAGGTGTAACATACATACTAAATGTAAATCTTTAAAACAGACAGAATTTCAGGTTTGCAATTAATAATCTACTTCCACATAATACTTCTTTTCGAAAATACGTTCTGAAACCTTTAAAAATATAGAGATAATTATGAACTTAATCTATAGTTCTAGGTTTTCTAGCCTCGGGGTCTGTGGTAGTATTGAAATGTATTTCTTCATTAAGTTCTAGTGCACATTTGTATCCGGGTGAGAAAAGATCCCAACCCCGTGTCCTGGGCTCCAAAACACACTGTGCCATCTGAGTAGCCATGCACTGTGTGTGTATCTATTCAGGCAAGGAATGGTATGTGCACACATACAAATGTGAGTTTAATTTGCTGTACTTACATACCTAGGCTACCATGCAATAGCAATGTTGCTATGGGAACAGGTTTTAAAAAAAGTAGGAGATCACACATGACAGGAAGCACATTTTTTGATGCTTTTTGGTATATATATTATGCCGGGGTGGGTAGCAAGCATATCAAAGTAAAGGCTAACTTGAAGTCTTATATGCCCTGATCAATGATGAGATTCCATTGATAATTTTGCATTACAATTTTTTAAGGATTCTACAAAGCGCTACTTGTTTCTAGGTGTGTAAGAACTCTTTTCCCTCATCTTCATGTACTTTATATTTAATTTGTAATTTCCTATCTTCTTATCAGGTCCTCCCCTTTTACTTTTTTTCCCGAAATATATTCATAATGCTCATTTGCTCATTCATTCTTCCTGCCCATTATATACCTCCTTCTTTCTTTTTTCACTCTTTCTCTCTCTCTGTCTGCATATTTTTCTCAGGGCTTTTCAACCCTCTTTTGTGTATTTTGCAATCTACCTTTACTTATAGTGTTAACCCCAAACAAAACACTCAGCATTTGCTCTGACACGAAGGCCAGCAGACACCCAGAGCCACTGTAACAATATTTGGAGTGGTATTTTTTCATTCAACAAAACGGAATGTGTATTTCTTCCTTCCACTTCCTCAAAAGATAGCATAAGAGGAAGAGTCACTTCTGCTTTTTGTTTTATGCATTAAAAGAACTACAGCAAAATGACATACAGTTTCATTCGTTCTTTCAAAATCTCTCAATAAATCCATTTTGCAGAGTTTATTTCCTACGGTGCATATAGTAGCAGGTATGATGTTTTCTGTAAACTGATGATATAACCTTTACATCCTAGCAGAGAGTTTCAAAAGCTTACATCCCCAAATCTTTGAAACTGAAAGGTAACACAGGCAGCCAGCTGAAGGACAGCTAAAGACAGTGCAACTGTAGCAGTATTCCAGAAATCTATCGCATCAATTCCTTCTTTTTAAATGCCCATGAAAATGTTATCAAAGATTTTTGTAGGTGTTGACATAAAAAATGGTATTTCATGTCTTAATATGACTTAATACGCATTGAAGAATTCTCAAGACTAATAACTTGCCTGACTAGCATCCTGTCCTAGGGTATAGAAGCCATATTGTGCTTCATTTGACATTTCGAGCTGTTAGTCAGACATCAGCAGTGTCAGGAAAACGTCATCTGAAGTGGAAGGTAATATATTCAGATCAGTTCTACTTTTCCAGCTTTCTGATTTCTTCCTGTTCCATGATTATTCTTCTGCATCAACAGTTGCAGGAATTTGTAATTCAAATGTAGAATTTTTAAAACACCAGCAGCCCAAGTTCCATCTGGGATTTGAACAGTCAAGCTGAGCTCCTTCTGCTGCACACAATACTTACACCACCACTGCCAATAAATATTGTGAAATTAGAATTCTGCAGACGGACTTCCTAATGAGCAGAACAATTTGCTCTTTCACACTCTTACTACGGCACTAGCTATGATTCCCATAAAAACTAATTTTGTGAGGTAACATTTTTAAATCTCAGTGAATCAAAATGTTAGATAACCCTAAGTTCATATGCATACTTAATAAAGGTTTAAAAACTGTGAGTATGAGTGGCATGTCTATATGAACACGCACTGAAAGGTGTATAGCACCAGTTTCCTTGAGTGATAGTGAATTGTGTGAATCGTATGAATCACTTTTCGGCTTAGCTTTTTTTTTTTTTTTTTCTGGCTTCCTTTTGTGTTACAGAAACACAGAAGATTCAACGTAAGTTTTTACAAATTTTAACATGCAACAAGAGCAGTGTTATAACTGGCTTATACATATAAAAACAGAAGAGATTTCAGAGCTACGCTTTTTACACTTAATGTATTCAATTCATTAAAACCCCCCAAGATCTGCAGTTTTCTACTATATTTCAACTGACATTTAATTTCAAATAAAAGTGTGTTGCATTTTTGTAAGAGGTACCATTTAATCTTTTCCATTTATAGTCTACTACTTCACCTGCTGCTAACTCAGAAGTACAGTGATTCTGAAGTTCACCATCATAGTAAAATTACTCACTATAAGGCATTTCTCTTCTTCAGCTACAATCAAGAGAAAGTTGTATTTGTCTGGCAAGTACTTTAAATAGTTCCCGTTTCAGATGAGATGGCTGCCAGACCACAAAACAAGCTGCTTCTACACTGCTTTGCCTGAAATTGTTAAAAATGAGGCTAATTTAGGAAATTGACACAACACAGAAAATAAGTATCAGAAACACAAAGAGCTCGGATATAGTGAGTTTCTCCATTTCTCCCTCTTGTTTTGATAAAAAAGAATGACATATTATGTGAAGTATTGTATGAGGCAGGAAGAAAACCCCCAGGTATTAATAACTTTGTAAAAGGTCTCTAAGCATATATAACATACATACAGACTGCATGAAATCCCATTTGTTTGTAGGATAGAAGCAGAATAAGTCAATATTGACAAATTAAGTTGATTAAAAGAATATACCATTGCATTACAAATCATATTGTATGAGTAATCCTTACAAAATCTCTGGGGCTATTAAAATTTTTCCCTGCCCTATTATATGCATTTAGAAGCCCTCAGAAAATTGTTCCTCTTTGTAATTCAACTTCTTTGTATGTGTAGCATGAAGTGTGCACTCTCACACAGGATGCTACAGGTATCAACAGTGCCTTAGGCATAAACAGCAAAATGCGTGGCTGTAGCTGGGAAAAGAGTTTTTTAATAGATGTGTATCCACAGACAGCAAGGGTTGTTGAACAGAGCAGAGCATGGCAAACATTAAATTAAACAGTCGGTAAAAACAGATGTAAACATTAGTTCTTTGCTGTCTATGCTCAGTTTATTCCTGAACACCCAACATTTCAGAAAATCCATTAACTGTCCAAGTGTACAGTTGATGAAGGATTTTGCAGTGTTTTCCTCCTTTTGGGGAATTCGGCACTAGATGGCACATCATACCATGAAATTTGGAATGAAGTGTAAGCTAATGCTGCTTGCACTAGAGCACACTACTCATCTAAAAAGCTCCTTAAATCGATACAGGAACACTTCCATATCAGACCCGAGGTCTGCTTCTGAAAAAGGTTCTTGAAGAATAAATTTCATACAGTATTCATAGGTAGATGTTTAATTTACTACTAAATTAATCCTAACAGGCTTTATTATGTATTAAACTTCTATTACATTAGCTGATGCTAAAATACAATTTAATATCCACAAGAGAGTCATAAGTATTAAGTTATCAAGGTATTTTCTTTCAAAACCATTTGCAAAAGAATACCACCATGGTTTAGCTTCACTAGTGATGCATTACTGTCTAAACCATTATTTTAATTCACATAGCGTTGAGTGTAACTGCCAAACTTGGAACTCAGAACTGATAGCAGTTCTCAGAACTCTGAACTCAGTGATTTTTTGCATATTAAAAATTAGTAAATCTATGAAGTTGAGCTGTAGTCCTTCAGACCTCATTTTTTTTCATAAAGTAAGGCTGTATCACTAATCACAATGGATGTTATGGTCAAAGCTGTACTGCTCAAAGTCTGGAGCTTTCCAGGAAACCAGTATTTTTTATCCATAGGGCAAGTATTAAGTGTATTTTTAGGCCTGTAAATAAATACCTATGATCCACCTAGGTATTATATTTGTGATGCACAGTTGCACAAAACCCTTTAAATTAGATCTATATTTCACATGCCATGTAACAGCTTGGAAACATTTAAGTAGGAATCTAGCAGGCAGAGTATTTATAAGCTACACTGATGTTTGATGCATGAATCCTGTAACAAAATGCAAAATAATCTCTGAGTAAGAACTAGCATGCACTTCTTTTAAACTGCATGAATAAAAAAAAGAGCTTCTCTTTTCAAAATAGAAATAAAGGAAGATCTCATAGGGAAATAATTCAGTCAGTGGAACACAGTACTTATACTTGCCTTCATATGAAGGCAAGGAAGTGAGAGTTAGAACGTAGAACAAAATGTAATTTTTTCTGCAAATAATTTTTAGAATTCTCTTTCATATAAACTGAGTCAAAATCCTAAAATGCTTTAAATGACAATGTAATTGCAAGACAGAGAAGTTATATGGTTGCCATGGCTGCTTCCAAATGCCTTGATATGCTTTCCTGTCTTTATTTTTAATCTTAACTGTGAACTAACTCTGAATTTATGTCTTTTACTGCCATATCAGCCATTTTTCTTCAGAAGTCTATTCCACTGCTTGATATCTTTAAGTGGTAAGGCCAGATAACTTCGCGATAGTAAATCTCCCAGTCCAACATTTCAATTCAACATTTTACAGGTTAAAAGCAAGACTAGGAAAGAATACTTCAATATCTAGCTCCTCTGCTATGCAAAAATAACGGCAGTTGAACAGTTATAGCCTTATTTACTTTCTCAGCGTGATTTTTCTTGTCTCCAGGTAGATACCCAGCCTAGAATAAGATTCTCTAGCTGTATAACATGATTTTCTCCACTTACTTAGGAAAAAGAGCACATGGTGCTCTGAGTAGAGCTAGGCAACCAGCACACTAACCACAGCTATTTTGGTGCAACAGCACCTTACACAGAAGTGGGCTCCACAAAGATAATGTGGTTAAAACTGTATCACTCAAGGAGGTTAAATTGTCAAAAATAGCTTTCCCTCAAATGCAGTAATCAGGCTTGTATTTGTATGTTGAAATTACAGGCAGTTTTGCATTGCAAACAGCTTTGTGGCAAACCAAAAATACAGGTGGTTTTTTTCCCTTCCCAATACCCACACATTGATTTGTGTTGTCCATTAGGTAGAAGGAAGTTTCCTCTCTCTAAAATAAAGCAATCCTTTAATAAAGTGAGTTTGGACTTTGAAAAGAGAAAATAATAGCTGGGATAATGTAATCCAAAGACAAGCTCTCTCCTGTCATAATGCTGTGGCTATAACCACCATAATCTCTTGAATTCCATTATTTTTGAAGAAAGATGCTGGCTTGTACTACCCATCAATGAAGGTCTGTTTCCAACAGAACGACACTCTAATTCAGACAGTTTAAAGTATGCAATGTTTTGTCCTGTAACCTAAGGGCAAAATGGAAGTTGAAAGACTGGTCAGCTTCTTCATGAACAACGGATGCTAACAAATTATTAATGAAAGTACCATGTTTGCTGTTATGTTGTCACAGCTTGAGGGTGCTTTTAATATATTTTATACAGAAATCATGTTTTAATTGCAGCATTATGTAGCATTCTGCTCTAGGACGGACAAATTAAATACAAACAATAAGCACTGGGGAGATCTATATTTAATCTCAGCCAGCATCCAGATACATATGGCTACATAAGCTGACAATTATCAGTGGTTTTGGGAAGACTTCATTTTATTTGTGTTGTTTTAGTTAGTGATAGTGTTAGAATTAGAAGCTGAAAATCCAAGGGTGCAGAAAGATTCCTAGATAATAACATAGCCCTGAACTAATGACATACTCCTGTACTATAAGGAGAGCAGTTTAGGCTTCGAGGATAACTACCACTAACAGTTCTAAGGTCACTGCAGGATCATGTAGTAGGCACAAACATGCGCACAAACTTTAAATAGCAAAGAACAAAGAACATGAAACCAAATATCCAGATTAAAAGGCCACTCTCTCAAACATCACTGGAACTGTGTGCTTTGTACTTTACTGTTTCAAGCCCAGATTTATAGCCTTGTGTTAGCAATCATAGTCTACAATTAAAGGGAGAGGTTCTTTAAAGAAGTCAGCAGTTTCCATTTAGGATAGAAATGGAAGGACTAAGTCTCCTAAATTCCTGATCAACCAGCAAGTTCCAATTAGTTTATGTATTTTTAAAATGTCACTGTTTAATTTTGAGGTCTAAATATGAATTCAGGTCTTGTTACACAAGATCCATGACACAGTGTGGAGAAGAGGTATTTGAAAAACATTTTCTTTAAAAACATAGTTATAAAAAACTAGAACCACTCCAACTAAATTGTCATCCAGCCTCTTACTGCAGCCACAGTGTTGCAATGACTGTACTGCCGTACTACATTATTTGCAGCAACAAAAGCCCTACAGATTTGCCAACATAAAAGCAGAGATTTGCGGCATGCCAGTGGGGTGCACTCCTTAGCTTTGCATCCCTAATGAACACTAGGCAGTTAAAAATCTGGTAAATTTATCCTGACATTACAGATTTATTTCTTTCTTTGTAAAAGGTATATATTTTTTAACATTCCAAGTCTATACATCAGCAAAAAGCAAAAGTTGGAAAGTTGATCACAGTTCAAAGCTGATTAAGGAGGAAATAAAAGAAGACAGTGTACATGCTTGGATCAGCAATCTGTTTGCAGCGGTAGATAAATTTTACACACCTCCTCTACTCTATCCGAATTCAGGAGATAAACCTAAGAGCAGAAGACTACTATCACTCAGGAGTGTAGTTCATGAAGCTATGAAAATACTGAGTACTTCTAGTGTTTCAATTTAACTTTACAAATAGTGTTCTCCATTTTTTGCACTCATTGCAAACTACATAATTAAAAGACATCATACTCTGCCACTACAGAATTCTTTGTTCTCATTCGTTTTCCTAAAATAAATTCAAGTTAAGGCACATTATTATTATGGATGTCTAGGAAAGTAGAACATATCTAAAGCTTTTAAGTTCTCCTTCCCTAATTCAGTTACTCACATTAAGCTAAAAACTTTCACTTAAGAATGTGCAGTTGATATTGCTATGGCAACGTTAGAGGAGTGAATCCAATTTTTGGAACAATTTGCTATCCAGATTTGTTGCAGTACGACAAGCCAGTGGTTCCTCTCTGGGACCCAGGGTTTCTTACCACACTCAAGAATGGGGGATCAAAAGAACTAAGCAGGACACTCTGCTGAACACTGCAGATGTTCACACATTTAACGGTGGCCTAGCAAAAAACTGGAAACGAAAGGCAAAGATTGCAACGAGCAGACTACTGATATCTTATCCAAAAATTCCCTCAGTACAGGACAGCAAGCAACGACAGAAGAAGAGTGAAGTCTTCCAGTCCTTGACATGTCACAAATTTATGGACAACAGAGTAAGTCAGGTTGGACTCCAGCTTATTGCAAATCGAATTTATTACCAACAGTAGAGATTCGGTGTTTTCACCCCGCATAGCAATTTTTTCCAGTAACTCTCGTGAAAGGTTTAAGTAAACAGGAACAATTTGTTCGAGAAAAATGATATCTCTATGACTGTCATAAATGCCCCATGTCCTCTTATCTACAGCAAAATGCAAAGGAAGAAATTTAAATACCTAATAGCAGAAAGAGACTTTACTTAGACATATGTCAACTATACCAGGCTTAGCTGGATACCATATGCCATGGAGACATGACTTACATTCATATGAATATGCAAGTAATGTGACATTTTGCTTCTATATCAAATTAATATTTTAAAGGATATTGAAGAACTGGTGGAACAAAGGTAAAAATCAGATTATATAGTTAGATTAGCCTTTGGCATTCTCATTACTTAACTTTAAAAATACTTTCCTCTTCTATTGGTCTGTATAGTTTAAGAATAATTCTTTAAAGAATAGAAGCCAAGATATAAGGAAAATTTAGGAACAGATTCCATTTAATAAAATCTTACCAGATCAAAGCCACCCTAGGCTTAATTTGAAATTCATATGTTTAAAACCACAGAATGGAAACTTCCAGTTATACTGAAAGCCATGTCCTGCATATAGCCTTTCCCTTTTGGAAACTGGAACCACAGTCTTGCTCTTTATTTACTGAACTTTCTCTGTACTTGCTCATCACTGAAGTCTGTCATTATAGACTCTCCGCATAGTTGCAGGCCAAAAGGCAGAACTATTTTTGAACCTTTGTAGCAGCAGAGGTAAAATAGGGATACTAATAGGAATTCAAGGCATGTGTTAACATTCAGGATCTTGAGCAGAATTCTTTAGGCAAACAAGAAGGCAAACAAGAACGAACTGCAAATACTATGCATATTAGTCCTAGATGAACATATGCAGCAGAATAAAATGAGCTGTCATCCATTCACTTTACTTCTATTTTTTTCATTTTCATTTCCAAATGGGCACCTAGTTTGAAAAGGATCCTGTTCCCTGATCTTCCCTATGATTTTCCAAAACTAGAAAACTTGCTTGAGGTGTTTTCATGAAGTGTAGTTTGATTTTCTTCACTGGTGTTCAGTTTTGCAGGATCAGTGAGTAAACAATGACATATATTTGCACATCTATCAATGTGGGGAAAAAGTCTGGAATATTTCTTAATGATGATGTAGCTATGCTGATGTAGGGATTAAGAAAGAAGGATTGAGAGAGAATGATTTTATAGTCTAAAAACTGCATGAACAAACAGAAGCTCAGCAAATAGAAAATTGCCACTAAAATATAAACTCAATCTGGTATGTGCTAACTAAAATCACACATATTTAGCTGTTAATTTTGCCTTATGAACCACAGTGATTACCCATCCTTACCACATCTCTTTTAGAGTTTACTACTTATTACAACACACTGCCTGTTAGTGTAATATTAACATTATTACAGTGATATTTTATTGATGCATGCCTGTGTGTGGAACAGAATCTACTGGTTAACCATCATTACGATCCTTCAGCTTTTCATGGCTTAACAAGCAATGTGTACTCACAAGTGTTCACAGCCTGTTTAATCTCATTTATTCTTCTAAGGATCTTATTATTAGCTGGAGTTTGATTTGTTAATTCTAAATTTAATTGGAATTTAGAATATTTATATAGTACTTGCATACCAATTGTAACATTAACTCTTCTTTCACAAAATTCTCCTTTTGGTGCCACGTGTCTTTTTTTAGGTGGTCATCTCAGACGTTTAACATAAAAATAATTAGGAAATGGTTCATGGCTTGAGTAGGATATACCAGCTTTTGTATTTATAAAAGAGCCTAAGGAAGTGCAAATGAACAGTTCTGCATATTTTCCATGAACAAGCAAGCTAAAATAAGTGAAATAACTGTAACTATGAAAACATAATACTATCATTGGAATTCTAAGAACAGCATAAGCAGCCTACATTCCTTTTTTCTCCATTCCACACAAATTCTCTTGATAATCTTCCTTCCATCTAGAGATGAACTGTCAAAGGAGTACAGAACATACATACATAAGAATCATCAAAATTGAAATGAAGAATGTACAGTCAGAGTAACCAGACTTCTCTGTTTTTCAGACCACACTTGATCTCATGAAGTCAGAAAATGAAATGTCATTATGTGCCTTAAACAGAGCTTTGTATTCCACTTGTGCTCCAGAAGAGGAACTGTGTTAGGTGGATTTGAGTATTGCTCTTTTTACATGAACAAAAGCAGTCTTCTTCATTCTTCCTGTTCTATTTCAGTAGTTGCCTTGCTGGCTCTGATGACAGTCACATAATCTCCTAATTCACACGTAATGTAAAATCTGGCTAATAAGTGGCAAGATTTACTTTCATGTAACTGACTACATAATTAATATGCAAATCTAGATGCTTGAAATATTCAGCATCTCAACTCTTAACTTTTCTGATTTGTTCAGTTGGATCCCCTTAGAAACGGAGATCGTATTAGTTGAATATTTTAGACTTTGAAGAGAATTCTTGCTTATCATCTAAAATTAAATTATTCACAGTTTAAAAGAAAAAGATCTGTGTTCATCACTGTAACTGCTGGTGCAGAGAGGACCTGTTTCTAACACTGGGGCGCACAATAAAAAAATAATAAAATTAATACATCCACATGCATTAAAAAAATGCAGTTTAAATCAGCAGTCTAAGCCAGGGCTTAGAAAGGGGCATTAGGATACAATATGCTGTTGTACTTTATACTCTACTGCAGTGAAATGAAATTTAAAACTGAGCTGGAGGTTACAAACTTCTCTAAAACACATGGCTATAGACATGCCTGGAATTATGATAATGGCTAGTAATTTATCTTAGTTTAAAAAAAATCTTATAAGTTCAAGAAAACAATTAATTACTGCATGTAAAGAAAGAGAACCAAGTGACTGAACAGGATGTTTTAGCACAGAGTTACAATTAAGTTCTCCTTTCTTTATCTGATCATCTCTGTAATGTGCAAGGAAATACCACCAGGCATGGATTAGTGTCACACTCCTGAAGCTGTAGGTAACTTGAAGAGATATTCCATAATCCTTTACTCGTAGCAGAGGATTCCAGCTCCAGAGGGGCTCATGGGAACACTATATATTTAGCACATAATGAGGAGAGAGGCTTTGGGTGAGACAAGTATGTAGGGAGAGTGAAGGTTGTAAATTATTAAATGTTTCAAGAATTATGACTGTTACTAAATGACTGCACAGTTAAACATGCTATGCCTTTTGTAGAGGGAGGTGATTATGAAAGAAACCAATATTAAAGCAGAATGCTGAAATCAGTTTAAAGAACTCAAGAACTGTCCTCTCTTGACAGGTTTATACCATAATATTCATAAAGTATCTATAAAGATAAATTCTTCAAAACCTAGCCAAACATTTAGCCGCAGCATTCTGCTTCTAACAAATGAACAAACTAGATAAATGCTAACTTGGGTAGGCTTAAAATGCTTCAATATAATAAATATATCCATGAATTAATCTCTTACAGAGTGTTGATACTTTGATGTGCTTTTTGAGGAAGAAAGCTCAGAACATAAAATTGGTTTTCATATGATACTTTATGTCAGACCAGATGGCAAAATAATTACAAAATTTTGACTTGCTAAAGTCCTCACTATATTTTTTCTTACTCTTGATTTTTTGTAAAGCTTCCACTTAAAATTATTTGTAATAAACAGAAAAAGAAGAATCCCCTTCAAGCAGCACTAAATTGGATACGTCTCTACATAACATAATAAAAATCAAAATCAACATTCCAACTTGAATGTATGTTGTGCATCTCTTTGTTATTGGTAAAGTACACCTTACCTTTTCCTTTGCCAGTTATGTGCATCATCCTCAAGATTATTTTCTCTGAGAATTGCTGCTCCTTGTAAAACTGCAAAAAATAGAAAAAAGAAATGGACATATTCTACTTTCTTAAGGTCATAATATAAATTGTCCCCCCGTTACTATAGAAACAGAGTGGATTTCATTATTTTAATGCATGCAGTGATAATTGTTCTTTCAGTCTATGGATAGGTAGTTAATGGTGCCAGTTGCTGTTAGCACAGACACAGACTATTGTCATCTAAGCACAAAGCTGCTGTCTCCTGTTCTGTCACTGTGAGCTTTCCTAACCATCAGCAATTCATAAGGGAACATTCAGGCAGAATGAAGAGCTGTTCACAGGCCTCCGTTCTGTGGCTGAAACAGAATTCCCTGCAGGAATTATGTTTTCAAATGAAAACCAAATAAATATGACACAGCACAGAGTGCTTCTTCAGATTGTCCTGTCACGTCATTGCAGAAAAACTGTCTTCTGAGTGGTAGCTTATAAAATTTGCATTGTATTGGAAAAAGCTTCCGTTGACATCCTATCTATAGAGCAAGCTTTCACTGGTACAGCCAGATACCCTGAGCTTACAACACACATCTCTGGGCAACTGCGTATTTTAACGTTGAGATGATAAACAGATCAATGGGTACTAAGTAAATGTAAATAATGCAGTTCTGGGAGATCACAGTTATTCCCCGGGTGCTCAAATTTAGGCTCATTTAGAATACGCAAGTGGAAAGTACAACCACTATCTAAATTCCAGCATTATCCGACCTCAATCCAAAACTTGGTTGCATCAGTTTTAGAACAGATGCACTCCAAAATAAGCAGATAATAGTCCCACAGAACGTTATGATAGCTAGAAATCACTGGTGGTTTGGGATGCCATCTTTCCCAAGACACAGACACACACAGTGCTAGCACTGAGATACTCCAGCCCCGTACACAGGATACTGTCCAGTAGCTCCATCTCCCTCCTGCAGTGGCAGCCCAGAACAGGACACAGCACTCCAGGTGTGGCCTCAGCAGTGCTGCCCAGAGGGGAAGGATCCCCTCCCCGGGCCTGCTGGCAACACTCCTGATGCAGCCCCGGGTGCCCTTAGCCCTCTTTGCCACAAGGGCACATTCCCAGCTCATTGCCAGCTCACTACCACTGTGCCAGCCAGCAGTATTCCCTGAGCCTTTTTTGTCAATCTGCTTTGCAGCCTGTCAGCCCCCAGCATGGGCTGGTGCCTTAGTCCACGTACAGTTAATAAGGAATAACCATAGTAAGTGTTACTAAAACTATTGTTATCACTTTTACTCAGTTTGGCTTAAAACATGAAATATTTATTCCCAATAAGTTATTCTCAGTTCATGTTAATTTGGCTATAATTAATGGAAGTTATGGGGAATATTATCTCCTTATAAGAGATGCAGCTAATGCGTAGTTTAAATATTAATGAGCTTATTCTTTATACAGATAACTGCAATGCCCAGTACAGAGTAATCAAGCAGACAGATGCTTTTCTTAAAATTGAGGTGCTTCAAATCAATAGGGTTACAGGTTAACTATAAAATACTGTTTTCTGTACTTAGCCTTCCTTGCTCAACACCATGAAATACATAAATTGTACACAGGATCGTATTTCCCTCTGACATACCTCTGTGCACTTTGGTTCTGAAAGTCTTTCAGAAACCAATACTATATGAAAAGCAATTGGCTTTGTCAATTTGCCCAGTCTAGAACTGACAAAAATGCTGTAACGAATTAGAGCAGTGTATCATCAAAAATAGCCATTTATGCAAAGTACTATGAAAACTGAATTATGACTGGAATTATATTTGGAAAGGTCTGTTTAGAGGCCCCATCTGTGAGCACAGAAAATTATAACAGACAAAATGTTGATGGTGGTATAATTTGTGAATACCCACAATGACATTAGCTGCTGCTGGACAGATAAAACCAACAAGCCATATAACACCTGTACAGTTCTTTTATGAATTATTTCTCCTCAGATCCTAAGAATTGTAACGTATGGATTCTTACTCATGAGACTTTACGCAGTGTATCCCTGCATGTCTCTGACTCCTGAGGTTTTCCCAGTTCCCCGGGGAATCATCTCTCTGTTTTTCATACATATGTACATACGTACCCTACTTATTCTGTATTTAGGTCACATCAGCTATGCGCACACAGCAACACCAAACAGGTCACCATATGTCCAAAAATTCCACATATATTTGTTATGCGTGTACATTCAGAAATGGATTTGGTTTACTACAGTGAACATACACATTTGTTCAGAAAAACAGTAACCACAATTAGAATTTTGGCAACATATCAGCTACACAGTAAACTCAGTCTTTTGGAGAAACATCAGGGTTACTGCATGAGTGCCCCGTAGTGCACATACACATACAACTTCCTCACAAATCTCAGGCAAATATGACAGCCCTGTGTTTTCTGAAGATTTTATTTTTTTGGCAGACAGCCAGGCTGAAAAGATTCTGCTGGAGTCCTATAAGCCATATTTGGTAATAACTCACTTCCTAGCAAGCATATATAAAACTATGAGAGAAACAAGGTTCTAATTCTCCCCCATTTGACAAGAGCCCAGTGGAAAGAAAACCAACAGTGTTCTCTGCAAATGTGGCTTGCTGCAGAAAGTTGGAAATGGCTGTGACCGTGATTCCCATCCTTCAGGCCCTGGTACATTTGCCACAACCTGGCTCAGGACAGGCACTGAGCTGGGACTTGGAACAGAAACAAAATGTGATCAGTGAACTTGTGTTGACTTTTTTTTTAACAAGTGTTTGCTTTGAGCAAGTATAGCTAAAATAAATAGACCATAATAGGAAGAGAGTAATTTAGGCATATTTCAGTAGCCAAGTTGACTCCTATAATACTTTGCTACAGACAATATTAAATACTTTGCCTTAATTAATGATACTACAGTGTATCACAATATACTGTTTTCTAACCTGAACTGAACCAGAATGCACTGCATGGCAAAAAGACAAAGGAAAAGTAAGAACAAATGACACACCATGGTATAAAGAACAGCAGTACAATTAAAATTTGGAGAGCAATAGTCCAGCGAAAGTGGCATTCTTTTCATATTCCAAGTATCAGGCAGTGAGATCAGTAAGCAAAACTGAAGCATGTGAAAAACCTGTAACATTTCAAGACAAGTCACCTATGCAATTGCAGTATTTTTTATGATGAATAATACAATCATACAAGGATGAATGAATTCAAAGAAAAACCAAGAAGTTGGAAAAAGTTCACTGCAAAATATGTCTACAGCTCATTTGTGAGCTATTTAGATGAGACTGCATCTCTTCTTCAGGGAAGGCTGGGGAGAGAATCTACATCTGTGATCCAGGCCTTTCTGAAATCCAGACAGATTTCGCACACAGAATAAAATCAGCTTGCTTTCTTACAGGTGTCTTTTGCATGCAGCTGTTAATATTCTTGATAGTTTTTGTGCTTTCTTTGTATTTCCCTATACCTGGCATGATGGGCAACACCACAACAAACAGAAACATCCTGACATGTACCAAAATCTAGAGCTCACAGTACACTTCATAGAACTTTTTAGACACTAATATGGAATACTTCCAGGCCATGCTGCTTTTACAACTATTAGAGAGGGGATTGAGACAGGAAATTACCTATTAACAACATTTTAATGTAGGCTGCGTTGCTCAGCAAAGAAATTTGGTCTGGGAAGAAACCTTCCCCATCAGCTCTTAAAATGATTCAGGTAATATTCTGCCTGATCAAAAGACTAACCAATTTCCTCCTGACCACATCCTTCTCTGCTCTGACAGTGAATGCAATGAAATAAAAGCCTGCAGGCACATGCTGGAGTAAAAATATTTTTAGATTTTTAATCCCCTGGCTAGATACAGCCATATTAAATATAGATTACTTTTTATGACTAGAGATAAAATTGAATGAAAATAGGAAAATTGTCACTGAATAAAAAAGAAGTGTAGCAATGAAGGTATATCATGTACTGTAGATAATACAGTATAGAGAAAGCTAATGTATATGTTCATCATATGAAGCAGAACAATGAAGATAGTATTTCTGGTGTATATAATTTAATATTAATAATTTATAAATATATTCTTACTCTAATTCCATGAGTGAGCCATTCTTGAATTTACACAGTCTTGTTTTAAAATGTCCTCTATACAAAATGAGATTCAATGCCTGCAACCTCCATTTACATAGTCATGTCTTGGGACACAGAGAAAATGTAACAATTTTCCATTTAAAAAAATTTTAAAACTAGGTGATATTTGTACTTAATACACAAAACTTCAGTTCCTTTGGCTAGCCTTGCAAAACAAAACAGTCCCATTGTGATGAAGGATTCCAAACAAAATTTAGTATTATAAATAGTATGACAAGCCAATCTTTCAACTAGGTTTTCACTGTATTGGTACAGTCCATGAGTTGGAGTTTTCCTGTTATAATTATAAATATGTTTGCTTTCTACTGAGGTTTCAGGATATCTTCTTTTGTTGTGGATAAAATTTATATTTTCTAGAAGTAGGTCTGCCTTTAACACAGAAGTACCAATCACGCAAACCAGTCAATGCTCTCGGTGTAGTTGGCCACTCAAATGCCAAGAGTTAAGTGGGATGAAACTGTTCAGCTGCGGTGAGCAGTGAAGAAGTGACCGCTGGGAAGGACTACTGCGAAAATTGTTTGACTACACACTGAACAGTTTAGCAGTAGACAGAGAGAAAAAAACATTAAATACTATGTTTTAAAATATTGCTCCAAATTTATCCAATTTATTGCAAGATTCATATAGCCAATGTTTTCTGTCTGGAGCAGAGGCCTTATAGGATAGATTGCGGAAAATGAAGGTGCTCATGTTACCTTCAATGGAAGTAGCAATCCTTTCCTGTGGAAATGCTTCTTCGACTATTCCAGAATCCAAATTTACTGAGTTAATCTGGAAGCTTCCTTTCATTTATAAACTTAAATCCTTTTTTTGGTACATCTTGACTACATATATTGAAACCCATCTTGACTGCATATACTAAAACCAAGGGCAAAGAAAAAGGAAAAAAAATCAACTCCCTACCCCTTGTGCACATTTTTCTGCTCTGGTTACATAAATCAGTCTTTTATAACACGAAAAAAAGGAACTAACACCTTCACTTCCAACACAGGAGGAATAACAAGGTGCCTAACTAGACAACCAGAGAGATGGTAAAAATCCTGCTTTTTTTTTTTTTTTTTTTTTAAGCATTCTTTGATTTTTTTTTTGTCAAAATGGTAAAATTTTGTGGGTGATTTGGTCTGGTTTGTTTTCAGTTTGGTTTTTTTTTCAGAACTAGCTCTTTTCTCAAAATGTCATGGCAGACATCTGAAACATGGATCAACTGAGAGACTGGAAAAATTCTTAGCGGACACAGGTCTGGCTAGAGTTTTCACAGAATAAACACTACCACTTAGCAATGACTGAATTTAAGGGCTCTGCTCCAAAAATAATGCAGAATTCCAGTTTTGCCTATTGCATAGAAGGAAAAAACTTTGGAGTTCAACATCTTTCTGCTGATAAAAAAAGGTTATTTGGGTTGAAACTCCATATTAAAGTGTAATGTTCATTTTTGTAAAGTAAGAATCATTAACTAACACTGAAGCATCTATTACTGCACAGTGTTTAAAATATTTTGAACTCATAGTTCTATTTCTGGATACTTCTTTGTCCCTATTTGAAATTTTGAAATTGTTCACAGCTCAAAGAGGAAACCAAAGGCAGCCTTTAAATAATTGTCTCTGCAGATGAAAGATAACTAAATTTTGAAGATCTAAGGAGTCAAGAAGAGCACAGTAAGCACACAAAGCTGGTTTGATTACAGAGGGTCAGACTAGCCTGTGTTTCATCAAGTGTTATACACTCTATTTTAAAAGAATCTTTAAACTTGTGGAAACTTTCAATACGTTAGAGTATGTAGAATTGAGAGCATAATCCTTCACCTCTGATATTGAGCTGCCTTTGCTGAATCCCTCTCTCAAAATGTCTTCTATGAAGACTTCATATTAGCTAAAACAGCATGTTCATAGAACTCTCCTCTTTTCATCATTCTTCCTAAGAAACAGGTGTCAGCACACTAAAATTACTTCTGTTTCCAATGGTCCCTGCCCAGTTCTGAGCTCATGATCCATTTTCCAACTTCTGTTATCTTATTCCTTCTCCTATTGTAAGATCATCTCCTACCAGTGGGTGTCTGAAGGGAGGGTCATTTGCAAACCTCACCAGTTATGAGAGACATAATTGTGCTCAGGTTGGACACTGGTGTAAACCAGCAGGAGTCAGTAGATGGGCACTAGCTCATTCCAGAGCAGAATTTGATACTTTGTGTTTACATTAATTGTTTCACCATTTGAAACAAATGTTTATTTAAAGCTGATTGAGGTAAGAGCTGACACAGTGTGCCATTTATATCATCAGTGCCTTCGCCACTTCATCTCAGCAGGTTTTACTTTGAAGAAGCAAAAATAGCTTCATCAGACGCTGAAAGAAAATCTTAACGTTCTGGTTAATCAGCAGCAGTCTGTGAAGAAAACAGCAAAGTAATGAAATCTCCACTTCTGAATAATTGTACTTGGGAAGCAGTGAGATTCCAGCATAAATTAATTCTGAGCATCCAGCTCAGTTTTCAGCTAGAATCAATCAGTCAAGTACTGAAACTAAATTCACAGCTCTTCACAGCATACTCTTTCTTGTAGGATGCAGAAAGATTAAAAAATAAAATAAAATTAAGGCACTAAATTATTTTTTTCCTACACAGGAGATCCATTATTTGTACAATACAAATCAGTCACTGATGTAGGGAATTTTAATAACCCTATGTTCTCAATGTTCCAAATCCAAGTAATGGATACATTGGAAGGCACATTGAGGTATATGCCTCAGCATTCTACATGATTTACTACCGGAGAATTGTTAGCAAATCTATCATAACATCCTGCCCCCCAATCTTCTGTTGTTTTATGTCATGTGCAATCTCTGCACAAAGTTCATAAAAAACTCAACTATGAATTTTGAAGAGGAGTCCACATTAACTATGCTTCTCAGATTGAACTTATCAGTCTAACAACTGTACAAAAGTATAATGAAAAGAAAGCAGCTAAAGTGCTATTTAAGATATATTATAAAACTTTGGGCCTTCACCACCCTGAGGTGATAGGGAAGCGAAGGAGGCAGGAAAAATTTTACCCACATCTTGTACACTGCCAAGTACCTGGTCACAGAAAAGGAGAGTCAGGTAAATAGAATGAAAGAGGAAGATATGAAGATGACATCCTAGGTTAGAATTGGGCTGTTATGAGTGAGCCAAATGTAGCTCTGAGATCATTCCACCTTAGCTAATCAGAATTTACAACTCGCTCCAACTTAGGTCTCCGAAGTGCCTGAAAACATCTTTTTGTAATTTTATTCCATCACTGCACACACCTGTCTCAAAGAAAAAGTGTCCTTAAATCCATGAATATAACATATGCTACTCATTCTGTTCCTTTGGGTACTTGACCAGTCTTTCAGAGCCCGGTGAAATTTAAAAGCCATTAAAAAAACAGCAGAAATTCTAGACCAATTAGAGAGCTGACAAAGGACAGAATTTCTGTGGAAAAATATCATTCTTGTTACTGGAATTAGCTAGAAAATGTCTCCATTACTCTGCTGTACTTCAAGGCAAATGCCTAAACCTCTAAAAATCCCTTAAAAATTTTAGTAATTGAACACCCGTAATTCTGAGAAACTTTTCTGAGGATGAAGAAAAGTAATTCTTTTTTTGCTAAGAAACCCATCACCAATTTAAACTGTAACTTGTGTAATCCCCAGAACCTGTAGCATTTTTCAAAGTGGGATTTTTATCTGAAGAGAGACTCCCTGTATTTTGTCTTCAGACTACAATTGAATGTTTCTGCCGAGGGCCTTGTGACAGGGGAGTTGATCAGTTTCTGTGGTAATGAACAGTTCACCCTAGAGGTCAGTAATAATACCAAATAGTTTCAATATTTGTAACACCAAACACTAAAAAAGCACCCTGACAAAGGAGCATAAGCTCTTCCTTGCTCATGAGGATTGTATTTTCATCCAGGCAAGAAAGGAATTGAAAGTAGAAAGGTTTAAGTTTTCTAAACATGTTGTCCTTGAAATTATCAGTATTAGAAAATGCATTCCCTAAAATAGTATGTCATTTTATATTAGAAAATCATATGATTTCAAATTCTGATCAACCTAAGGAACTTCTCACTGCATAGTAATCTCTGCATCTCAAACAATTCATCTCCTCACCAATTAACAAATTTCTGAACTAACCCTCGTTTCCTTTCCAACCGTAAAACAAAGACCTTTGTAAAACTGTGTGTGCAATGCTGTAGAATTGGCAACCTTTACTCCAGTCTCTTCTGTACTGACCGAATTTTGTTAACTTGTGGTGGTGGGAAAATTATCTATATTTCTTCTATCCTTTACTGTAAGAAGAAGATACGCACAATCCCTTGCTCTCTGATATTTTATTAAAGACTGTTTAAATGTTAAAAGATATTTTAGAATCTATTTCAGCAAATTACTGCGCTAATGTTACAAGAATTTCTTCATTTGCTCATTTTCCTGTACCTGCATGAAAAACATGCCCTGCTGATGGCCAGGGTGTGCCATAGAGACAGGAAGAACCACAGGACACTTAACTGTGTATCATCCAGCCAGAAACAAAATATTCAAATACCCAGTACTAGATGAGATAGATCCTTTGCTGCAGGAAAAGGAAATTTCTAGGACCGCTTCCTGAGCTTCCAGTTACTGACACAAACATGGGCACTGACCACAGAAAACTAAAGGTGCCCTTCCAGGGAATGTTAGAGTATCACATTCCAGCCAAGCTCTCTGTAGTGCTTCTGGAAGACAGACAGAAAGCAGATATTTTGTCATTATAAAAGTATACAAATAAATACTTAAGTAAATAAAGACTTGCCCACCTGATTCTGCTAACACCACCTTCATTATCTTCTCCAGGTGCAGCAGCTTTTGCAGGGGGAGACTTGAGTTTTGATAACAGCTCTTCTGGTTATTACAAAGGCAAAGCACAGGACCTTAATCACAACACAACGGTGTCTTCACATGACTTTCTAACACCTTGAGCTAAAAGGGAAATAATTAATTAACCTGGGACCAAATCTGAAATTATCACATCAAAGAAACAGATCTGAGAGTTAACACTACATTAAACAGTTGCGTTTCCTGAAAAGATAACTGGAATGACTATCAATAAATAAGCATCTCCTTGAGACTTCTGAGAAATAAACCAATTGGAAGCTCACCAATAAATGAATACTGCTGGAAAGACAGAACACAGGGCACATAAATCAAAGTATGCTGGTTTTGCATCATTGAAACAAGAGTCATATATGTAAGCTTTCCTCTGCTTGTCTCAATACTGAAAGTCCTGCTGTAATTGTTTCTAAACCACATAAACCTAGAAGCTGACCAAGTATCAACTGAAAGTTTGATGTCGTAAAACAGAGTGTAGTTTCCTCGTTTCTCATCACTCTCTGAAGGATGAGGATTCTTCTTTCCTTTTGCTTCAGAAGCTGAAAGCTCTCTGTTCATTTGATATGATTTCCCAGGAGATCAAGAGAGACAGAAATTACAGGCATGACCACAGCTCTCAGCATTTGCTTTCTGACTACAGCATCTCAGATTGCAGTTTTGTTTTTAATGCTCGCAAGTGACCCACATCAATGCAGTTCGAAGACAACATCATCATATAAAAGTCACTACGGAGTCCAAATTAAAGACACCGTAATTGATCTGAATGATGGGTCTATCCATAGCAGAAGGTTTGAATTGCAAGGCTTTCTTCTCCTTAAACTAATGGTAGACTTCTCTGTGGTCTCAGTTGCACTCTTTATTGCTTAAATTAGAAGAACAAAATACAGTACTTAGCAAAGATGTTTTGGACCACATTCATCTCTGAAATTACCCCTGCAACTTGATAGAGTAAAAGTAAGCATTTTTGCTTTAAAAAATCACAGTGAAACTAGTGTTTTACTATGAGAAGAGCTAATTATTATTATATAGACAGGCAGTAAATTTAGAAATAGAAAAATAAAGCTTAAGCAATAGCAAAACCCAAAGATTTAAAACACTGTCTAGGTAGCTGATGGCTGCACAGATGCCACAAACAAAAAAACCAACTGGCCTAAACTAGTGGTTGTTCACTTTGTGATCACTAGATTTTAATTTACAAGATTTGGGAAAACTTTTAAACCTGTTTGTTTGTGACAAAACTCAACATAACGGCAAAGACGGTGAAAATAATCATGAGCACAGGAAAAGCAGGGCAGTAAAACTGCTTTTGCATACTGAACTAAAATTCTATAAAGTAATGTAGAAACGTCTTCCTCAGCAGTAGTTAACCACAAGTCAGTTTGTTTCAAGCCAGAGTTTGGTGCCTTGGGTGCAACCCAGCTGCTGCAGTTGCTACCCAAACTCTATCCAGCATCATCGTAAAAGTGATTTTACAAGCTGGAATTAATCAGCGTCATAACCTAAGCAGAACTTTGGCCCCTGTACTTTAATCAGTAATGGACAATGTATCACAAGAAGAAAGATCTTCGTGTATCACAGCTGCTGTGAGAACAACTATCAAAATCCTAGGAATGAGCAAGGTTGGCAAACTGTAGCAGGCAGCCCCGTGATGCTGCCACAGAAGACAAGAACATAAACTTCTTGCTGAAATACTTGGCATTATCAAAAAATATAAAGAAAAACCTATTCCACCTGAACAGACCAGCTCAGCAAGAAAGTGTCCCTCTACCAAGGTTATCCATGCCACTTGGTTGATTTCTGACACCCTCTGGGCTTTAAAGAGCATTGTATCTACATAAACCAATGCAGTATAATCCTAAAACATCTCATCTACCCTTCAAGCTCGAGAGGTTTTAGGGATTCTGAAGGAGAATGCCATGGTAATACAGCTCAACAGCTGTCGTATCCAGCCAGTCAAACAGACCTAGCACCAGGACCCAAGGAAAGCTGCCTCTTATGTCGAGTGGAACTGAACACAGATGCATAATCCCTGAACTGACACGGAAATGCACCCTCAAAGTGAGTTACATATGGGCTCCTGCATTCCTGCTCTCTCACTTCCGTAAGGGATATTTATTTCAGCCCCCTTCCCTTCCACCAGCACAGACATGTACAGTCAACAAATCTGGGAGTGGAAAACTACATCTTCACCAAAGACCGATTCTCTGAAAAGAACAATCACAGCACCACATATGCACCAGCGTCAGACCAGCAGCAGGTTGCAAATTTCTGATCACAGATGGCTGGGCTTGGCTTCAGTCTGCTGGAACTATAGCCTAAGTTCTTACTGGTTTGTGTATTTTATAGTCCACTTGTACGTCAGTAAAACTAAACCCCATTTCTATGTAATGCTCTCCATGGTTTTAAAATGTATTAGTGAATTCCACAGATTCTCTGGTAGGAGATCAGTGATCCTGCCAGAGGGGAGAAAAAAGAAATCTTTTAAAAGGTCATGTTTACTACATTTAAAGGATATGCTACTGATTTGCTAAGTGGACAGATTAGGCAAAGTGCTACTACGAAACATAACTGAGCTTTCTTTGGCTACTGAGTACTTAGGAACAGTCTACAAAAATCCTTTACCATTAACCTCAAGAAAACTGTTACTGCAGTTCATTCAGTCAGAACTCTTGCTAGCACAGGTGCTTGTCTACACATACTTACAGGCCAAGAAATCACTTACTACTGAGTCATTACAAAACCTCTTCTGGAAATTACTCTCACTGACAAAAACAAACAAAAGCCAGAACTCAATTCTGTATTGTTTAGTGTCCTCTCAAAAAGAGCCAGCACATAAAGATTAAAAAGTTTCATGTGAATGATGAAAGTAAGAATTTAATTTATGCCTTAATTTCCGCCTCTTGTTAAATGAATCTTTCTTCTGTTTGTCAAGGAAGATTTCATCCTTAGGTCTGTTCTTTGCTATTATATTTAATCCTCATGTCAGATACTATATGGAATACACATTTGTCTTCCACCTATAAATTAATCAAGCTAAAAATCACGCAGAGAGTTGTGAGATCTAGCTGATAAAGCTGAAGAAATTAAAATATTCTTGTTATCTTCTGTGGTTTTTTTCTAATTTTCATAATATAATGGCAGAGATCAGAATTAGTCCAAGCGATGTAAAGAAAGTGATTTTAATCTCATCCAAATCCATTATGTCTAACACATTTGCTTACAGAGTTCAGAATTGAAAAAAGACATAGGATGATGCATAGTGATTTTCCACTGGACTTGTTCTCTTTCCTTGTGTTATCTTGATCTATTCAGGGTGTCTGATGTTGTAGTAACTTTTATTTCACGTTTTTTAGTACTTAAATACTGTTCAACTGATATTTTATACACAGAGGATTAAGTTATCTGCTTGAGCAAAGACTTCAAAATTAGTGCTTTCTGATTATATTTTTTATATTACTATATAAATTATAAAATTATATAATTTATTTATATTATTTTAATATATATAGTTATATACATATAATTTATAATTAATAAATTATAAATTATATATTTATATTACTCTACCGAGCAAGAAGCTAGAAAGACAAAAATTGTTATATTAGCTTGATTATGCCTATGATTAGCTCAGTCTTGTCTCTAGTGCTGGCCAATATCAGACACTGATTGCAAGAGCATAACAATTTTGAATCCATTTCGTAGGCAAACCAGGGAGTTATTTTGTTAGGCTCCAGGCTTGCTGTACAGGTGCAAGTTGTCTAACATTCTTAAAACCCCACAACATTAATGCAGTTAAAAGCATACTGAAGTGTACAAAAAGGCAAAAGTCTGTTCTGTAATTAAAACCAGAAAACCTGAAAAAACACACTTTCTGTGTCAGCTTAGAAGTGGCTCTCTTCCAGAGGGCTCTAAAGTCTAAAGTCTGTTTAGCAATTCTACGTCTAGATACTGGGAGCAATATTTTACAGACCACAAGACAGCCTGGGACCCTACTGAAGAGAGGAGGTAAAATGCTCTATTGTATTTTAGTAGAAAAGAACTCCATGGCAGACTCAGCAGGCCCTGCAGAACCCAGTCTGAATGAACACAGAAAGGTCACAGCTGAAACAGAACCAAGGACGGTTTCAGAGAAAAGTGTTCATAGGAAGTACACTTATTAGAAAAGGCAGTCCTTTCTAAACTGGAAACTGAGGATGTAAAACAAAGCCTGAGGTTCTGGGCATGATTTCGATCCTCCTTGGCCTATAACCATGGTGATACAACAGCACCCAGTTCTCAGATCCATCTTATGTGAAAGATACCTACATTATTGTCTTGAAGTCAACACTAAGAGCTTAAATAATGAACTTTAAAAAAAATTGCTCTAAGTGCTAATTTCTGTGAAGACTTTAAACCTCAGACCTCTTCTTCCATGATACTTGTAGCTTGTTCCCAGTCCCCGCATATGAATTGCCCAAACCTAAGACCCCATTTTAAGACACCAGGAAAACACAATTTATTTCAGTTTTCTACTTTCAGTTATAGTAAGAGCTAGGCTAGATTTCACATTACATTGTAGAAACTATACTTGGATATATTTACCATGCTCTATAACTCAGTCTTTCAGCTTGATAAAACAGACAGAAGACCCTGGAACTGGAGAAATGTATTAGTTTGTTACACCAAGTGAATTCAGAGTGCATATGAGCAAAGGGAGGGTAAAGAAAAACATATCAAACTGAACATCTTAATAATTTGTAAAAGTTGCTGGTTCTACAAATAATATAACCACTTACGTATTTGAAATTAGGTGTTTCTTGTGAATTCTTGTAGCAGCTGGTAAGATCCCTGCAGCAGGTCATGCATGGCAGTACAAGAAGAGTAAACAAAACCAGGCATAGCTTGTCCCAGTGAAAGGAGATGGGAACATTTTGCACAGAGATCGCATTTTTATTTAATTAAAACTTCAACGGTGCTCATGGCATTAAACCATTTAATTAATTTACTGGAAGATTAGTTTCAATGCTATGCCTTTTAATAGAAACTTAACTTGCAAGCCAGAATTTCTGAAGTGAGCAAGACGACTAGCATACTTCAAATACCAAAGTAACTCTTACTTAAAAAAGCATGTACATAATTCTAAACCAGTCCCATAAAGATCTCTTGACAGCAGGAACACTCTGTATTAGTCAGTGTAAAAAGAGGAGTTACTGTCAAAAGCGAAGCTGGCAGAGTAATGTTTTTCCTATTCATCAGTGTTCTGACACGAAAAACAAATCCATTGCAGATCACAATGAGATCAAGGCTTTACAGGTGTTCATGGAAGAGGGGACTCTTGTCTCGGGTATTCACTGCTAAAATCAGATCCAAATCCTTGACTTAGTTAATTCAAACCTAGCTGCTAACATCCAAGCTACTGTCCATCCATCCAGACAGCAGGTTTGCCTCAGTGCTTCCTTGCTGATGGCATTTCATACCTTAACAGATCAACAAAGAAACAAATACTAAGAGCTGCACCCTGAAAGCAAATAATTTAGAGATCAGAGCTCAAATGCAAACCAGCAAGTTCAGGAAAGAGATTATATTTCTCAATGTGCTGTTGACAATGGCTGCTATTAATTTTTGGCTTACAGGTAGTAATTTTCAAGAAATAATGAGAATATGCAAATACACCGTTGTCAAGATACACACAGTAAGAAGGAATGAAAAGAAGGATATTTGGCAGAAGGTTTCTCTCATTTGCAGGATAAGCTATGTGTCCCCTTCACATTCTCTTTGTTAATAAATACAGATAAAGGACTTGACAACTGTTCAGGGCTCCTTTCCATATATGGAAAGCATATGAGAACACACACGATTTTAAAATTTTCTGTCTGAAAAAATGTACAGAATATCAAGTCCTTGTGCTTGCTAACTTATTCTTAAAGATATTCCATACCATGTTATTCTAAGATAAAGTGAAAGAAAAAGAGAAAACCACCACAAAACTTCAATGCTGCTCACTACCTGTGACTAAGAAGGGTTTCCAGAGGACTCCAAGTGTATTTCAGCACTTTTTATTTTAGTATCCTGACTGAAAATTTAATTTCTCTTGGTCCTGTGATATCAGTCTTAGATGATGCCTAATGACAACGCTCTGGTGTTTTAATAAAAACACAAAGAACAGCTATCTTATTTTATGACTTTTGATTGGTTCTGCACCTCTTCTATATTACAGTTAGATTAAATGGTAAGTAAGTATATTTCCTGGCAAGTTTTCATATCAAGTGACACTGGATTGTGCATAAATAAATCCAACAAATGTTAACCAACTAAGCAAACAGTGTTCCAGTGCCACAGCATACAGCTGTTGGTAATGGTGATTATTATCACGAATAGTAAAAAAATAAAAAAAAAAATCCATTTTACCCAATTGAAAAAATAGAGAAATAGTTAATATGTTATGTTCAGTGTCCCAGCTGACTTACAAGAACCACTATCACTGTCTTGGATGGTAGCTTAAATCAGAAGAGCATATCTCGTATCAGAAGGAAGAGAGAATCAGGTACAAAGACATTTTTGTTAGATGAAGAAATAAATATAGAAATGAGAATTGATATTGTGTTAAGCTAGTTTAGGTTTGGAATGAAAGTCAGATAATTCAAAGTTATGATTCATGTAACTAGAAATTGCATTTTCCTGTCTCTGCCATGAGACTGCAAAGCACCTGCTCGCAGGAGCTTCACAGCAAACTGATGAGAATCTTTTGCTCTGAAAACCACCTGTGAACTCCTAAACCAGAAGATAATGTTATGTCTTCCATTTGCTGAACTTTGCTGGGATGCAGAGGAGACTGAAATGTACTGTTTCAGTAAGAGCTGATATGACTTTATGCAGCTGGAGTATTTACCCCACTGTAACCTTTTGTTTAGATGAGCTCTTGAGGGCCCAGACTTCGCTTCCTGGGTGAGTACTGAGCATAAATGTGAAGTGATGGTCTAGAGCAAAGACTGTGGGTGTGTCTGGGGTTTGTACAAAGGTCTGTTCGGAGAATGGAAAAGTTTCATGCTGCCTTTCTTTGCTCTGAACCTGAGCTTTGTTCAGCCCTGAGGAAGTGACCTGGAAAAAATGAACTTGCAAGATGTGGGAAATAAAGTTTTAAAGATGCAAAGCACGTAGAATTAACAAAAGCAGAACTTCCAGATGGTAAATAAGCTTAATGAAGAAATCATACATATCTTGACAAAAATCTTCTGACCACAACGTACAAAAATAAACAATGAAAATCCCGACCATCAGTCCATCTCTTTCGGCTAATATTGAGCCTGCTCTCAGTAAGAACAAACTTTTAAAGTAAACCCTTAACTGAAAGTTTTAAAGCTCTGTTATATGAGCTAATTCTTTTTTCAGTTCTTTTTCCCTATCCTTTATATAAATCAGGAGAAATTATCTTCATACTGCATTCAACAAATATGCATAAGCATGATCAAGAGGGCATATTTTATTTATTTCTGCATAAGTTGCAGAATTCCCTTGCTTACTTGGGCACTCTAAGCATTTGAAAATGAAAGCTATTTCACTCATCTGCCAAAATAGGTGGCAGAACCTTTGACACCAACAATCTAAGGGGATGCACAACATAAATTAGGCAGGCCTGTTGCAATAAATTGACAAATTGCTTTTACAAAACTGCTCAGTCCCAAATGGTATATAGTAATTAGCAGAAGAGGTTATTAGCACCTCATCAACATGAGGAAATTCAACACTTTGGATGTCACTGCCCATGGCAGGGTTGTTGGACTAGATGACCTTTAAATGTCCCTTTCAACCCAAACTATTCTAAGAGTCTATAAGTAAATTCTTCTTCTAAGACTGAAGTATTGCATAATAAAAATGTCTACATTCTAAATATACAACTTGACTATTGGAAAGCTTGCTTTTAGCAGGAAATATTCCAATTGCAATGGTGATTAAATAGCTTAAAATTTCTGCCACTTCTACCGTCACATCCCTTGAACTGCTAACTTGCTACTTTTCCAGAGCACACGTCTTTATAGAAGCCATTAGTGATGGATGGGGCAAAATTTTCCTTGAGGTAAATTGTGCCCCACTCCCCAGTCTGCTCAACCCCCGCCCCAGCCCCTCAAAGCAATTCTTGATTCCAATTTCAGTGAAGATACAATTTTAAAAATGAAAAATTAGTTGAGAAGGAGAAATGAAGAGTTATTTAAATGGCTTTAAACAAAACCACATTTCTGTTCATTCTCAATTTCACATCTAAATGGCTTGTGGCAAACGCTCAGCACAGATAAAAGTTCATAATCCTTTTAATAACAATTTGCCTGCTGTTCAAATCCACTTTATTTTTTGGTTAACTGAAGATATTTCGGAAAGTATCATAAAATCATAAGAAACCAATTACATTGTTTTGTTGGCACAATCCATTTTTTATGTCACAGGGTATGAAACTGCTAAAAGGCTAAAACTGGAAATTCAAGGACGAAGTCACACAGAAAAAAACCGCTGAGAAATAAATTAGGATGTTCAGTGTCATCTTCATATCCTTTTAGTTAGCATTGGAAAAAGGAAGTATTTAGCACAGAAATCCAGTCTGAAGCAAGTCTTCAGCCTTCAGTCAGTAACCAGCCTGAACAGTGTTCCGAAGCTGAGATGATCTTGCACCTATTGTACAGTTTGAGGTAGTTCTGCACTTACCACAGTGAACATTTTCAAAAAATGCACTCAAGTGCCTGCAGGAGATAAAAGCAAGGAGCTTGTCAGTCTATCACTTGAAAAACAAATCTCTCTGATAGCAGAAACCAAAAATGTTTCACCGGAGGAGAACACTATGTCATATCAGAAAAAATATTAACCTCTCTCTCTGAGTCAGCAAGTCACTGAGATTTCTACCAAATTCATGTGTTCAGGTTCACTCTCCCTCCTGATTCACTTGTTGAATTGTCCTTAGAGGAATTAAGGATTTAAATAAACAGTAAGTTTTTAAAACCAACTACCTAGTGGGAATACCTTAAATCAAAAACCAGTAGAACATACAGCTTTAAGTGCTGAAATCTTTCTTTCAAATCCAGAAAGACTCATACATTAGAGCCAAGTAGCAAGATCACCCCAAGTAGCCACAAATGTCTTCAAATGCTTGCTTGTGGATTTTTTTGGTTTGATTTTTTGTTTGTTAGATTTTGTTTTCCACCAAGAAAATTAGAAGGAAATAGAGAAGCTGTTCAATTCCAGACTTTGGTCTGATCTTTTGATTTGTTTTATTATACAACGTGTTAATTTTGTCTCATCTCTCTAATTTTGCTCAGAGGTTTCAATTTTAGCAGACATTGAAGTCTGTTTCATAAACTTCGTTAAACTTTTTCCTAACTTTTTATTACAGTAATTTTTTCACCAGATAGGCAGTATATGCCTTCAGTATGGACTAATACTTAATGAATATTGTTTTAATCAGCTTAATTCTTTCCCTCCTCCATATACAACCTAATGATCTATATTCAGGTCAAATCTTCTTGAAATAATCTGTTATTCAACGTCAATCTGAGAATCAAAGTAAATTTTTTTACTAGAAACTAATAAGGCAAACTGTTTATGGCAATTATTCAATATTACACTAATTTGAATTACAAAGCATTCTGAAATCTTCCAACTTGGATGTCCAAATGTAGGCAGCTTGATCTATGGTTAGGAATCTAAAGTAATGGTCTGGCTTTTCAAATATGCTAAGTATTTTTTTTTTTCTTAATAAGGCTTAACTAATTAAATCTTGCACAAACTTTGTATTTTTGAAGGATTATGAAAGGGGCAAATACTTGGTTTTCATTTCGCAAATAGCTTGCAAAAAGAATAACGATATTTTAATGTTTTTATACGAAAAAGTAACACGATAAGTGCCTTTCTACTCAAACATAAATAAAACATTGAACAAAACAGTAAAACCATCCGTAACATCAATGGAGTTGTCTTCTAAAAACCAAAACATCCAATTCAAATGAATAATGAAAGGCTTCAGCAGTTTTTACGCTTACAGTATTTACTTATACATCATCTAATTTCCTCCTAAGGCTAATGTGGAAACTGGAAGCTGCTACCATACACAATCAATAATCCTCTTAGAAGCTTAGTGTGAGATACAGGAGACATTGCCAAAAGTAGTCGGCCAGAAATTAAATTCATTTGGGTTTTGTTGTTGTTGCTGTTGTTTTAAGGAGAAAGCAACTCAAACATTTCCCAGCATCTCTCATTTAGCTTACTGACTTTTCCTTGCAAAGGATGATGTTCAAATCTTCTGAAGCTTTATTTGACTGGCTGGACCTTATTAACACAATTTGAACTTGGAGAAAAAGCAACAAAACATTTTTAAGTTCTTGATTTCTGTGAAATGTTGGTCACAACCCAGACGGCAAATTCAGTTTGTCAGTTTTTACTGCTATTAAACATGCCTTGGGCCCTGAAGAAGGTCGAGTCACTTTGTTGGGGAAGAAATTATCTGGTTGCATTAGAATGTGAAATTACAATAAAAGAGCACATCTGATGAAAGGGATGCACATTCTTCCTAGGACAGCAAGAAGCAGAACCAAGTATATCAAATATACAAGATTCTGCACGTTTCAACTAACGCTGTTCTCTGACAACATCAAACGCCCCAATGCTCTGCGTGGATTGGCCTCTTGCACACTGCAGGAGAGAACCCATTTCAGGCCAACATGAAAACTTCCAATTATGTAGAGCAGCTTAACTGAACCTCTGAAGTATTAACTACAGAGTCCAGCAATATTTTCCAGTTTGTGTTCTTGAAGTCAAGCCTAGAGAGCTTCTCTTCTAGAAGTGATCGAGCCTGACTCATTAGAATGATAACATTTTTAGAGAATGATCAGAATGGTCCACCATTAAATAGCTGCATCAGGCACTCCCAAGGAATAAAGCATTTGAAAGTGTTCAAAAGAATTATCCACTTCCTCCACAGTCACTTAAATTTCTAAGTTATTGAGATATACATCCTAAGTGTTGAGTGATAGATCTGTAGGCACATTTAAGTTTCCCCACCACTGGGCTACCCAGAAAAATAAACACTAAGCATGATTTGGAGAGATTTTGAGTCAAACATAAGAACAAATTCTTAGATTTGCTGACAAATTATTGCTTTAATGTTATTCTTCCAAGCTTTGAACAGAAGCTCTCCAAACCCCTTGTCTCCACCAGGGAAATTCAGACACTAAAAAGTGAAGGGAAATAATCAATACAGTGTGAGTCGTAAGGAAAAGGCAGTCTATTATTTTGAAATGTCTATAATCCTCAAAACTTGGCAACACTGTGCAAGGGGAGAGAACTGCCAAAACTCAAGTTAGGAGATTGCACCTACTACTTGGTATTAATTTCAATTCTGATTAAATGGCAAGCCCAAAAATCAAGTAAGGACAAGCATTTCAAAAAAGTCAACATAAACTAGTAATCACTCACAGTACAAAGGACTAATCAGAAAAATCCTTAAATTTAGTAACTGAGATGTAAGAGTATTTTGTGCACTGAGCATGTGCTGATTCTGGTTTGCTTTTGTGTTTTAAATCAAGGTCCCCCTTTACTGGGGACCTTTATACGTTATATAAATTCAGTAATGAAGGAATGTGTCTGCATTCCCAAGGATGGACAGTGAACAAGAGGGAATTTGGATGAGTGTACAGCTCTGAACAGAAAGATCAAAGATCGGAGGCATTTTATTTGCCCAGAGAAAACAAGTTTGTAGTGTCTATTACATGTCATTGAAACTGTTCATAGGACAAGAGCTTGAGATGTCCTGATGTTTCTGGTTATTAGGACAAGACTAAAAGCAATCATCATCCTCTATTGCGCACTTGGAAGCTACAATTATCCTGGCCAGTAGGACTTGAAAAAGGATACCCATTCTCCCAGAAATCTGAAGCATAGTCTACTAGTCTGGATAATTACACTGCTTAAATTGCAGATCCAACCATAATTATTCAATTTGCTGAGCAACAAAAAGATCTGAAGCTGGAAATAAACACTTGGCTCCTGCTTTTCTGTCTTTGGTACATTCTACCTAGGAACATAAGAATGGATGGTGTGCTTTCAACCTAAGCTTGTGTGTTTTTCTGAGTGACTGTCTAATTTTAATCCTCCACTTTTACTTTTTTTCCACTAGGATCTTTCTAGAGCTCAAGATATTTGTCAGACGGGCTTTAATATAAGATTTCTTAGGTTTCTAATGAACAAGTAAGAGAAATACAGGTCAAGAGTGAGAAAAAAAGAAAGATTTCAGACTGCTTTCCAATCCTGATGAGGTGAAAACAATCTACCTACAAACTTCAGAATATCTTGTTCCCTAAAGGTATCTAGATACTGGATAAATCATCCACCCCCGTTACCTTATAAGAGGTAACAAAACCTCCTATGATTTTGAACTCAATAAATTTTTTTTAGCGCCAGATATCTGATGGTAGCTAACTAAGTTTTGTGTAATACTGCTGTCTTGAATTTAAACTGAGAGTTGAGAGAAATATTAAGTGAAAAAAAGTACAAGAAAGTTGCTTTAATTATGCTATTTTTAACTCTCAACATTTTCTAAATGCAATCTGCTCTATGCAGTTGATTTGACTTCAATTTATATTAATGAAACATTTCAACAGCATGCTGCTTTGCAATAAAAAGCTTGTAGTTAAGAGCACAACACTGATCAAAATGAAGTTTTTGGTGGTGGTCTGAAGAAAGCTTTGTTGGGTTGCACCCAGTAACTGAGAGGGGTTGTGGTGCTTTTTTTTCCCCTACAACGAGATAGAAATAACCTGTCATGGTTAAAAATTATCTCAGATTAAAAGTATTGCATTTTTTTCCATGTTAGAGGAAGATAATTCTCACCCATACCCATAAAAATTCCATCCATAAGTTATGGACAGCCTCAAGCTAGCTCAGGTACCGAAATAAATACCGAAAGAGAATACTCACTGTCAGCTACCAGACATCTTCATGTCTTAATCTATGGTAACTTGCCTTCTGGTTGTGGTCCAACAGGTGATTTAAAATTAATTTTGTAAGGCTGCAATAGTGGTTTTGTACTCTGCAGGCCTTCAGCTCTTGATGGCAAGCTGAATTTAGAAGTAATTGCTACTCTCTTGTCAAGCAAATCCAAGTAATTTTGAAAGCCAGGGTTTAGGGGCATTATTCTGACTGTATTTAGGAAGATGAATTAAATAATTTTATTTTTAAGGATTCACTGTTTAATTAGCACACACCTTTTACTAAACTGAGTTGTAAGAACATGCCATGTTTGCCTGCCTTTTAGAAACTGAGATTCGAAATGCTACTCTGCTAAAGAAGTTAAACTAAAAGTGCAGCAGGAGATTAAGCAAACCTGTTTTTGGGGAACCATGTCAGTAAAATATTTTTCGTTATCAGTACAACACTATTAATGGAAAACCTACCTAACTTTAATCTCTGGATCAACTTTTACCTTCTACTACCTTCAGATATAGTTTAGTCATTATGAGATCCCTTATCCTTCCTTGTTGACAGCAGGACAGTCAATATAATCCATTCTCTTTTCTTTACACAAAGCACAGCTGCCTTATGATGAACAAGACATAGATTTTTTCCTCATAGAAAAAAATATTCCTGCTTCAAGTGTTTTTCTCTTCACGCAGGCTTCACAGTTAGGGTGTCAGAAGTCACAGCATAAAGTTAGACTGGAAAAATTAATTTCCCACTGTGGATACTAATAAATGGAAGTATACAATTAAATCATATAATAATAACAAATATCTCTTCATAGCAGTAACAGAACAATATTTGCTGACAACAGTTCCAATACCTACCCCATCGCCCTACTGTTCACTATACCTTGCTTTCTCTTCTTTTTTCATTCTCTACTTTTATTGCTTTACCTGACTTGCTTCTCAACAATATAGCTTAATTAGAGGTACTGCAGTGTGCTCCATTTCATTTCTGCAAACACGACAACTGTTGTCACCTTCTGTGAAGCCAGCTTTATCACCTTCTTGGATTCTCCAAATCTCAGAGAACTATGGCAAAGGATTGGACTGTCTAATTTATGTCTTTTAGCATTATTGTCTGGCAGTTCCCTGTCATAACTCTGAAGTCTTGCACATATACAACTATTTCACACTTTTTTTCCTCCTGGTTTGTTAACTGATGCTCTAAAATCAACTGCTTTCTCAGTTCAGTCAATTCTGTCTGTGCATTTGACATCTACGCTTAAGCAGTGATAAACAAACCATTACAACTCCATACATGGAAAACTGTGCCACGGTATCTCTTACTGATAAAACATTGAACCTCTAACGGCAGAATCATGAAAGACTTATGCAAGACACATCAAATCAGTTTCCAGTACTCTCTATGTGAACTGGAAGGTCTAAAAATAATTTCAAAGCCCTGTTCAGATAGTGACTACTTAAGGCCTGATCAAGGCTGTTTCTATGAATTTTTAAAAACAGTTGTATTTTTGAGCAAATATCTTGACTTTCTTCTTTTACATATCCTTTCAATTTTATGAGGCTCTAACTGTATATGGCTGTGCCATTTATTTTAGTTATACCATTTGGCACAATCTCAGCTTTTGTATTCTGTTAACAGCTTAAGAGAAATTATTCTTACTTTATTCTGTCAGTTTATTTCTTTGCAAGGCAAAGAAAATGTTGACCCTGTATGGTTATAATTTACTGAGGATGAGAAAATGGAGGTAGTGAGGGTGAATCATCACATCTGCTGTTCTTTCATTTAATAAGAACAAACCTTCGAAAGCATAATTGGGCAGTCCTTAGACAGAATGATCAGTGATCCTTCAGTATGTCTAATTAAATGTTTACTAAGCCCATCAATAAGAATCTGGATGTACAAAACCTGAAAAGAAGAAACACATTGTAGTATCTGTTGAAAAAACAGTAATTTTTTCTTGCTTTCCTTCATAAGAGAGATGACATAAGATGAGATAAATGCAGGGATTTCATTGAAATTGGGAAGAAATTCAATCTTCTATCTGGGTTTTCCTGAATCTATTTTATGCGTGCAGGAGAATGGGAGTCACTGTCTCCAGGGTAAGCAGATTGGTTGCTGCTGACAACAGCACACTACAGCTGCTGTTAGCAGAAACCAGGATCCATGAATCCAGTGATTCAGCCGTACTTCAGTGGCTGATGGCTCCTTGTGTAAGATCTCAAAGAACTTTTCATATTTGATTTGATAAAAATATTCCACTTTCACTTCTGTCTGGAGTCAGGTGTAACTGTAAAAAACTTAACCTAGCCAGACCTAATTCCAGATGCAAAGGTAGTTCTCAGGAATTTCTATGAGAGCCTGGAAGCAAAGCAATGTTTGTTCTTCTATTTTGGTGCCAAGGAAGTTATAGTTCAGAAATGGGGTTATGAAAGAGGAGAGTAGGAATGATGTGAGCTTTTGATTAACTAAGTTACCATGTATTAGAGCAACTTGCATTAAATTGTTTCAGTCACTAAGTCCTTTGATTAAAGATAATTTGAACTGTGTTACTGTTTGAGTTAATATATTTAGATTATTCACAACTATTTTGAAAGTATTTTGAATGTGTCTATATTTCTATTTTTCTTCTTTGCAAAGCAGAAAATGGTTAGTGGTTTAGTAGGACCCTTTCAGCTAACAAAAGAACAAACTTGGCTTCATTAAGATTAATGGGGTGGGGAAACAAAGAGAAGTGAGCAGGGAGTAGTGGTGGCTGTCCTCCACACTAGCACTAAAAAGTTTGCTTACTTGTGGTCTTGTAATTTGGGACTGCCCTATAGCTGCCTATACTCCTGAAGGTTTTCCTCCGGCCTTGTGTTTACCTCAGCCTGGCTCTTTGGCAGGGCAGGTCCCCACTGCCTCAGACAGTCTCAGGCAGCCTTCTGGAGAGGGAGACCCAATGGCACACTAAAGCCCCAGCCTCGAGGAAGAACATTCTATCGTTACTTGAATGTGAAGGAGATGCCAAATGGAAGAAACTGTTTTCTGTAATTTGTTCTTTACTACATCTAACCCACATTTTGAAAAATCTCAAGAGTCGTTATTCAAAGTGAAGCATTTGCCATGAAAGTTTCATAAATACTTTCCACATCTACAGTGTGTTTCAGTCAAACAAAAGTTGTAATAAGGTAAATGCTGTTTTAAACTTATCTACTATACTTTGCTACAACTTTTTAATGCTGAAAAGTTCAGCAAGGTAGGGAACTGAGAATACGTAATTCTGATCTGAGTGAGTCTTGTGAAAACACTGGGGAAGGTACTTCAGGAAGCAATTTAGCAGTCAGCATGTAGCAAAGATGAGAATAATTATCAAACAGCTGTATATATTCTAAAGATTTCTGCTGTGATCAAGTTAGCATGCTGGTGGCATAGAATGTCATATCATATCAGGCATCCATTACAACAAATCTGACAGTACTTTAAATCCATGAACCACTACGCAAAATGTAACATCAGTGTCAACTTCTCACCTTTTCAGGATGGCTGCAGAAGTGATCTTGCTCAGTAGGGTGTGACTGTGTGATCCAGTTGGTGTCTGGGAAACCCACTACATTTAAGATCTACCCAAGAAAGCATCTGAAAGTGGGCAAGAGATCATTATAAAATAATGAATAAAAAGAAGCAGTAAACCTAACTTCTGCATCTCTGATTTAGAATAAACCACATAGGGATGAAGACAACCCAAAGGGAGGTTTTGCTAACACAGTATAAATAAAACGTACTACTCAGCTTATTTGGCTGCCCCAGATTTCTGTCATATTGCTTGAAAGCTGGAAGTACAGTTGCTAAAAACCTTCTCCTAGAGGAGAGCAATGCTTGGACAACAGGATTTCAAAGCATCAAAAGCAGGGACCTTCATGCAGCTCGAACATACTGGATCCTCTGCACAAGCCTTCAGCATCTTTCAACACCACATAATTCAGGATGCGATGGAATAGGGCCCAAATTTCTAAATTTACTTGTTAACTATTTTTTTTAAACGACACTTGAAAGATTCTTCTACTGTAGTCATCAGCAAAAGAGTAAACGAACTTCTAATTTAAAACTACACTAAATAATGACTTTTTCTTTTGATGAGCAAGTAAACAGAAAATGCTTGGAAATACTGTACCAGTTCATTTTAAAGTTAACTAATAACACATCCTGCTTCAGAAAACACTTCATAACTACATGAAAAGCCCCGTACAAACATATGTATCAGAGGTGCCTTTCTAAAAGCCATCTGCAATTGGATTACAGGATTTTTGCTACATTTTCTGCAGTGTTTTGCTTTTGATGAGGCAGGCCTGACTCTCTTTAGCTGCTCACATGTATCTTCTATCTTCTGAATCTTGGTGGGAGGAAGGGAGGCAGCACAGCTTTCAGGACTCTCTCAAAGACCATAAGAACTATACTGTCGCTTTTTTTTCCTCCCCAAAAAACCCCAACACAAAAGGATAGTCAAATGTTTTGGAAATGCTCCCCATATTAAACTAGAAAAAGAGCCACAAAGACAATTGCTGGGAGCAGTAAGGCAAGTGTTTAAAACCAAGTTGATGTGACTTGCATCAGTTTCCATGTTATTAGAGGTTCTCCAGTCTGAATGGACCTATAGTACTTCTTATATTCACCGACTTGGCTTTTTTTTTTTTTTTTTTTTAACTAATGCTTAAGATTCAGATATGTAACTCATTTCCAAGACAGCATGCATTCAATCTGTCTTATATAGGCTGCAGAGTAAGAGATTTTGTGCTTTATTCTAATAGAAAGAAGTTTTTTCTCTCTCCCATCAAAAAACCCCCAAAAAGGACAGAATCAAACATTTTGGAAAGTCTCCACACAAAGCGCAGCGCCGCAGTGGCAACACCCCGGTGCGGGGCAGCCGCGGCCCCGCGGGACTCCGGGCGGGCGGAGCTCCCCGCTCGGGGGGTGGCGGCTCCAGGCCCTGTCCTGAGGGCGGCTCACGCCGGGGCAGAGGCGCTGCGGCCACCGAGGTCAGCCCTCGCACGGCTCCCGGCACCGCCCCAGCGAGCCGGCGCTCTGCTCGCTCCCCTAGCGCCAGGACTACACCTCCCGGCTGTCCCCGGAGCGAAGCCACCGCCTCTCTGCGGGGCGGCTGGGAAGCGCGGCCACTGCCGCCCGTTCCGCTCGGGCNGCGGCTTACGGAGGCTCCGGCGGCGTTCCCTTCCCACCGCTCCTCGGCGCGGCCATGGCCCCGGCGCTCAGCCGCCTCCGCCAGGCGTTCTGAGCGCCCGCCCGCCCGCCGCGCCCCGGCGTGGATGCAGCAGCTTCAGGCGCCCCTGGTTTCGTGGGGGAAGGCGGCAGGTAAAGCCTTTCCCTCCCCGCCCATCCGCATTGCATCCCCGCCCGCCCTCCGCTCGGAGCTGCCGGTTCGAGGAGCTCTTGCCGAGCCGAGCCGGAGGCGCGAGTTGTGTGCAGGGAGCGAGCTCCGCGAGGCGGACCACGGGGAACAAAGCGGTGCGGTCCAGATGCTTTTTGACTAGTTTCGTTATTTTAGTTTCCGGGGAGTGGGGAAGGGAAGAGCGGGATGGCTGGTTACCTGCAAATGTCTGTGCTTACTTAGATGTAGAGGAAAACGTATATTAATTTGCTCATGGAATCACATTCCTATTCTCATGGTTCAGCAGGGGAAAAGATGTGTTTGTCATACAGGTAAGATAGTGCTATAGTCAAGACTGCAAAATGGTTTCCTTGAGTACCCTCCTTAACTGTAATGCTTGTATAGATTTTGCACTGCAATAATTTCTTACTTCTTCCTGTGTGGATTACCAGCCCCACTGAAAAGCTAGGACAAGCAGCAGAAGGTCAGAGTAGCAGCCACAGTGTTTCTGTGACAAAGTGTCAGAAAAAGAGAGGAAAAAATTCCACTGTGTTTAAGGCCAAATGACAAGTTGCATCCTACATGAAGTCATTTACAGCCAAGCATTGTGCTGTTATGCCTGATGCTTCAGGCTTCTTCTTAGTGCTGGGTGATGAATAGGGAATTCAGCAAGCATATTAACCATGCATAATCAAGCAGCAAGTGTTCTTCACTGCTTGTATGTGTAGTACCTTCTGTCACAGGATCAGCAAGTATTCCTGAGCTATCAAAAGACTGTTTCACCCTAAATTGAGTAGGATGCAGCTGTACCCTTTATGTGTTGTTGGTAATACAGGTTAATTTACACTTCTCAGAGTGGCATGGGGAGGGAGAGCCTGGTAAAACAGAAACTCAGCACTTTTCTCAGGTGTAGATGGTGAGAAAAGTTTAACCCAGGAGACTGCATGCGGTCAGATCAGGAACTTGTACAGTTTCTGCGCTGATTTTCAAAAGACACCGAAGAACCAAACTAAGATTAAAAAATTGCTTCCTTTAGAAAATCAAATGCAGTCTAATTAGCATAGTCTTAGCACTTTGCCTTAATTTACTTCTGCCCTGTATCTAGAATTTCTTTGTGTATTAAGCATCTCCTGCTCCCCATGTTACTATATCATTAAGTCAGAAGAAAAGAGCCAGAAGAACAATTGCAGGGAGCAGTAAGGTAAGTGTTTTAAAGCAAAATTATGGGACTCACATAAATTCCCATAATATTAAAGGTTCTCCAGTCTGGACAGAAACGTAGTACTTCTCATTTTCATTGACTTGGCTTTCTTTTTTTATCTTTTTGTACCAATGATTAGGCTTCAAGTATGTAATTCATTTGCAAGATAGCATGCATTCAATTTTTCTTATAGAGGCTGCAGATTAACAGATTTTGTGCTTTACTGTAATAAAAAGAAGTTGAATAGATTGAATACTGTCTGACAGTCATCTCACATCCAAAAGCTCTCCTTCCAGTAGGCACCTTGGACATGCAGGGGCATAGCATCTGGCTCTTAACAGTAGCCTTTTAGGGATCAATTGAGTTAATAATTACAATAGTGCTTTACTGTACAATTAAAAATCAATTTGTGCACATGACTGTGTGCAAGGCAAGCTTCCCCTCACACCAGCAGAATTAGATTTCCTGACACAGCTCCTCCCTACCTCTGCCTTTTAGTCTAAGCACCATCGAAGCCTCAGAGCACGTGATCAGCTATGTGTGATTTAAGCGATGCTATTGAATTTTTTCCACAGGGAACAATTACTGTAGAGTGACAAGTCAACCATTTTGATCTTAACAGATCCAGCTCTGTTTAGTGATGGTAACCATAGCATGCTCTGCCTAACCCAGTCTGAATATCTCACTGTAGCAGTTTGCTTCTAATTTAAAAGGACACTGTTAAACCTTAGAATAGGTTCTTGTTTTTGGGTAGGAATAAGAGGCTTAATAACAGAAGGACATTGTAGTCATTTCAGCTGTATATTTGCAGTTGCTGCTGCCTTCAAAAGCCCTCAAGAAGCCGCTAAAATATGAGAAAAGCTAAGCAGCATGTCTGACCACACCCCTACATTGCCATAATTCATAAACCGAGACTCTGTGCTTGCTGCCACATCCATATTTCTACCTGGTCAGTTAGGACAAAGACAAAGCTGTTTTGTCCTAATGAAGCCAGTGCAGCATGCTTTTAATAGAGCCAACGAGCTGGGCTTCCCAAAATATATTAAAAAGGACTCTTGTGTTCCCCAACATTGTTTATGCTAAAGGCTATTGCAAATAGAATATTTATGCTAATTACTTGTATGTCAGCTTGGGCAATAAACAATCAATATTTTACTGATGTAGGATCCACTGCAACTTTCTGTGTCCAGTTATCATGCTTTCAGCACAGTAAATTAAATTTCAAGTTGCAATTTCTTTGTGGAAATGTTTATTTTAACTTCCACAGGAGACTGCTGAAGTCATGGAAATGTTTCCATTACACTTAAGTCTATTTTTCAAAGAGGCTTGCACAAAAACCTGACCTGGGTATATTTTTAATGTTAGAACCACTAACATTGGTGGTTGATAACATGTTATGATCGCACCATACAGCAACAAAGTAAGGGTAGGGGTTTTTTAAGGGTTAAAAAAATCCTTATAAGCACAATCTGTCCAAAAATGCTATAGTTAATAATCAACATGCGCTATAGAAAAGCAGAGACTTTTAAACTGCTATCTGTATGAGGGAGAATGACAGGACACGTACCTTTATGTGGTATGGAGCACTCTGTATTACCAAAACACCTTTTAATATTGTTCCCTGGATTTTGGCTGAGATGGCTTATGCATTTTCTACGAGTCTAAAAAGAGAAAAAATAATTTTATGCATTGTATAGTGCCAATTTTCTGCTTGAATTCTAGCAATTCTTGGCATTAAACATAACTAGATTTTACTTGTCCCCATAAATGCCTGTAAATTGTTCTATGATGCTCCCAAGTCTACTCTTTAAAAAAGGCATTTAAATGCACACTGCAATAAGCAATTACTGAACTGCTTCATTTTACAAGAAAGGGCCTGCTAACTAAAAAGGAGCAATCCCAGTGACTTGCTTCAAGTAGCAAGTAATATTTTCAGTAATTTTTGAAGGTATAGATTCTAACTTACAAATATTTGACTGTAGTGTTTAAGCATTTGTTTTAAGTTCTCCACAACACTCCACAACAGAAGAAAATTGTAGCTGCACTCCAGAAATTATTGCTATAATCATGTACTTTTATGTCTCATGGGTCAAAGTCACTCTAAAATCTGGGAAAATATTAGACTGTGGCTGAATTGTGACGTTGTTGTAAAAAGGAACAATCCATAATTTGAGCTGACAACATGATGCTGACAAGATTTGTGGAAATATTCACTTCCATTTTATTTTGTCTTGAACAAGTAGTTTTGGAGAAATAGGCAGCTTGGAGACAGTATTTATGTAGAATTGCAATGAATAGTAGCTTTTCCTGCTTGAGTAAGTTCTACTCAGCTTTGTTTCTAGTGCTTGGGATGGGGGCAAGAAGAGGAAAACTATGGGACAGATGGCAAGCCCTGCACATACAGTTGTACTTATCCACTGGAAAGTCACCAGATTTTGGGGATTCCTGACTTGATCATGCTCATACTGTCCTTTGAGGGCCCTACTGTCAGAGCCACCCAGCTTTTACTCTAAAAGGAGGCAGAATCCTGTTGTACCTTAAAGGAGTGGCCGGCAAACATCCTTTTGAGTCAAAGCAGGAGCAAGCAAATTCATGATTATAGAAAATCTAAGCGAAGGTGAGGGAGACTGAGAAATCTCTCAGTCTTGAATCTTGTGCTACAAGTTTGAGGTTTAACAAGCATATTTAAAGAACAGAAAGCTCACACTGTGTGAGCTGACCCCAGTCTCCTCAGTGGGAATAAGTGCCTGGGCAGCATGCCTGCTACTCTGTGATGATTATTCTCTCTAGCCTAATACGTGATAGTTTGCATTCTTCACTCACCTGCTATTTTACAGAGCAGAGATAATGGACCTGGACTAGCACCTGTTTGAAAGAACTGCACGGAACAATTTGTTCTGTTATTTCCAGATTTCTTTTTTTGCTTTTTTTGAGATGTGTCTGAGGCTGCTATCAAAAAATTACACTTGAATTTTTTTAGATCTCTTTCTACTTGTCCTCAAAAAATACAACTTGACAAAATTTGCAGATGCAGACATCTGAGGTATTCCACATGAAACACACAGGACCAAATTATTGAAAATTTCTGAAACAAACAGAATTTCCATTAGTTTCCATTTAAGATAGTTACACAGTCTTCTTTAAATTTGGAAGCAAGATGTCTCAGAAATGATAAAAGAAGAGTCATCTATACACAACCAATATTCCACTCACAAGAAGTTTATCCTCTGCTGTCCACTTAGCTTTATGCCAGCATAAAAGGATTATTCTTGCTACATTTGCAGTAGAGAGTTGCTCTGGTGACATGGTTTGCTATCTTTGCTTTGGAAGTGCATTGAAACTTCAGCATCACCAATAAAAAGCAGGAAAACATTAAACTAGCATCCTAAAAGCATGGGAAATGATTTTTAAAGGTGCTCTTTGTTAACATTCGCACCGCATCTGTTGAAACTTGCACTTTGGAAAGTAGTGTGTGACCTAAGACACAGCTCAACTACAGAATAAGAGCAAGATTTAACAATTCAGTTCGGTTTTGAGGTAATTAAAAATGCATATTCTTCAGATAATAAGAGGATGTTTACTCCAGAAATATGCTACTGGGGAACAGGTTACAATTAAACAACATAAGCTGAGAAATTCTGATTTGAATATGAATTACATCAATGCCTAGACTTATATCACTGTCTTATGGGAAAAAACCCACAAGATGCGCTATGAGTTCAGAGCAAACTGCAGAGAGCATGTTCTGGGCTCTGCTGTGGGTAGCTGATTGCTGTCTCAAGGAATACAGTTAAGGAAAAAGTTTAACATGGTTTTACTGTAAAATCACACCCCCCACCCCTACTCCCTTGTCTTCTAAAAGGCATCAACTTGAACAGCATTCTATTACTGTTACATGATTTCAAAGTTTAACCACATACAGCTGCTTAAATCTGAAAGCTGAGATAATAAATGCGAGACAAGTATTTTCTCTGAGGTTCTTAAGACTTCTGTTAACTACTGTTACTCAAGTACAATCTATTTCAGTATTAACAATAGCAAAAATACCCTTTAAAGTGGCAAGCCGTATCTGCCACTCAAAAGTACACAAGCTTCAATATATTTTAAAACTGACTCACATAAAAGAGAGATAATAACTGGATTCCATCTGTCCCTCTTGACTATTTCTAAATGAGTTAACACTGATTACCAGTTTTGCTTCAACATAGGGTTTTGGTGATTTTTTAGCTCTTTCCCACCTATACTGTTCTTCAAGTACAGTAGAAGCTTTTCACTTTTAAGCAGGATGTCTTGTTTCAATCTTTTCTCTACCAAAACAAGAGTTGATTGGTCACTTTATTCTCTTTACTTACTCCAAACATTGGTACAGCCATGCTGGAAAAAGGGATTAAAATCCATAGATTTCCTTAGGGTGACTGCAAAGAGGCTAGCAGAAAAACTCATGATCGGGAAGCTATGCAACTTTGTTTCTTTCTTTACTAAGGAATTACTGGCTAGAGAGAAAGCAGAGTTTAATCCTTTCTGGGAAGAGATAATACTATCTAAGAAAAGTAAGCAGCTATCTGTTGAGGGGCTGTAGACTTCTGTACAGGCTACTCCACCCTTCCCGTATTGCTAAGCAGAACTGTCATTGAAAACAATGAGAAATTCTGTCTCGGTGAAAAATGACAAGTGAAAATACATCAGAATAGTAAGTGTGCCCTGAAACACTTCAAATATCACAGACTAGAAGTAAAAATACTCAGTTCCTGACTCCTTCATCAGTTACTTCTGTGAAATCAGTACTGCCATACAGATGAGAGATCAAAGATTCATAGCTTTTCCTCTAGGAGTCCTTCATTGAGCTCGAAGCTGAACTCCATTGATGACCCTACCAGCAGAAAGAAAAGACAGGGAGAGTCTAGAAAACACAGCATGGACAGGAGTCTCTTATCCGAGCTAAGGAACTGGCAGAGAAAAATGAAGAAAAATAAGAATCTTGTAAAGTTTATTATTTCTTTGTGAACTGGTATATGTTAGTAGATCTATTCAGAGGATAGAGAGCAGTTGGTGTTCTCCTGTCGCCCTGAGTGAGAGGAAAGAAGGATAAAATCCCTCTTGGAATCCCTTAGTGCCTCTTTGAGAGAGAAAGAGAGGGAGGAAGAGACCCTGACAACCAGCACACATAATGAATTCCTGAGCGGGTGGATACAGGCTTTGCTGGCATAGGCTGGAGATGGGGATCCTTGCTAGTCCCAGAGGATGCACATACCACCCCTTTTTCATGGTAGAGCTTTAAGCTGCTGTTACTCTGCGAACATGGCAAGACAGTGCAAGTAAAGATGGCTCTGTAATCTAAAAACAGCCCTTCATAGATTCTAGTCCTGGGGAAACTTTTCTTACTCCCACAGCAAAGGTGGAAAAATTACTGAAAAAAGCTCATCCTGATAAGGTGCAATTATGTAAATTACTCTAGTTACTGTCAGGGTATCAGCTATACGATAAGCATTCCTTTGAAAGAACAATGTACAAAGAAATGAAGCACAAGAAGTTGGCTACCACAGCCTGGCAAACCTAATTCAAAAGTATTTTGCTGTAAACAGATGGGAATATCTTGGATATAAAAGGATTTTTATTCACTGCGAGAAGGCCTGAACTTGCCATTTCACCTTCCATGTTAAACTATTAACTTTCAAATAACAGGAGTGACAGAAGTAGATATTTGCAACTTTTTAAAAACCAGTTTCCTGATAATTTCTCAGAACCTCAGCTTTAGCCAAATATTCTCCTCTTTATGTCTTCCAAAGCAAAACATAATGTATCCAAGGGACATGAGGTGAAAAAGTACAGGCACAGCTAAATCTTTACCGAACATAGACACATTTGCTGAAAGTTTTTTTGATGCATAGCACACAGGCTGCTGCTGCTCATATCTGATTGCATTTGTCCTGCAAGAAAAGGCTATGGAACACAGAAGAATCAATGTATAGGTACAGAACCCTACCTTACCAGGCCACTAGGTCAGCACAAAATAATTGTCCTTTCTTAGGTTCACTCTTTGGACTTTCCAAGGCAGTCTTCACAAGTAACTTGCAGCAAATATGTGATGTTCATCTCTGCCAGCTGATACGATGCTTGCTTTCATTATTTCCCTATGGCAAGGTCCTTCAAGTCTAGCTTATACATTAACCTTGCAGATTTTACACACTAAACTTTATTCAGCTCAGCCCAGTCCTAAAAGAAAGAAACAAACAAAAAACCCCATGTAGGTTTCATTCAGGTCTCTCATTCTCCTCATGTCTTAATGCTTTTGACTATTACTTCTCACACTATCTTTTCCTGCACAAGCAAATTTCAAATGTCACACCAAAGAGGAGAAAAAGGATTTTTAGTTTGTTTAGTTATTGTAAATAAATATGTCCATTATGCCCATTCACTCCTTCACCTGGTGGTCTGCCAGCAGCTACCTACAATTCTTCAGAAGGGTTCCATAACACAACCACAAAGAAAGTTTTCCTCCATGCGGTCTCAGTTTCAAATGAATGTATTTCCTTCCCATAGAAGCTAGGAAAATCCTGACAGATGGAAGAACCAGTAAACAGCTTCAGTCCTGGAATGGCTGCATATTAAACTCTATGTCAGGCAAAGATTACAGCTCTAATTTCATAATCTGCCTCTGAAGAGCTACTTCTGACAACACTGCAAGGCCCAGCTCCAGATTTCTCCATTCAGAACTTACCTATACACAGTCTTTATATCTGTGCCGCAACACAGCCATTTTTACAGAATATGAAAAGTCACTTAATTTAGCTAAAAAACTATGATGAAACTAAAGCCTCTGTATTTCTCACAATGGAAAGATTTTATTAGCCTAATGCAGAAATTAAGTTTTTATTCACTTCAAACTTTCTTAACTATATTGGTGGAAATTCCAACTGGTATGTTAGCAGGAATGCTCTTCAGTAACTGAGATTATTTAAAGCGTGAAATATTGAAATCTTGTGAGGCCTAACTTTTTTTTTGTTTTCCCCAGGGGGAATTAGTTGAAATTCCTTTTAGTTACTAACATCTAAGTAGTAGCTAGCTCCTTCTAGCCTAGCATGTAAGTAGATTTTTTCTGCTCTTAAAAGACCCTTCCAATCACAATCTGGTGAATAGTTTTATTCTTCTGAAGCCAATTTACATGTTATTTCAAGCAGAGTAAATTAATATTGGTGGTGTGTTCACCTAACAAGGACATTCCTTAATGTTCATGGGATAATGCTTGGTTTAGACTACAGATTATATCCTGGTAACAAGAAGGGAAGATAAGTTGTAGCTCACTGGTTTCCTCTGCAGCTTTCTTGGATTTGACTACTTGTTCTTCTTAGCATAAGATATCTGTAGCTTCACTTAATGAGAGAAAAAGTTATTAGTTACCAGTTCACTGTTGAAGATTTCTGGACAGTTTCAAATTTCTTTGCCTCTCCTGGTTATATTTAATCATAAGACTTGTCATGATCACACCTGAGTACCTCAATAAGGTTTTGGAGACAACCTCTGCTGCCTGAAAGACTAGCATTATGCCAGCTTCCTACTGGAAGTCACATTCTGGAGTTCAAGACAGAAAAGGAATTAATTTACACTCTCACTCTCTTCTATGCTGCTATCTCATTTGACTGTTTTCACTTTCTGTGCACAAAAAAAAAAAAGGCCAGAGCAATGCCAGAAAAACACTGTGTAACTTTTAGTAAAACTCTTCTGTACCACTGGAATTATTTATTACACTGGCATAAATTCGGTTACCAATATAGTAATACAGTTTTAACTTTCTAGCCCAGAAGGGATGAATGTATTATGAACACACTTCTACCAGCATAAGAACATCACACTGTGAGAAGACCTGTTTCAGTGGCAATGTTTAGTTTGGAAGCAAACCTTTCTCAGATGGACAGTCCCTCACAAGAGGCATTAAATGACAAGTCTAAATTTATCCTGGAGGTCGTAAGTACAGTGGGGAAATAAAATCCATATTAATAATTATTAGTTACTACTGTAAGCGTACTCAGTTTTCTTTATCATTAAGAAACACTAAGTATGGAAGAAATCTAGAAGATTACAAACAATAACATCTAACATGCAAATAAGCTGGGAGCTTTAATCTTCTGGAGCTTCTTCATGAGGACAGCTGCCAGCTGCAGAAGCTTGGCTGACTAATTGGCACTAGCAATAGACAATATTTGAGATTGTCCAGGAAAGGAGCAGGAGGTCTGAGAAAGGATTATCAATATACATTAAAAAAAGAAAAGCTGGTATGTCTCTATTGAAATTATTATCTGTGTGATTCATTTCTACAACTGAAAATTGCGCTAAACCCAAGTAGTTGTTTATAAAGCTCTCAACACTATCTAACTGAATCTTAGCTATTGGAAGATTATAAAGCAAGTATAGCCTACAAAAATAAACCAAACTGCTACTATAATAAGGATTACTATACTCTCGGGGCTTCATAAAGCAATTTTGCATCCAGGCCTGACTGGCTTACAAGCAAATAGAACTTTTCATCAAAAAGATTGCTAGATTGTTTAGCAATATGCCAGCCCCTGAGCTATGAGACGATCTATCCTATCTGTAGCACTGATACCACCACAAAGAAGTTATTATCTAACTTATTGACAAAGGTAACAATCTTACACTTCTCAGGAGCTATTACCTGACTCGTGTAATATCTGAAAGTACTTAGATGCTCCTTGCAGTGATTGTAGAGTTACTGTGCCAAAACAAACAGAACTGGATTAGGCCTTCCTTGCATTCAGACATGCACTCCCCAGATAGAATTTAGAGACAAGTTGTCAAATTGAAGAAAATTACTCTAAAACTTTCAGGAAGAGAAATGAAGCGATAGACAAACAACTTGCAAAGGAACGTGGAAAAAGGAGGATGCAGAAGAAAGGAACCATTAAGAGCCAAGGATGGAATAGAGAGGATTGAAATATAGGATATTTGTGTGCAGCAACAATTGTTTTAAAAGCTTCTGAATAAAAAATTAACAGCTGATGGCATACTCACTAAGACTTACATCTAGTCTGAGAAGGAGAGCTGTTAAGATAGTGAGTGAGCCAGCAAGACAGATGGCTGGTGAAGGAACTGACACTGCAAGAGCTGGAACATTTAGTAGAGAGGAAAAACAACAGCTATACCCATGAAGGAACTGCTGCCAAGCACGTAAGTGAAGTGAGCAGAATCACACAATTTCAACAGTTTCTATAAAAAATGTGGATGATGTGCTGAACTGCAGGCAATGTATAGGGCCCCAAGCTGACAGTTCCACATCAGTGCAGAAGCAAATAGACAAAGGAATAATTAAAAGGTCATTACCTGAAAAAACACCGGCAAATAGCTCAGAGATGTGGAATTATACAAGTGAGCAAAAAAGAGATTTTATAGGTAAGGAAATGGTCAATAGGCATAAGCACTGAAGAGATAAATGTATCACCTAGAATTCATTTGCAAAAACTACCTCTTGTATTCAATATGTAAAACAGTGTCAGAAGCTAAGAATTATGACATCACCTCACCCCTCCTCCCCAACTAAAATCTGCCTACTAAGAATAAAATAGTTTCCACAAAGCTTGCATTTCTCACAGCTACAGATTTACTATCAGTAAGATTCCAGACATTCATTACAGTCAACTCCAACACCTGCATCTTGAAACCCGCTAAATATTTGCAGTCAAGTTTCCACATACTTTCAAATATTTTTAGTACAATCCACTGCTCTTTACATTGACAAAAAAAACCTCTGAAAAATCTGACCATAACATATTCTTGGAAATAAAGTGAATTAAATGCTCGGGGTTTAGGGGTTGTAGGAAGAACAATTTTGAGAACTGAACAGCTTTGCATGCACAAGGAGGTGTCATGAGGTCTCATGAAAACTGATCTCGAATTTTGATACCATCGTAAGGAGAAATAGTTCTGACAAAAAAGGAGGTTTAGAATAATACCCTAAATGAGCACCCTAATTAAAAAAAAATAGTTTCTACATTGACTTTCAGTTAGCCAAGTTACTTTTTCCTATTACTTTTCCTTATTACTTTTCGAGTCCCCAAGAGCTGCCAGTCATTGAGAACAAGAGGAAAACTGCATCCTTCTTTTGAGTTCCATGATGGTGTTCCTGTATTTAGCATTACCACACAGACATACACTGAAGTACACGTTTTCATTAATCGTGCACTGTATCATAAGTGTTTAAGCTGTACAGTTCAAGAAAAACAGCTCATTGCTGAGGACAGATCTCAAGAAATTCTTTAAGCACTGATGAATCTATTACCACTACCGCAGTAGAAAAATGGCTATGGCATGGAAAAGTAGAATATTAAAAATCATGTCAAATTTCCTACAGAATATGATTATCTTTCTGGTATTTGGAAAATTAGATTACTTTTCAAGATGCAGAAAGATTTTAATATAGAAGCCAGGCAAACTAATTAAATAAACAATGTGGGATGGCTCCAAAACGTTATAGATCACACATTAATGCAAAAAGCCAACATAATTATGAAGAACTCAAGTCAGGCAGTTTGCCATCAATAAAGGTAGTAGGGCTTGTTCATTATTATCAGTTAAGGCACCTTTTCCCTGTTTTAAGAACCGTGTTGCTAAAAGTTTGTTGCATAGCATTAGAAAGATACAGGTAAGGTGAAGCGAGGCCATTCCTCAAGAGGGCACTGACACTTTATTCTGAGGCCAACATTAGATATCTCTGAACAAATATAACATTGAGGTGAATAACATGCAGATTACACTTCATCTAGAGGAGAACACCGGCGGAGGTTTCACCCTTCACCAGAGCACCTGGCTGCCGGCTGCAGGAGAATCTCTGACCAAGCCCCCTGAGGAGCCGCCACAGCCTCCTCAGCCCCCTGAGCGTCCCCACCCTCACACCGCGCTCCCGCGCTCACAGTGCGGCCCCGCGCGGCTCCGCCCCCGCCGCCAGACAGCCAATCAGAGCGCGCTCATCTCCTCCTCCGCGGCCGGGCAGCCAATAAGAGCGCGCGCGGCGGGAAAGCGGGACCCGCGGGGCGGCGTGTGCGGGGGGGCGGGCGAGGAGTCTCAGCACCCAGCCTCGGCTGCCGTGGCGCTCCTCCTCTCGGGTTCGGCACGGTAGCCTTGCAGAAGGAGGGACAAAGAGGGGAAAAAAGCGAGGAAAAAACCTGGAGGAGCGCAGGAATAACAGCAGCTGAGAGAGGCCAGTGAGCGGGAGGCGCGGCCGCCCTGTCCGGATGTCGTGGGTCAGCTCCTCGGAGCGGGACTTCTGCTTGTGAAGCTCTTGGTTCGCTTTCTCCAGCCTTGTCGTTGGAAATTAACCGCTCTAGGCAGCACGAAACAAAAAGGAGTTTCAATAGCAGTAGCTTTATTAAGTAATTAAATGTTTTATTAAATAATTTGTTATTAAATAAGCATTGTTTTAATAGATTATTTCTTTTTCTGTCGGTGTGCAGATCCTTACCCAGACTGTACCGAGCTGAAATCAAAGCCTAGTTACAGTTTCTCTTGAAGGGAGATGCGAGGTGAGGCTCAGGGCAGATGTGCCCATTTTCAGGGCATCTCACGAGGGACCAGCCCAGCGCACAAAACGTGGAGTTAGACAAAAGCAACAACAAATGATAAGTAAGTCTTGCAGGGCAATGTCTTTCCTCTGATATGACTGAGAAATGATGAAAGTACAGGAAGCAAGTGGATCTGCCGTTCTCCCCCTCTTAAGTGAGTGAACCTTTAAGTTGGGTAAGCACTGTTAATCCTCGAGGGTAGCCTGGGGTGGCTCTTCTGTAAGCTTCCATCAGAGTTTATTGAAGCTTTAGGATCTTGGGATCCAATTGATTAGCTATTCTGTGTTGTGTTTGCTCAAGGGACAGGAAGGAAACATTAAATTACACCCACTTGAGGTTACTTGCTAATGAATAATGTAATTATACACCAGAGTATTAGAAAGTTTTTACATTAAGTCCCTTATGTTTTTGTTTTCTCTTAAGAATCATCTATGTTTAGATAAGCAAGAATTAACATTGCCTCTTGGAAAAGTCTGTATTTATGACCACAGTAAAAATAGTTTTTGCTAGGAAAATAACATGTTTGAATTATCGGGGCAGGTGGCAGAAGTAAAAAGCCAAGCATTTCGTGCATATGTTTTAAAGGCAAGAGTTCCTTAACAGATGCTTGGAGACTTCTCCTTATAGCTCTGATCACAGCAGAAAAATGATGATTCTTTTTCTATGTGGCAGTTCAGGAAACTAGTGACTTTCTAGTGTAATAACTGTATGAATTGGCCAAAACTGTCATTTCAGTTTTACATTTGAACACAGAAGCTTAAGCAACTACTATACTGTTGAATTCTAATATCCTCAAATAAACTTCAGTAACAGAACAACTTTTATTCATGTCTTTGGGACAAAGCATTGTGCTGAAGGCAGGATTTTGGCCTTGGTAGTTCATATTTTATATTAAAGTTCAAAGCTGTGAAAGCTTTAAAATGTGTAATTGAATCTAATTTTGCACAACACTTTCTTTTAGGAAGTGAATTCTGAGGTGTGTGTTAAAGCTAAGTGATACCATTCTAGCCCATGTAAATAGCAAATGGTTCTGTTCTCTTTCACAACTGAATAAATTTACAGTTGGATGAATATTCTGTTTTTGTAATTTTTCCCATCGTGTGTAAACTGGGATAATTTACATACATTGAACCTGATTTGGTTACAGGAAAAGTAAAGTGGGAGGGATTGCTACATTTTCCATCTGGCCAGCTCATTGTTCTGGCTCTTATCTACTGTCTCTAGCAACACCTCAGGCTGCTATCAGTGAGGAATTGGCAAAAGGAAGATGTGCTCAGTTCTGGCTCAGAAAGACTAATATATAAATAAAAAAGAGGCTAAACCCAAAACTGGATGGTGCCAGTAAATGTAGTAGTAAGCTTTGTGATTTCAAATAGATTTATTCAGTAGATTTACTCTGTCTGTTCTAGGTTGCCTCTTGCCTTGTTCCTTCCCTGGTAGAAAAACACTGTCAGGAATCACTTTAGTGACTGCAGTGTTGGTTTTTAACATATGAAAATGGATTTTTAAGAGCTTGGAGCCAGGTTTTCAAGTACTTGGCATCTATAATTGGGGCAGATTTTCAAAAGAGGTTAGCACTGACTGTTCTGAGCTCTTGTGAAGATTTGTCCATTTTGATTTTGTGCCTAACTGAACTGATTTGTTGGAAATCTGGTCTCTGTAGCTAAGCGTGACTTTCTTAGAATGCTGTGAGAGCAGTAATAACACTACCAAGAAAAAAATATAAAGCTGTACAGCACCCCCCACTCAGTTCAGTACCCCAAAACTGCCACCCAGAGCACAGAGTATGAGTAAGGCAGGGTTGTGTGTTGGTATGTGCTGCCAAACAGTTTTCTAGGATTTCACAGTGAAAACAAGTATTGTTTTGCTACTTCTGTTCTGGATGTGTTTATTTAAAGCAAAAGCTGTTGTGAAAGGAAGTTATAAATGCTAGTTACAAGAGTGCAAAAATGTCATATGTGTTTGGGAAGCCACAAGAGGAAAATGCTTTAATTGAAATTTACTGTAGCTGTCGTTAGTAATATTCTGAGTTCTGAGATACCACCACTGCTTCTAGAGTTGTGCTGCCTTCTGACCTAGGGCCTGGGATAAACATTTTGATTGTCTATAACTCTAATTAATGGTGTAATTCCTACTGAGTTTGATTTAGGAGTTTTGAGGTCTTTGTTAAAATGGTAGCAGTATGAACAAAATGATTGTTTTGTGTTGGAAAAAAACTTACTTAAATCAGCCATCAGCCATCTTTTTCACAGGCAGAGCTGTTACAGGGTGGTAATATTGATTTATGTGGTCTTTCTGGCTAGTTATGTCACTTACTATTGCAGATTACTGTAGAAGATTTTTATTTCTGATTTTGAATAATTCCTTTTATTTGAAATTAATTTAGTGTCCGTTTCTGCAGTTTTTTGGCCTTGTCTTTGGTCTCTTAATCACTGTGTCTGAAGAATGAATTGTTAATTGTTGCAGCTGAAGAAACACACCAATAATTTTCTGTGGACTTTTGAGGGGAAAAGACAAACCAAACCAAAACAGAGCTTTATTTTTGCATACACTGGTCTTTTGTGCTGTGCTTGCACAGTTGAAATAAGGACTTTCAATAATCCAGATAAGCAAACAATAATACTGTAACTTTCATGTAGGAAGTATGGGATACCTGTCTACATGCTAGTGTTGTATTTGTAGAATAGCTGAATCAACATCTGATAAACAAATGGAAACAAACTGAAAATGGCTACATTTGAGTCAATAACTCTCAGAGCAGCATGATTCAGAGACTTTCACACAGAGGTGATAAGAGAAAAGAGGTGAGTTGTTGTTGAGATACCTGTTTTACCGACCTTTCATAAAATTGAACTGGATATTAAGGCGTCATGCTATTTCTAGCTTGCCAGTGCTTGCTGGAATAAATTCTAGGCTTTAAAAAAATTAATAAATTAGAATAAGATGGTGATTGTAGAGATTGAAAAAATTGCATGAAGAGAATTGCCCACAGACACAGTCACTGCTCTGTGAGCTCCAGGTACAGTCCTATTTTGTTTCCATTTGGTCTGAGTGGTTGAATGGAGGTTGTATTTTACTTGTTATTTAACTGTGATGATGTGACATTATTCTGCTTTGTTGTTGTCAATTGCAAGTAAACTTTATAAAAGATTTTGACCGGGCTTTGAGAAGTGTTCTTGTGTTCCTTGTTAGCCATGGGAACAAAGTTCTGCAGTTTGTTGTGCTTTGACTGTTGCGTATGTACACACTAATAAACACATGTGGTGTGTATTCTGAAGTCAGTGTTCCATATAGATTCTATACCTACTGATATCAATTCCATGTAGCAGTTGCTAATCTTTCATCTTGCGGTTTGTTTGTTTTTCAAATGTAGAACTTGTACGCTGAAATGACAAAGTAGAGCCTGTCCATACTCTGTAGGTCCCAAAGCTATTTTCCCAGACACATGACTGGGTCGCTGTGCTTTCTCTTTGTCTTTTATGGGATGTACATCGGGGTCACAGTGCTAAATACGTGAGGTTGGGAAAGGGTATGTTTTAAAAAACTTTCTTTTTTTACACATTTTTTTAGTATCTTCAGTCTTTCTGATAAAAGAATCTCAAGGCTAAAGAAGTCTCACAGCAGTCACAAGCCTCATTTTGGACAAAGAATATTTGATGTGCTTATGATTAGACTGAGCATCCTTTTGTCACGCTTTTGGAGAGGGTGGATAACTTAGCTCTGTTTTACATCTGTATCCCTTGAATGTCCTTCTGCAAATGAAAATTTAATTTGGTGAGGTTAATACACTGAATTTGATTCAGCTTGCACCTCACTGACATTGTGAGCCCATTATGGCATCATTACTCTCCGATTACAGGCATGAAGGTGAGAAGTGACCTGGTAATGAAGGGTACACACCCAGAGCGGTGTAGCGAGAATTTTACATGAGGCAAAAGGGAAAAAAAAATTTACTACACTGATATCTGCCAAAAGGCCATTTGTCATAAGTGACTACTTTGAAAGAGTCCCCAAGAAAGGCTTGTGCTGAGCATTACTGTGCTGTCACTGGGATGTGTCTCAGGTGCAGATATCTACAATTTCTATAGTTCTGTGTACTGCATAGTACTTGTACAGAAACAAGGTCAAGGAGTTTGGTATCCTAATATTTATTTAACTTGCAAGAGTAATGTCTAAGTTACAGTTTAAAATAATCTAATATGGAATGAAATTTTCTGCTTTAGTCCTTAATGTTCCTTCAGTTTTGAAAAACATATTTGGTGTCAAATGTACTCCAGGAAACACAGATATTTACTAGCATTGTTATTCAATCAATTTAATTGTATTCTGTGGTTTAAGATATTAAAAACTAACTTTGCCTTTCCAAAATGTCCTTTATTTTTATGAGAGTGACTGTTATGAGATCCTACAGGATACATTTTCAGAGAAAGTGCACCTGCTGTAGGATCACTTTATTGAGACTGTTCTGAGTATGCTGCAGTAAACTGAAGGCTTGAGAGGAAGCAGCAGGATAATAAGTGTCAATAGGAGGCAGGGTCCATATAAGTTACGTTGTATTCAACAGTTTATTACTACTTCATATGGATGAGTATTTTCTTTCTCAAGGAAGAACAGACCCACAGAGGACTGGTGGCCAGAGAAAATGGAATAAACCTGAGTAGCAAGGAAACAACTTCTGGTACAGCAAAAATTGAAATTAAGAAAATTGGTAGAAGCAGAGGCAAAAGCTGCATATTCTTTTCAGAGGATGTGACTGAGAGTTGAAAGGTCCTTCTGACAGACGAAGGCATCCAGTGGAATATGAATAGTAAGGCTGTCAACGGGCAGAGTAGCAAGTACTAGTGAGTTGCATTTAAATTCTCTTTTTGTCCTTTTACTGATTTATCTACAAGTAGTCACATAAAGATTCCAAAGTAGTCAGCTGCAGTGTGATGTGCTGTGATGCTATGCAGTACTTTGGGGATGCAGACCCATGCTCAGCTTCAAGATGAGGAAAATCAGTGCTGCTACACAGTTTTTGGCTGCGTCAATGCCTTGGTTTAGTTAACTGTGCAGGGCTGCTTGAGGTGCCAGTGACAAGTGCAAAAGATACCATGAAAACACACATAGCAGGCAGGAAAAAGTGCAAACCAATCCTTTCTGGTACAGGTTCACAGTGGCAAAGTCAAAAGTTCTGTGAACAGATGAAAAATGGTCTTGCGCATAGTTTAGTTACTTCTTGCCATTTGGAATATTTTATTAAATTATTAAATGTCATCTTGCATTTAAATTTGTCCAGCTTTCTGCTCTGGTTTGCTTTCTGGAAAAAATCACTGAAGTTTTCTAGGTGCTATGGAGACAGTGCTGATGTCACAAATGTTTTCAATGGGGGCCTGGAAAAGGGAACCAGATGGCTGCAGTTACTGGTGAGCATGGCTGGGTGTTGGTGCATAACGGAGCAGTGGAGTGCAGTACAGAACTGCTGAGCTGGCTGTGGAGTGGGGTGAGTCAGACTCTCAGCACGGCAGAGGAGGCTGCAGAGAGGCAGAGGCTGTGAGCTTCCCCCGGTGCTGCGGTAACTTCGTGCCCCGCTGTGTCCCCACGAGCAGAGCCGCACCACATGGCTGCACCGGCTTGAGTTTGTGCCAGCTCAGGTGCCTCTCATTTGCAGATCTGGGCCAGATTACACTGCCTGTTCAACACTGGCTTTTTTTCTGTCCCAGTAAATTATGGAGTAACTTTCTGGTACTTATGTTGTCTTGACCTTTATAGACCTTTATTTTCTAGGTGGCTTCTCAGCTCATGGGGCTTTTATAAGACCTGATGACCCAGGGGTGAAGAGACAATATAGGTGTAGCTAGAAGTGCCTCTGTTAATGAAATAAATGAGTTTTTTAAAGTGCTGAACTCTTGGGTGATGTTAAATGTTGTTGCCTTTAAAAACTTGACACAGTATCTTGCATTAAACTCGAGCAAAACCAGAAACAGTACCACCAAAAAAGCTTTTCAAATTCCAGACTTCTCCCACACTCTGAGAAGAACCTCCTCCTCTGTGAATCTTGAATCCAATTTTGTGCAGCTGACATCAATGCAGAACTCTGCTGCTGAGGTCTTTTGCTTGGCTCTTGAGTTAGCCGTGCTGCATGGTTCTCCTACTTGCCTCTTAAACACACTAGTGACAGGATCTTGCCAGCTGCTCTGCTCTGGCTTATCTATTGTGTCACTTGCTTTTAGTTTTCATTGTGAAGTACAGATGAGCAAAGAGTCTTAGTGGTTCATTTACTGAGCTTTCTAACAAGCCTCTTTTGTTTTACCTTCCCTTGTGTTTAGAAGAAGCTGCCTCTAAATATTTCTTGAGGTCACCTTTCTTTCTTTCAAGTCCATTCTTTTGAAACTCTGATTTGCTGTGATATCTGTAAAGGCTTTACAGTGATTAAACAGTGCTTATCATGATGTTCGCTTGTATTTTCCAGTCACTCTGTTCAGTTGTCTAAAAATAAAATGAAATATTCTGTAAGCTCTTCAGAATAGAGACTGGCTTTTTGTACAAGTGTTTAACACAGCAGGGCCCAAAAATCCAGGCAAGGGCCTATAATACCACCTCAAGAGAGAAGAAAAAAAGTGTTTCCAGGTATGAATTATTTTTTCATAGGAACGTAAGTGTGGGGTGCCTTCAGGGATCATTTCTTCATGATGAAATGTGCATTAATGCTAAGAATATGCAATGATTTTTAATCAAGCTGACATGTCTACAATGCAAAGATCAAGATTTTTCTATCAATGGTATTTAGGGCACCAGTAGCATTTATGTGAGCTAGAATGGTCTGTGTGACAAAATGATTCTGCTGGAAAGCTACAATTATTCTGTAAACTTCAAAATCCAGAATTCAAGATGAGAAGAGGCTGAGAATTTCTGCACTTGATTGGCTCAGGCTGAAAGCTGGAGAAAAAGCAGTTTGCGTTTTATGCATTTTGTCAGCTACAACAATGCTTACCAAAGAAAGTGTCATCTCCCCAGAGTCTCTTTTCAGACAAATGTGCTATAGGGCAATAATGAGTCTTAAAAGAAATTCATGATTGAAAAAAGCAGTGGTTTGCATATAAATGTTTCTAATGGAGCTATGAGCATCAGTCTTGTGCTCTATTTGAAAAATACCACGTGAATCCTTGTAGCTTTTAGTAATTCAAGACGTGAAAGGTGTTATTTATTTTTATTTGTATTACGTTCCTTATAAAATATTAAATAATCCCTTGGCCAAGAGTACTATTAGCTCTTTGTGATTGTACAGAAATATTGGTAACTTCTGAAGCTTAAGTTGCTAATGGGTACTTGAATAAACTGATCAGCAGACAGCGATTCCTACTGATCTAGATGGGAGTACTTACAGGTAGGTAGATTAAAATTTGTGAGGAAATATATACTTCTCTAGTATTGTTGACCTGGTGAAATTTTTAAGAACGAAGTTATACTTTAAAGCCCCAAATAAATGTCTTAGATTTAAAAAATTTTTCTCTTAATTTTTCTCTTTGTATCATCTGTTGTTTTCTTTAGAGTCTACACAGCACAGATTTCCAGCTCATCTCTTTAGCCATGGGGAGTAAAGTCCCTGACTGACTATATTTTATTCTAAGAGAATTAAGATCCCTGTAATTTGCTGGAACCTTAGAAGAAAAACTCCCAACTCCAGCTATGTTAGGAGCTGTTAATCTAAAGTCTATTAGAACAGCATTAAATGAAAAAGACTTTTTTTTCTGTATTGCATGGGAAATTGATGACTGTTTTAATTGTCCGTCTTCATGCCACAGCCATTCCCTAACTCTGCCCACACAGTGTGTCATCAGGAAAATGAAACTGTGCTGAGATTCCACTGCCACATGTGATTGAAACAAATTTTGACACTTCTTGGAAATTTCAGAAGCACATATACAAGCTGAATTCTGTGCATAGATTTTCTTGGACCAAGAAAATACTTTGCTGTTTGTACAAGCTTTTCCAAATTTGGCTGTTGCAAGATGCTACTCTTAATACTTCTTTTTAGTAAAGGAGGAATACATGGTAACCTGCACATGGCTGTTTTTGTTTGTTGTTGTTCCTCCTCCTTGCAGAGCACTGCAGAGCATTCCTCCAGGGAATGACTTACAGGATGATCTGACTGTGGAAGAATCTGTGTTCCATTAAGACTTTGGCAGAAGAAGCAATCCAGCCTATTTAGCAAATAGAAACTTTTTCCAATTGTCTTGTCATTGTGTTCCAGTGGTGTTGCCTGAATAAGTTGTGATAAAATAAAGTGGGTTTGGGTCCTAATAAGTGCACGTAATGTTGATAGGTTGTTTTCTGTGGTTCTGGAAAATATTGACGACAAGTAGTTTCATTTCTTCTTGGGTGTAACTGTAACCTGGTTGTGTTGTGCGTAATAGATACTTTCCCCGGTTACAGTTTTTCACTGGAAATAAACTTAGAAAATTAAAGTCACTCAGGAGTCCCTGGCACTTCTTGCAACAGGGAGGGGATGAGACACTCAAATGAAAAGCCCTAATTGCTTTCTGTGTTATGTTTTTCTTTGCTATTAGGAAGTACTGTAGCGATGGCTGGGTGTTTCTAAGGCTTGCATGCAGTGATTCTCTTTTCCTGGCATAGCTGGGCTCCAGTGGGGACTGCAAATATTTTTGCCTGAAGACAGAGCCAATTATGATGTGGCTTATGCTGGTCAGTGCTTATTTTGCTAATGTTTGGCAGAAAATGGTATCTGGGTACCAGCTACAAAAATAGCGTAGAATCCTTTGGGATGATAGTACTGATTTAAAAGTAAGAAGACTCTGATTTCAAGGTTTAATGCAAGTCTGAAACTGGAGGAAGTGCACCTGATGGGCAAGATGAGCAGCTGGTTCTGAGTTACTTAGGTGTGCAGGCATTATTTGCTTTGCCATATACAACTTGTTTATCACAGATCTGGATTCCAGAAAAAAGTTTATTTTGACTAGGTTTTTCTCTCCTGGACTATTTTGATGATTTTTTAATATGAAATTTTAAGTAAAGGAAATAATAAATTAATGTCTGACCTAAATCTGCCTTTTGCTTTTGAAGTCAAGTAGTCAGCCAATAAAAACCTGCAAAAAAGCTGGTGTTGCTCTCCAACTTTCAGAACCAGAGGAATCTGCAAAAGGTTAAAGGCTGTAAGTACTTGTGAAAGTGTTTGTTGCTAGACTGTGTTTGTGGACTCTTAAGCTTATGGTGTTCTTTGAAATGTCTGTGAAACTACTCTTTGTATGACAAATCTTTCATGTTTTTCTCAGAAACGTAGTGAGAGAATAGCAAACACTCTAGAGAGGGGGAACAGAATACATGGGGAAATAAGACATGTTCAGTTGGTAGTAGAGATTTTTTGTTGTTGAGTATTATAAATTCACTTATAACTGTATCAAAATTTACCAATATTTGACATTCCTGATTTTTTGCCTATTAATAATCACCAATGTATTCTTCATTCTTTACTGCTTGACACTGAAAAAGAAAAAGTACTGACAACATTACAATGGTCCTTATTGATTCTAATATCTTCAGCGTATTGTTTTAGAGTCAGAAATGCAAGGGTTTTCGTGTGTCACATGACCAGAGGAATACTTTTTCTTAACCCGTTATACCTTTTCTCACTTTAATTGTGACATCTCATAGAACTGGCAGATTTATAGTTAAGGTTCAATCTCTACAGAAAAGTAAAATTTACATGGGTTTCCTGTTTCTAATCCCTATTTGAGATAGCATTCTGGGTAGCATGCTTTCTTTTCCTTAGTAAATCCTTTTTGAAAGATTTGACTGGTTTCAGAAATTAGTTCTGCTCCATTGTTAACTTCACAATTCTTTGATTTCCTTTGCTGTAAATCTGACTTCTGAAATAATCTGTTGTTTTTTGGACAAAGGCAAAACAGTATCTTTTTTTTTTTTTTTTTACCTTTTTTGCATGGAACTTCATTCATAATCTTACTCCTCGTTGTAAAAAATGGTGAAATTTGATTTTAATTAAGTTTTGGAGGAGTGAAATTTACTTAATTTAGACTGCCTTTAAACTGTTAAACTGTGGTTCTTCAAAAGTGCTGAAGAGGCTTAATGTACTGATAGTAAGACTGAGGAACTGGGAGATCTGGATTCTTTCCCTGATATTACTTCATGTTTTCTCTGTGTGTCATGTTGAAATCTTGTTTCCTTCTGCCTTTAGAAATGCTTACAAATTATCCCTGAAAAATTTTTTGATTTATAAATGATAGACAGTGCACACAATGCTTAGCTTTGGGTTTCGGTATTTGAGTTTTGTGAGGTCTTGTGCTGTTCCCCTGTAGGAAAACTGTTGTCTTTGAATATTTTTAACTGCCAGTACTTTCTGAAAATATAAAGACATTCTTTAGATAACCAGGTGTTTTTCTGTTCATGATTGTGTTTTTCTACAGTTTAATTAGAGCTGAATTTTTAAACTGGCATGGATTTATCAGTACAAGTGACCTTTCCCGCTGGTATCTTCAAGAGAACAAGGACAAAGAAACAGGTGTTCTGGCAGAAAGTTCAAAATAGAATAATTCAACGTAGTTTCAAAGGCCAAGGGAAACATACCAGTTACACTTCTTTGAGTAGTTGTCAGCTCGTGTAGCTTCGTGCAGCTACAGAATAACACTGTTGTGTGCACAGCATCTGAGCTAATCCTCTGCACTTTTCCTTTTTTTCCCATTTCAGTGGAAAGATGTGAATGCTTCTGTGAGAACTGTATTTCAACTTCGTAAGTCTGAGTAAAAATAGTTGCTTTGCAGAGGTCAGAGCAGTCTGCCCTGCTATGCCCAGAACACTTCTCAGGTATCTTTGAAGGCAAAGAAGAGCACAGCACATTTGGCTGTGTCTTTAATCACTTCAGATGATGTTTAAACTCAGTATGCTCAAACGTAGAAGAGTTTTGTTTGGAATAGGTTTTGTCCACACCTAATTGCTTGTAAGAGATGCAGTTGCTAATGTACAGCACAGCTAAATGACTGCCAGCTCCTCACAGGGTCTTGTGGCACCAGCAAGACTTGCTTAATTTATCACATGCATTTCGTATTCCTTTCATGTGAAAAGTGGAGCAGTTGGCCAGTGACTGTCTATTTACTCCTTGATGTGAGGTGGATATTGATGTGTTGTTAGCTGATGCTTGTGCTACAGGCAACAAATAATCAGAGCTCAAAGAAAATAGGAAGAAACAACGTATCTAGGGAAAGGGAGGATTGTAGCATTACTTAAGAACTAAAGCAGCCATCTGATACAAATAAAAGTTGCAGTTTACAAAACGTTACTCCTGCCTTCTGCCTTGTTTGCTCAGTTGAACTGTGATAGGAAGTGTAAATTATCATGGAAATCAGTATTTTTTTCATTCCTTAAAGACCATTAGAATTATGAATACCAAGCTTTTGTGGAATGATGATAAGAAATAATTAGCTTGCCATTCCTGTGTCCTGCTTATCTCTGTGGCAAATGTCTTACCATGTATACCTTTAGCCTTAATGCAGGAGAAGCTAAACGAACTTCATATATAACAGTTTGGATAAGCACTGAAAATGTTACATACTTAGAAATTCCATTACTTTTAAAAAATGTAACTAATATTAGTGTTACCCTGTAACAGAGGACACACTGAAGGGTAAGTGAAACTCAACATTTCACCTTAGATGGGATGAAGGGAAAATATACTGTAAAGGGTATACATATATAATCTAGATGTAGACTGGCAAATCAGCACCATCCCATTGATACTAATGTGATGTTGATTGTGATTGTTTTGATGTAAAGTTGGGGATTTCCGACTGTAAACCTTCCTTTTTACAAGAATCAACAAGTAAGATGGTATGATTTTGCAATTTGTTTTCTTTTTTCAGAGTTGTGGGAGATTTGCACATTCTCTCTCAGTAGTGTGTGAGAGACTGACTTATGCATACTTATATGGATTGGGCATACGCAATTAAATACGTAATATAGGTTAAATTTTAGATTTTTTTGTTTTGTTTGTTTGGGCTTTTATTTTAATTTTTGGTTTTAATCCAAAGACAGTTGTAAGTAGCTCTTGTCAATAGGTAAATGTATCTTCCAGATGTGTTGGTAGACTGTGGCTATCCTGTACAACAAAACATAAAAAGAAATAAAAATCCACCTTAGAAATCTGTATTTTAACACCATCTGAAGATAGGTGCCAATTTTTTTTTCTGCAGGCCTGCAGTTGAGATAGACTGCATTGATAAATTTTCAGAGAAGTTAAGAAGTGTAGTAATTTCTGTCATTGCTGCATTACAAAGCAAGTACTGTCGTATCAACTGCAATGAAGTAGCATCTCTCAAGTACTTTTTGTTTGAATCTGCTTAGTGTTTATGCCCGTGTCATGTACTACTGTTCCTGGGAATAATGAATTTTGCCTTCAACACTGCAAGGAAGGCACATTTCAGAAGATAGTTACAGTTCTTTGTATATATGCAAAATTATTCAATTAGGTATGACTAAGCCTAAATAAGTGTCAGGTATTTCTGTGTATGATATGGCTCAGAAGTGACTTCATTGTAGGTTAAAAGCAAACAAGAACGTGTAGTCTAGCTGAGGCTTTGGACTTTCATACTCCAAATGATGACTCAGTGATATTATGGTGTACTGTGGAAATGTGCTCTGACACGTGGTCATCCATCACTGCGAGTCTGTGATCCCATAATAAGAAGTACAGAGATGAATGTTTTATTACAGCAGGGTAGCTTTTACAATTACATATGTAATGAGAGAGGGAGCAGGGGGGTTGCAAAGTCTCCATCTTTCTGGAATTAATATGGAACTCAAATGACCTGAAAATGAAGAACATTATGATCCTGGAAAAATTAGCTGGCTTAAGTTTCATTCTTCCCCCCATCATGGCTTGTTAATGAGGAAAATCCTTTCCATTGCTATTTGTACAAAATGATATTCAGCAAGAACAGAGAGTGCTCATATCTGCTAGATGACAGTGAACCCTCCCAACAGCCATACAGAATAACTTTATCTCTGCAATGAAATGTCTGTAGTTCACACTGTGGTTCTTTCACTACGGTTTATAGTAGTTCTATAGTTCTAAAGTAGCTCCTTTGAATAGTTGGTTCTTTGTGTTCTTCACCTTAGAAATTACTTACAAGATAGTGCTGTTCTTCCTATGTCTGCCTGATTCTGCTTTCTCTCCTGCTCTTGTGCTTTCCAAAATTCACAAGCGTGGTCTGGTATAGAAGGTGATTACTCCACAAGTCAATACTGTTTGCCTTAGTAATTTACAGTTATGAATGGTGGGAAAGTTTTTATTGTCATCTGTTCATTCCCTCAGATTGACTAATACTGACAGGTAAAACCAGGTTTGACCTGAATACTGGGGAAGAGTAAGATCAGGAAATCTGCCCATAGTGACCAGAGTCATTCTATTTTGTTGTCTGTTTCTAATTCAACACCAGTTCTGGATATGATAAACAGAGCCACTGATTTAACTGTGTAGCCTTTAAAATCTGGTAATGGTCACTGAAAGCTACAAGATGGAAATTATATACCTGATTATGCTTGATTTAGTCAGTAACAGAATCATTAATTTTTAAGGTGCAACAAGATAACTAACAGCCTGCTACGCATTCTACAGCTGTCTCCTGATATGTTAAGAGTTCAAAAGGCCTGTAAGGTCAGGGAGTAGGGCAGTTTAAAAAAACCAGACAAATCCAGGAACAACTCATATTGAAGAAGGGTCATGGAAAGGAGGGAGAAGATGATTATCTACCCAGCATCGCAGTTTATCAGGGACACAACACTAATGCAGCTAATCTGTATAAACCTATTATAGATAGCAGCTAAAAATGGGGAGAAAGGCATGCTCCTGAAACCTGGGAGCAAGGGGAAATCCACCTAGTTGTTGATTTGCTGTGGATGGTACTTGCCAATGTGAGCACTTTGCAGTCAGTGGATAACTCAGCTGGTACCTTGCTGATTTTATAGCTGACGTGTGGGAGGTGGGCACAGTGGCAGTAATGCTCCCCATGTCTGTTGTGTGTCATTGTATTGTCACTGCGCAGTGTAATAGGAGTATGATTTAGAGAACAGCCCTAAATTCATTGAAATTGATGGGTATTTTGTTTATCTGCAACTGTGCACTCAGGTTGAGTCCTTTAGTGTCCCCTTTTGTAAAGCAATTAAACATTCTTGAGCTATCTTTAAGCTTGTTGCTTTCCTCCACTGAGCTGTTGTCAGGAGAAAATCAAACATAACATCTGTTTCTCATTGACAGAATTAATAAAATAGGATGCAGACAGGATACAGAGCAAGTGTAATTTCAGCACTGCTGTCATATATCATTCTCCCCCAGCAATGGAAGAGGCAAGTTCAACTTGATATCCTGCAACAGCCCTCAAGATGAATTCCTTAAACTAAAGCTGTTTATTTTGTCATTACATCTCAAGTTTCTATCAGAAGTTCTAGTTGAAATATATGTAGCTTCTGTTGTCTGTTCTCTCACTTTAAGGAGAAGGAAAGAAAAAAGAGTCTGATGCCAGAGTTGCTAGATTGATGTCAAAATTACCTGTTCCACTTCAGGAACTTGCATACTTGGTTGCCTGCCTGCTGTTAAATTTAACTGGGAACTTTAGAGGGCTGTTAAATTCTGTGGAGGTGCTTGCAGGGTTATACCATCATTTTTTTTCTGCTCACTGCTTTACTCTATGATGATTGCTAAAATATTTAAGCCCCTAGTTTGAACCATCTGTTAAATAGACTTAATATTAAATTTTGGAACTGACTGGGTGCTCAAATCAGCAGATAATCTTTTGAATGGACATAGCAGCATGTTCAGACCAAGAAGGAAGGAGTGCAGTATAGAGTTAGAGGCTTTTGAGAGTCTGTCTTTTAATTAAAAACCCCCCTCCCAAAAACCATAATATGCAGAGCTGAAAATTAAATCAGCTCACATTAGTTAGTGCCTTACTACTGAATCAGTTTTCTTGGCATCAGAATCAAACACTGTGGGAGATGGATATGAAGGAATTTCCACTTGGAAAGTAGAGAGTTTGAGATACGTATCACAAAATTACTGTGGATCTTTAGGGGAATAAGTCCATAAAAACTTTGGATTTGCTGCTTTTTTTTATTAATAAAATTTAATTACTGTCTTGCTATAATAAGATATATTAAAATATTGCTTAAAGTATATCTTGTTAACCTCTCAGCAATCCTAGACATTTTTAGCTGTGAAATTAACATTTGTTTAGAGCAAATAAAATTTTCAAGTTAGAAAGAGCTTATAGAGAGTTACAAGCTGTGCAGGATAATTTTTCATCCATTTTTCTTTTTTACCACAGTAATTAGGCAAGTTGCCAGGCAGCACAATGGAAAAGACATTTTCTTTAATAGAATATGTTTTTTACAGGCACTGCTGGGCACATACAGACATCTCCTGTATTTTTCTTGCTTGTGATGCTATCTCCCTGCTTGTATTTTCAATGGGAAAGATTTTAGGTCATTAATTAATTTTTTTCTAAGTTATCTACAGGCTATTTGGGGTTTGAGCCATGTCAGTTAGTAAGACAATTGCTCGCATTGGCCAGAGTGTTTCTGGGGTTTTTTTGGCTTCGAGGTACCATGAGGATACTTGATATGGAGTGATGTTAACTAGGATGCTGCACAAAGAACGTTCTGTAAGTAACACGTGTGAGTAACTGTCCTGCATGTTTTAGAGCAATGCAGGCATTTGCAGGACTATAAGAATGCTTCTGCAGCTCAGATACTCACCTCTGAAGCTCCCTCTGATTTCCAGCATGAGTCTATGCGAAGAAAAACGTACTTTACTGCAGTAGTTCCTTACCTCTTTGTTTTGCATTGATTTTCTATCATTGTAGGACTGGCTGTGTTTTCAAGAACATTTTCTTTGGCTGAAATGTTGAGAGCTTTTTGCAGACAGCCAAGCTGCAGAGAAGGTTTTTTGTGTTATCTCTGGTTTAAAAGGCTGTAGCACCATTTAACTCCTGCTACTGACCCATGGTACATGAGATTTCTAGAACTTTCAGTGTGATTTTATGGTATTTCTGATTTTATTGAAATCTAGTCTACATGTTGCATGGATTTGGTAGTGTCTGGTTTTCATTCTGCTACTGTAGTTCAACTGTTAGAGTATGAATAATCAAATCTGGAGTTGATTTTAAAAAAATCAGACTCTCAGCATTAGCAATTCACTTAGTAGTTGGAGGTACATTTATTTTCCTTTAAATATTTTTAAAGCCAAAGTTTAAGCTTTCAGATATAAAATTCGAGTTGTTTGGAATTAAGCTGGTAGTAAACAGATAATTTGAGTTTAACCAGATTGCTTTTCATGGGTTTGAAATGCATGACCTTGGAAAGATTTTGTTTTGTAGGTTTTCATCAGCACTAGTAAGCTATTTAGCAGAAAGCTAAAGAAACTTCTTTTTATATGCTAAGGAAAATGATTTTACTATTAATGTTTCTAAGAGTAGGAAAAAAGATCTACAGTTAAAAATGAATTGCATATAGAAAACTACATTTGAAATTGCAAATAAAGAAGATATTTAAGGTTTTGTTCATGGAAAATATAGCACATCTTCCACTACTTAGCTTCACATGTATAATATACTGTCTTACTCGAAGATCTCTGTTGAGGTGGAACAATTTCTCCTAGAATATACAAAGCTTAATATTATTGTCTGGCGCACATCCTGCTGAAGGACCTGGGAAGTGTCAGAAGTTTGGTTACTCAGGCTGAAATTTTTTTAATTTCTTGCCTAGTTTGTATTAGTGATCATATAGCACATGCTAAACAGGCACATCTGTGTATGCCATATACCTGCTGACATAATTTATCGCAGTGTCTCCACCTTCTTGATATAAAGTGATCTTATTGACTACAGAAAAGTAAATAAAAAAATAGTTGCGAGTCATGTTACTGTATTAAAAGAAAAATCCATGTGTGCTGTTTTGCAATCTAAACACAAAGGCTTCTCTTTACAAAAAATAGGACTAATACTTGAATATTTATTCCATCTTCATTCCTCCCTACCATTTTCCCATGTTTATGAATGTGTTACAGACCAAGTTGTGATTTTTTTAGTCAACTTTTGTGATCCTTTCATGGACAACATTGCATTCACATAGATTGCAGCTGGCAAATGGGGAAAATGGGTCACAAGCAAGGAAAACTGTTCATAGGCCCCAGATATCGAACTTGTATTTTTCTGGTTGGTAATTGGTCAGAAGCCAGTGTGGTACTAAATCTGAGAAGAAACTGCATCATTTTCTTCAGTGGTTCCTTCTAAGGAGCAGTCTCAGAACTGAGATACAACAGCAGCAGCAGCTTGTGGCCCTCAGCACTGATGGAAGTTGTTCACTGCTCCCTTCAGTCTAAAAAAGATCAACTAATACATTCCGGTAATAAATGTTCAGCTAGTAGTGACAGCATGTATGTAGATATTTCATCCAAAAATTAATCTGAAATTGAAGTTAAAGAGAGTGCTCTGTCCCTGTTAGACAGCTGATGTGCTAAATGCTTGCTGTTCCTTTCCTCTTCTGCCTCTGGCTTTAAAATGTGGCTGGGAAGGCTCAGAAGCTTGGTAGTTTTCCAGCCAGTAGGATGAAGTGGTAGCTGCACTGGAGCAGTTCATTAGCTGTAGTTTCTGAACCCAAGGTTGGTGTATTCTCCTATTTTACTGTATTAGAAGTTTTGTTCAGACTTAATACAGACAGGGAGGACCCTCCTTATATAGAGAAGCTGTTTCATTATGCAACTTATTTTATAACTCTCTTCTATCTATGTGAAGTGTAATCATTTCTCAAAATTGGAAGTCACCTTGAAAATTATATACAAAGGCATTTTGTTATTTTAACTATGAAATATACAATTGGATTATTTCAGACACACATAAACCAATTTAAAATAGAAAACTAATAAGAGCTTTTCATTAATCTGTTGGTATTTATTGACTGATAGTGATGTGTGAATACTTACATTTTAAGGAGAAAAAGTTCTTTCATGCTTTCATTTATTAAAAAAAAGTTTAATAATCTTCATTTGTTTGACTCAGAGGTGGCTCTTTTTATTAGAGATTTGCTGTCTCATTTTTGAAAAGCCCATTGTTTGCTTCTGAAAGGTTCTTAATAGAGCTTTAACAGGAGACTAAATTTGAACAGCCAGAAATATTTGAATAAAAAGTTTGCTTGTTCTCACTCTGGGTTGTTTAAATTTTAATCTTTAGAACTGCAGCAAGAAACTTGAAGATGTCTCCACTCTGCCTCTGCTGCAACTTTAGCCTTTGAATTTATTCTCTACCAGCAAAACCTTGTATGTTCTACTGATTCTCTATCAACATAATTGTTATTTGTGTACTACACACATCAGAATTCTACTTCTGAAATTAGATATTAGGAAATCTAATTTCTTTGGACTTGTAGGGAGGAAAAAGTTATATACTTAGATATTTTACCCACAAACTATTCTAAAAATGTTTGAAATACTATATTGTTGTGATTCTTGTATTGACTTCTATTTGATCAAAATGATGTTGAGTTATTCCTCAGTAGCCTTCAGTTATATAAATCTAATTTCTAGTTAAGAAACAATAGTCTTATTTATGCAGAAACAAGAGAGGACTGAAAGAAAGCGTGAAACATCAAGCACCAATCTTACATCCTGTTTAGGCAAGGGTTTTTTCACTCCTTTTCAAGGTCTTGGGTAACAGCGCATGAAGAACCAGACTGAGTTAACTGGATATTTTTTCCTGAGGAAACTTCACTTTTGTTTTATTCATAAATGTGAAAAAAATGGATTAGCACTTTGGCTCTAGCTAATAGTTAAAGGAAGGATTGTAAACACCCAAGTTCTATCCACGTTTCCTAGATGGGGACCAGAAATTTGTCATTGCTGAGTAAATTTAATGTGCAGGGAACTCGATGCAGTAACACAAACTGTATGATTACATTTGTAACAATGTCACTAATTCCATGCAGTATGAAAATGGAATTGTATGCCTGATTGCATGCGGGAAATACAAGTTAAACCTAAGTCTACTGGTCCAAATGTTTGNACCTGATTGCACGTGGGAAATACAAGTTAAACCTGGGAAATACAAGTTAAACAAGTAAAACAAGTTAAGTCTACTGGTCCAAATGTTTGACTGTTCACCAGCTGATGATGAGCAGCTGCTTTATAGCTGTGTCTTCCCAGCCTCTGCATAGTTGAGAAAAGCAGCAGTTACCACTTTCCACCTCAATCCAGTTCCTATTGAAGAATATTGTAGACAAAGGAAATAGACCTTCTTGATAATTTTTACATTCATGGGTTATGTAGAAAATATGGATTAACGGAAAGCAAAATAATTTGCTAAATAGGGTTTTTCTTCTGTTTATCTCCCACCTTAAGAAAAAACAATTTTGAACCAAAATTAATGAAACATACTTTTATATTTTCAAAATTAAATATTTAGGACTTTCATTAAAAATTCTTTTCTTCAGTTATTTTCTGTAAAAAGTGCTAAAAACAAAGCACAATTATTTAAAATTACTGACTTTGGAATTAACTTATGATACAAGGGGCAGAGAGTTGAAAATTTTCTACTTCTGAGGAAGTATTTCATTATTTTAGATCTTTTGCTGACCTGAGAAAATAATTCCATACAGAGATCTTCACAGGAGTTCACAGAAAAGAATCTTGCATATTTTAGACTTCTTGTAAAACCTAGACCCAAATGTATTTTTAGATGACTGTGTAGCCACGACAAAGGTGAGATCAATGTCTGCTGCAATAGTGAACTATGTCTAAATTTTGATTGTGGACAATTTATTAGTAGCTAGATCTTATAGAAACGAATAATTTTGGCCAGAGTTGTACAAAACTGCAAGAGGCAGGGATGGCTCCATAAAAGTTTGTCTTGTCCATTTTAGGTTGGCAAGAACGTTCAGCAGGGCAGGGAGATGGTGAGGGGAAAAATGAGCCCTGGAAATCTGAGAGGGCTGTGAGCAAGAGCCGCAGACAGAACCTGAATCTAAACATTGCTGTGGGGATGGAGCTGAGCAGCTCTGTCTGAGTAATGGCAAGGCTTGTCGTGGGGAGAGGGGAACAGATCTGCTCTTTCCCACGGGGTTTACAGGGCATGTTTTAGCTCTCCTGTCGCTTAAGGGCAGAATTCTCTCATCTTCCTTGAATCACTTCCTTGGTGCTTTTTTCAGTGCATACTGTCTTTTGAAATCTACAGTGGGATGGGGTTTTTTGGGGGCAAGGATATATGTGTTTGCTTTCTGTGGGAAATGCTGTCTTTTTACAAATTTTTAATTACTTTTTTGCATTTAATTTCTCCTACAGCTTGCTTCATTCTGTATTGGGTACTTGTTTCCTTTTTTGTCCTATTGTGTCTTTATTTCTTTTCTTCCTGTTTGTTTTGCTCATAATTTTGCTGTTGAAGTTTTCCAAAGAGCTTTACAATAGGCTCACAATTTTAAAGTATCTTTTGTGTTCAGAAACCATAATGTTTGTGTATAGGGGGAGTCTCTTCATCTCTCAAAAGTTCACAGACATTGTAGGCTTGAGTTACCAATAATCAGCTCAGCCATACTCACAGTCAGATGTTAAAATTGTATTTGCAGGTGTTGCTTGCATAAAGCCAAATGTAATTGCTAGAAAAGTCAGCAGGAAATGGGATTCACTTGTATGTGTACCAATTCACAACTGGCTGCAGTGATGAGCAGCAGGACTTGTGTACTTCCAACTGCTCCCCTGCAGAAAGTCTCAGAATGGTTCTTGAACCTGTCATCAAAAGTTTGTCCTATTATTGCAAAGGGTGAGCTTGTCCCATGTAGAAGAGTACTTAAACCACAGTTGGTAGTCCCAAGCTTCCTCTTTTCTTTAAAGACAGATTTGACCAAAATATTAGCAACTGGCATGTTTTTTTCCTTTGCTTAACCACAGGGTACTAATCTCAGGTTTTTATCTGCTGCTAATCTGTTGCTGAATCCCACTGAGGAGAAAAGGTTGCTGCATAATGATTTCCAAATAGGTCTTTAAAATTAGAAAGCAGTATGTTTATTGAGAAATTACACAAAGTTCTTCTTATCTAGTATTAAATTTGAAAGTTTTGCATTAGAAATACTTTGTGGAGCATTAGTTTGTCCATGCTGCAGTACTCTTCAGACAGAAATTATTTTAAAGGACCAATAGCCTACTCATGGTTTTGTGAGGAAACAGTAAACTGCTGGGGTGGAGGAAGTCACTTGGTTTTGTTTTATTTTAGAAATCTTCTCAAGAATTTGGTAATGGAATGTGTTCTGGAATGTTTACACCAAGTAGCTGTGTAATCTTGATAAAAGTAGGCTGCTGGGAGGACATTTTTTTTTTTCAAGAAACTGTTTATAGCTCTTGAGTCTAGAAAGATTGGTGCATGAAAATTGACTTGCAGAAGCAGAGATGGGTATTTATAAGATAAAAATCTGTGTTAGTAGCATTGCAGAAGCCTTTTCTTCCTTAAAGTCTTATACGAATAGTCACATTACTATTATATGTTCATAATAATTTGTATATAATCTTTCTTCCATTAACAGCTGAGTATAGAACCATTCTTACCTTTGGCATTCTGGTATTGCTAAAATCAGAAGTGTATGTGCTAGGACCTGGTGTGAATATTCACCTGTGTGATTCCTGTTGATGTTAATGGAATAACAGAGCAAACCTTTTTAGGAGCCAGATCTTCAGTCCAGCAAAGTGAATAATGTGTTCCTGAGAGACAAGTCTTGGAAGGTGCTGTCTTCCGATGTGGCCAGCCAGGGAATTCCATGGGCTGTCTCTATGAGTACAGCAGGATGTGCCTGCAGCCAGGATCTCTCTGCAGAACTGCAGTAACTATCTGCAGTATCAGTAAGATGAGGGGCTGTGCTGAAGTCTGCTTCTGAGAGAGGAAGGTGCTGAGCACAGTGCTGGAAATATCCATAGTTGGCTGCTGAATACTGCAAAGAGAAATGGATAGGGGTTTTTTTTTAAAAAAAGAGTCCTGAAACTTCTGATGTATTGGTGAACATTAAACATTGTTTAGGAATACGCATATTGAATAAGCTTTGTTTATTTGTGAGGTATAAATATGGTAAAAAATGAAGATTTTAAGCCTTTGGGAAATCAGTGTGTTCAGATACCTGTGGATTTAAGACACATCTGCACAGTTAACTTTTTTCTGCATTATACAAAATGTTGAATCAGTCAGTGCCTCTGAAAACTGATATGGAGAATATGTCTTTCTGTTTGGCTGACTCACAACAAAGTAGTTCAGAAGCACAATGAAAAGCAGTCATTGTTTTGTCTTATCACTTTTGTGCCATATGTTCATTTACTCAACTGAAATGGTGACTGTGTAAGACTATCCAGTCTTCTGTACAGAATTGTCTGGAACTGTGTAAAGGGTTTCTGACAGGTGTTTGTAGTAGCTGTTGAACTTAGAACTCAGTTGTGCATTTCATTTTACTTTTGCCACTTTTTTTGCAAGAAGTTTCCAAAGTGATTACAGCATATTTTGCTTCAGAAATATTAGTCGTAAAGCCCTGATTATTGCAGACAGTGCATGAGGTACTCGGTAATTCCGAACAGAATTTGTGGAACCTGATGGTAGAAAAAAACCATACGGCTAAATGTCAAGAATGAGGCACTGATACAAAGTAAAATCTTTCATTACCCAATTGCCAAAACCAGCTTTAATGACCATGCTTTGGCACATACCTTTCTCATGCTTTGCTTAGTGAAAGGTAAATATGTACAACTCTGAAAATGCCATTGTTTGTTGCACAGTTCTTTTTCAGCAGAAATCTGCTGTGTTTACCTGGAAGTTTTGTCTTCAACAGGCATTGATGAAATTTAAGAGAGAACAGTAAACATGTCTCATGTGAATGACAGCAAGGCAAGCATATTGGTGGTAAAAATGTATTTTTTGGTTGAAGTTTTTTATTATTGCTATTTCGTGGGCTTGTTTTAAGTATATTGTAACTGGAAAATGCTGAAGTGTGGAACATCTCAGTTGTGATAGAAATTAATAGCAGGGCTGAGTGATGCAGTTGGAAATACAAAACAAATTTAAGGCAATTTATTTGGCTTTGGTGACTTGCAGTCATCAGGAAAATCTGAGGTGTCTATTAGGTATGACAAATGTTCTAGTGAACTCAGGATTGGAAACATAACTTTTGATTACTGCAGGGAATACTGTACTTGATTTGTTGGGCAAGATTTGCCAGGAGCATAATGAGAATTGCTTTGTCATTTAATAGATGCTTAAAAGATGCAGTGAGGTTGGATAAGATGTGAGGGATCTCTATTAAGGAAGTGGTTACTGTAAGCCCCAGTGATGCTAGACTGCTAATACCATCTGCCCCTTTATCTTCTGACTGTCTTATTTGCAGGATTTCTGTTTGCATAGTTTTAGAAGCTGCAGTGCTTGAATGTGCAGGATCTTGTAACTATAACAGTTTCTCACAATATGGGTGGGAAAATTATTCATTTACCATTTGCCACCTGACTGTAAGGCATCATAAAAAGTGATTATTACTTTTTTAGTGCAGATAGTAGTAGAACTGTCTTGTGGAACATTTGATATGTACTTACCAACTGGTATGCCTAAATCAATGACAAACTTTTCTGTTTATATGCATCCCTTCTGATGGTTGTACAATTACAAGGCACGTGATGTTTGACCAAGTGGTAAGACATATATATGCAGGGGATATTTATTAACTTTTGTATGGAAAATTCTGAGGCTTGGTACTAGGTTTTTTTCAAACATTGTTGCTTCTTTTTATTTACAGCACTCTGTATAGTGTGTATGGCAGTTACCTGTGTTTTTTCTAATAGCATCTGATACAGTGTCGTGAAGATACTGCTGCTCAGGAGCACAAATCTTAACAGCAATCCCTAAAAGGTACCTCTTATTCTTTACCTAAACCTATGTAATTTTTGTTGGTTTGCTAGGAGGGAATTCTCTCATTGCAATTCCAAAATACAGTATGATTGGGGTATTGGTTTCAGTTTAAAAGAAAGAATAATATTAGAAGGGAGGAGGGCATTTTTGAAGTCTAAGTAACTGTCTGTAAAAAGACTGTCAAATTTCCAAAAGAATGGCATGCAGAGAGGTCAAAAATAGTAATTAACAGACTTAATAAAAGACATAATTAAGCAAGATTAAAGGAAAAAAATATCTAATGCAAAAGACTGGGGATTTCTTTTAGTCATTTCGGCAGTGATAAATTTCTCATGGGAAGTCTCAATCAATTTTAGACACTGACAGATACTGATGTTCTTTAAGTAGAATTTGCTGTTTACAGAGAACAACTTAGACTATTTCTGTAAGCCTAGAGGTTTACTAATATGTAAATCACTATATATATTCTGAGTGATTTCACATCTATGATTGTGTGCAGTGTTAGAATTCGCCAGTGTGAAGAATGAGCAAATAAAGTCAGCATTTTTTCATGAGCAAAAGTCACTCTCTCTGTTCTCCAAGTGGCTGATGGGCTGATTAAACTGATATGGCCTATCAACTTTCACAACAAATATTCTTCTTTGGAGCTGAAAGGGGAAGATACCAGGTGCAGGAGAAAATAGGGCTTCTCTTCTTGCTGTGACTGTTAAGTAATGAGTGATGACAGACACAGAAACTCAGATACAAAACTGCCAGTGCACCTGTTGCTCTCTTGCTGTGGTATTTTGATGGTAGAAACACCTTCTAACAGTGTTTGAGAATAATTTTGGAACCATGTGTTTACCTTTCTATGTCACTATCCCACTCTATTCACTGTGGCACTTTGTTGTCCACTTACAAGAACTGACTTCCTGGGAATGTTGTTTGAGTCAGTGAAGTAAATTTTGGAAAAGAGCAGCCCTTTCCAGCATCTTGCACCTGACCTTTCAGAAGCTGAGATTCCAATTTCCTGATCCAGATGGTTGAGGAAATAGAATAAGTCTCTACAGAATCTTTACAGATGCAAACAGTTCATTAATAATTCAAATTGCCTGAATTAAGAGAGTCATTCCATTCTTTATTCAGTGTCTGAATTAGTGTAATCTTATTTCCTTTATTTCCTGTACTGCATTTACCAAATCTTATTTTGATATAGCATATGATTAGGCCATGCTATGAAATAACATGTTGTAAAGGGTTCTATTGAATGACTTTGGTCATAATAATTTAGCCAGTGATGACTAGCACGTATTTGAAAAGAAATCTTTATATATAACACCCAGAGCAAATAGCTCGTAGTATTATGTAATTATGTCCAGTCATTTACAGTTACATCTCAGGGTGCCAAACAGTCTGGTCTAACAGTAATTTGGATAAGAACTTCCAGACATAACTAGGTCTTCTATTCAGTATATTCTGTATATCTAGTTTTATGTAATTTTGGCGCTGTTTAAATATCAGCTGTTTTAGTGTTCAGTTTTAAAATTGTTCATTGTTTTGTCTTAAAATGAAGTAAAGTTGTTATTATTTGCAAATGAGCAGCTCTTTCACTATGAGGTGTTTTAAAATCAATCTTGCGCTTCCATTTTGGGCACTAAAGGTGTCCTCTCTCACACAAAGGGGTGTAAGAGTCGTTAAAAATGCTGAGTTACAAAAGGAAGTAGGTGCTCCTATGAATTTAATAAAATAAAATTTAATAAAATCAAATTTAAAGGTGTTTCTGGCCAATGGGAACAATATGGAATTGAGTGGTAACACTTAAGCCTTATGAGAAAAATATTTTTTTAATTCTAATTTTTTTTAACTCTCGCTGTCCATATAAGAAATGTTATGTTTAGATGGCAAGTTCATTCCAGAACTGCTGTACAGCTACTGCACAGAACTCTGTGTCAGTCAGCCAGAAATACTGGTTAACCCATGCTGCCAAGCCTGGGTTCTCACACTACGAGCAGCAGCAGAGCCCTGCAGACTGAGGCCCATGAAGCTGAACTGAGCTCAAGTGGAGGTGAAGTGCCCTGTTGTTCAATCAAGAGGAAAAGCTCTTAAATACTTATTTGAGTTCCTGATTGGTTTTTGGCCATACCTGCTTAATCAGCATGCTGCCAATAACTTTTACTAGTGAGAGCTGGGCTCTCCAGAAAATTAGGGATTGTAGGTGCTAGTCAGAGCAGGTTTGCATTTTTTTTCCTGATAGTAAAAGTGCAAATGCACCAAGCTGTTTCAGTTGTTCATCCCATAAACATTTCTTTGAAACGTAGATAATTCTCCTCTCTTCTAGCTTCTTGTTTTTAATAAAGGGATTTTCTTTGAGAGGGAAAGAATGGTCTGATTGAAAGTATGTACGTTTCTAACAGGCTCTGTAATGCTCTGCTGTAGAATTGACTTGCAATTGGTTGCACTTTGAATTCTACAAAATTGAATGGTAAAGTAGCAACATAACATGAAAGGCCCAGATCATCCCCTCTCACACCTGCAGTCATTAGAAATGCCATTTCTGCAAACATCAGGCACACAGCACTGAGACTGACAAGGCTCTCTGGCTTCTCTTCGTCAGGTAACAATTGTTAGGTTATGTGAACATGAATACAGAAGAGTTTCCACATCCACTTGTCCCACTGATGATGGCCAAAGCATTTTGAATGCTTTTGTGAAAGGTCAGCTTTGTTGATGGGAAGCAAGAAAGGGCAGTGGTTTTAGAGATCTAATGTTAGGGGAGGTGAAGTGGAAGAACTGAGACATGGGAGGGATCTTACAAGCAGCCAAGACACTTCTGTTAATTATATTGCTTTTTAATTTTTTTTTTCTAAAAGCTCTAAGGAACTGGAAAAGAATGAAGTTGAGATTTGATTAATGGTTGCCTAGACTGCAGTTTGAAAGAAATGGATAGAGTGCTTTTGAAAGAGATTTGACTTTTAAAAAAGAAAGATAATCTGTTATTGCTCTATTTCTTACATCATTGTCTGGCAAATGAGATACACTTCGAAAGAACAAAACATAGCTGAGATACCAGTGTGACAGCACATCTAATTCACAATCATAGAAACTTCCAGAAGGCATCGGAATCATGTTCTCTGCTTGGTTCTGCAAGAAGAGTTAGCACTACTCCTACATGGTGGTGCAGAGAGGCATCACGTACTATAGGTGCCTGCAATGCCTGGAGTGTTGTTCTGTTCAAAAATAAACATTTCCTAACTACTGAGTAAACTCATGCATATATAAAAGAGAAAGTTACATAAACCTTTAGACTGACAAGACTACTTCATTCACTCAGTATTTGCCTTGGAGTGTATTACAGCCCTTGTGCATCTCCATAGCATGTCCACTACAAGCATTGTTTAATGAATTGGTAAGTTGTTTGTTATGCACCACGTGCCTTTGAGTGGATCATGTCAGCCTATTTTGTGCAAATGGAATGTAGAAAAGGGCTACACTAATAGGAAATGGTTCACTTGGTCATTGAGGCAATCCTGGAGACACTGACAGACAAGGTTAAGCAGTATGCATTGTCATTTCCACTTTTTTTTGTGATAGTCTTCTAATATCTGGTGTTTCGTTAGCCTGCAAATTATTATTCTCTGATAAAAATAATGGAAGTATGAGGCACTCTTTTCTTTGTTTTAAAATTTAAATGGCCATTTTGTCTTTATATAAAATTGGATCTACTAAGATGGTGACTGTTAAGGTAACTTATTTAAAGACTTTTTCCAATTCTGACCATTCTTCTGCTTTTCTACTGAAATTGATAATGAAGATATCAGAGTGAAAATGAAATTTAGTCCATTCTTTCCGTAACATGACTCTAGTCAGATTGACGAAGTTGTTGATGTATATTTTTTTCTTGACACTGTTTTGGGGAGTATAGACATGTATAACTTTTTAAATGAGTTTTGTTGTTGTTGTTTTTTAATCTAAGTTATGCTTTTGCTTTTTCCTTATGCAGGATTGGTTGTATTTGCAGACAAACCCCCTCTTCTTTTTTTCCCCAAATAAGCAGTGCTATCACTCTAAATTTACCTGATCCTGAAGCTAACAAAAAACTCATATGACTGCTAATAGGAAAAAAAAGAAGGACATAGAGCCTGCAGTTACCATGCCAACACTGTTCCCTGGGGTGTAGCAACACAGAGATGGATGCTGTGAAATTAAGATCTGTGTGATAGGTAGGAGGTACCTTTGCATGTGTATTTTACCATTTGTATTTTTAATGTTATGCACTAATCTGGTCCTTGTTGTTCCCTTCACTCTCTGTGTGCACATGGCAGTTTCCTATTTTTGTGGAATGAGAGAATTTGGTGTTTCAAAACATATAGTGTATGTAGTAAGTTCCATGAAAAATGGATAATAAAATGGCTAAGTTTTGTTGAAGAAAGAATGGTTTCTGACTTGAATTCTACCTACCATTTAATTGTCTCTGTAAAGCTGTTGGAGTTGTGCTCTACTCTCGCTTATGTCCACAGTCTATTTGTGGGGGCAAGATGAGGATAAGCAAGATATTTCACAAGAGGACCGCTAACAAAACTCACACATGAGACTGGTGCAAGACAAAATTTACTTTGCATTTCTCTGCTTAAATGTGATTTTTCTGTTTGCTTACAGCTCATCCTTAGGTATTTGTTAAATATCAAAGACAAACCTCCTTTTTCTTAATGTACGTGATGTGTTTACCTAATGCTGCATCGTTCTATGAAGTTACAGCTTGTTCCTCACTACATAAGTACTCCTTCCTTAGATTCAAGAAAAGGCCTCTGTTCCATATTCTCTCTCCCACTCTGTGCTTTCTGGGTTGAGGAGATGACAGGAGATTAGGGAGTATAATTCTCAGTCAATATTTAAGATGGTCATAAATCAATAAGACCTTGATTAGAATTGTATGTTACAATTCTACAATATTGTCCCATTTGAATGTTTTGATTTAGTGACTGCTTTGAAAAGCACTTTTTTAATACCTTCACACACTTACTTCCTGAAGCAAAACCTTTCTGAGTTAAACATCTCAATTTGTTTTCTTTCTTTCCTGCTGCCTTGTTTCTCCATCCTCCAGTCACAAATACATGCAAAGCAGAGGCAGAGCTGTTTATAACATGGTGAGCTTGCCAGGTTGGTTTACTTAAACTTTTTTTGAAGACTGTGGATTGGTTATGTAAGTAGAAATTCTGTGGGATATTTTACTGACACTTTTTCAAGTCTCTGAGAGGTTACTTTGTGCACTAGAAATGCCAGTCTTGAAGATGGAGACCAAAAGCAGCAGAAGGTTCATCAGCTCCTAAATTTAAAGTCTGTTTAGATTTTTTTTGTGGGTCATATTAAAGATAACAGTCTTTAACTCGATAGCAGCTAATTACAAATATTTAAATTGCAATGTTTTTGCATGCTGGTTTTTGCTGAGGTCATGAAGCAACAAAGTGATATTCATGGTAACTGCACTTATATAATGTCCCAATGAGGTTTCCTTCCTTCCAGACCACAGCTACACTAAGAAATGTTCAGCACAGCTGCAAGTGCACTTTGTCAGTGTTAATAATTAACGTTCAGAAAGCAGCTAAAACAAGAACTCAGCCAGAAAGGTAACTAAATCTATTACTGTTAGTTATGTGGAAGTACTAAAGCGATTAATATATGTTGCAATGACATTTAAAAAGCTGGTCTGCTACTGGATAGAAACTTATCAAACCAAAATATGTGGTTTGTGGTTTAGATCTACTGGCTGCAGCTGTGTATACTGGGGACTTAGAGATTAAAATTTAAAAGTAACTAAGATACTACTGCATCTGAGTCCTGTCGACCAGTGGTTCTTTCTGGGAGTGTTTCTTTTGAGGTGGCAGCTAAAGCTTCACATATTTAAGCCTTTGTATTGAACCAGGCTCAGTGAAGCTGTTCTTGACATCTGCAAGCATCGTGTTAATGAGGCTAAAGTATAGAAAGGTGGATGAGAGCAGAAAATCTAATTAGGAGCTGCTGCACAGCAGCTGTTACATCAAAACATAGCACAGATACAGGAACAATATGTAGATGAGGGACACTAATTTTGTATGATAAATGTTTATTTTGTGTGTGACGCACATGATTGCCTGTCTTGGATGTATGTCTGATACAGTCTGTCTTGGACTGCCTCATTTGCATAGTAAACTACTTCCCTGTGACTCCATATGAAGAAGGAATTCCTTGAGCAATTGAGGCTGGCTCCTTATTCGTCTACAAAATTTGACTGTGAAAGCCATGGGAGTTGTAATTCTGATTTAACAAAGATTTTCATAGCCTCAATCCTTTCCTGTAAGACCTTATGAATTTATTAAGCTGAGGGAAAGGATCTGGAGCTATAAGTTACTAAAACTTACTCTTCCCATATTTTTAAAGAATTCCCTTGAACTGATTATATTTTTCAGGTTGTAGCCTGTAGGGGTTGTGTACTGATCAATGTATAAATGTAATGAACTTTTCTCTTGACAATATCCATAATCATGTATCAATTTAGCGGAATTTTTCTTGTAAGCGAAGAAGCCTTTACCTCTAGTCTTGCATCCTCACTTTTGGATTTCTGTTGGTCTTTTAGCAACTGAATTGCATAATGCCAAATTCTGCAGCTGGAACTCAAATGAAACTTCTGTTGCCACACAGAATGACCACTTGACATTATTCTTGAATGCCTGCTGATATTATATTAAAAAGAACTCTGCTATTATGTTTGTGACCCAGCTTGGAGGAAAACTTTTCCAAAAAAATTTCATTTGCTTATATTAGCTAAAGAACTAAGCAGGCCTCAAATGTAGTATGTTTGTAAAACAGTATGTATAAATTTACTTTCTGTAGAGAGTAATGCCACTTTTCCAGCTATGTTAATGGGAAGAGCCAGGAAACAGTGGGACATGGCAGCTAGATGAGTCCTGTGCACCTGAAATTAGACTGAATTTTTTAGCCCTAACAAGTGGTTAAAGAAAAGCTTTTTGATTGTGAATCACAGGAAATCAGCTCACAGAGGATACTTTAATCGTGCATTGTCAGGCAGAGCACCTGGAAACATGATTTAAGTGGTAACTGTGTACGGCATCTACCTACCTTGCACTGCACAGGAAATGAGCTTGGTATGCTGATGCATGAGTGAGGACATGCCTCTGAATTAAACCCATCAGGTTGTCTGAATGCGGAAATTAACCACCTGACTGAAAGTGTGCCTCATAGATATTAACTCTAACTGCATTGGGAAAATAGAAAGCAGATTACAACATCTAGTTAATAAACAGATGCCTTCTCGTTAGCATGTGTTACCCCTTATCCAGTCCCGTTTTCTTCAGGAATGTTTTCAGAAGATTGGCACTTGACTTTTCCTGGAGTGGATTAGTTTGTCGAACAAAGACCAGAGGCTTGGGGTTTGCAGCTCGATCGTAGCGTGTGCTCGTGTGCTAATCTTCGTATGCTGAGCAGCTTTTCCACTTCAGTCCTGAAAGATGTACTTAAAATGGAGATTGTACGTTCCCAAATAAGCCGTGATTTGCAGAGTGAAAGGGAAAATCGCAGTCAAAGAATGGGCTAAAACGGAGCTGGGCACAGTTGATCATAATCCAGGGTTGGCAGCAGGGATTATAGTAAAAATATTACCAGCCGTGTAACGCTGGTGAGGGGGGTCTCTCATAGGAATGTCTTTGAATATTTAAAGTCAGTGCAGCAGAGCTGTGTGATTAAGACTTCCCAAGATGGTAGTGAAGTCTGTTGAGTATCCCCATGCAGTTCTAAAATCTAAGAATAAAATTGACCTTGCTTAATTACTGTCCAAGCAAAAAAGCTAAAGCTGAACTGTATGTCTGAGAAAAAAAATATTAATTAAGACCTTTATAATATGCTTATAATTCTGATATCAGGGGAAAGTGATTTGGAGTTTTGCTATGATGCTGCCTGACAGGGCTTGGTGCTGCTTGTTTCCTTGCTTTTGCTATTAGGAAAGCTGGCTGGGTCAGCCCTCCTAGCAGATCTCGACAAAAGTGAAAAATCCCTAAACGGAATATCTTATGTTGATGTTGGTACTGGTAAGGAGGTAGCTGTACTTAATGAAGCTCTAAATTCTTTAAATTATTATGTTTATTTTTGAGGGGCGTTGTTTTAATGCCAGTGCTTAAAATTTCATTTTGGTAATGTTGGTTGTCAGAGTACTTGGAAATTTTATACAATTGTCACTCTTTAATGCTGTTGAACTTCTTTAGCTCTGAAGGGTGTAGTGACTGTATTAAAAAATTAAAATAATGGTAATGCATCTCATCCTGAAACAATTGATATACAAAGGTCTCAAGATAATCCATTGACACACTGGGTAGGTTTGCTCCTAATATACCAGTATTTCAGTGTGTTTGATATTGATAGAATTGTTTATAACATAAATTTATTAAACTGGAGCTTTATATAGCAACCTATCAAAATAGACATCAATAGCTAAGTTAAATATGAATTATTGTAGTGGAGAAAGAAGAAAATAAATAATAAAAATATGGTGGCAGTAAAAGAAATATTAAATTTGGATGGGAGAGCTGATTAGTTAAAAGAATGCAGAACACAAGGTGATCAAGGTAAGGAGATGAGCAGTTCAAGTGCAATCACATACAGTGTCTGCCAAAAAAAGAATAACCGACATAAGAGATGTTATTAGACATTCTCTGCTTTGTTTAGGGATTCTCTAAAACATTTCATCATGAATGCATGGAAAGTGGAAGTCCATGCTGGTGACCTTCGCAAAAAAAAAGAGAAACATTCGGTCTGAAAACTCTTCTCAGAAGGTTTTGTTTCCCTGTCTGTTATGGTGTGAACTACCAAGGATAGCCTCTGCTGTGGGGTTTTTCTCCTTTATGTTACAGGTTTTTTCTTATGCTCTTGTAGTTTTATTTTCCTTGAAGCTTATGCTGTGCAAGTGTTTGCAGGCACAGATGGGCATCCAGGCATGCAGGGTTCAGTAATAACAAATAATAATAGCATTTTGCCTCTTTTGTCTGTACTGTGATGGCGACATGTGTTCCATTAGCACTCTGATTGCAGTGGTCTTGTCAAGATTCCTATTTTTGCTGCTGGATTCTAAAAGCACTTGATCAGTTGATCTTGGAAAGTGCTGAGCTTTTTCCCAAGGCCTTTCGTACTTGGCTATCAGCAGGTGAAATTTTTAGCAGTTTGATCCTATCTGTAAATAGAGGTGGATGAATCAATAAATGTTTAATGATTTTTTTTTGAACTAGAGAATCAAATATATATGTAAAAGAAATTTCCTCTTTCTGCACTATTTGTTTGTAAAATTAGATTAATAATACAAGGATCTCAATAGGACACTGGGTGCTTTCCTTGCAGTCAGTAACTAAAAGCATATTTTTTTAATTTCTGGAAAACTTGCTGTACTGTATGCCCTGCACTTACTCAATTTTTAAACTTGTGTATGGATAGGAGGCTGGTACTGCGTGAGTCACAGGTTGTTTATTTCTTTGTATTTTAACAGTGTGTATTTTAAATATGTTTGTAATAGCACTTTTTTTTCATATATAACCATGTCCCTTATTCTACCTATAGCATCACCTTAATATAAGATACTGAAAAGGAGAACAAATATGACAGGAAAAGCCAGTGAATTTTTGAAATTTCCAAAATGTGAAAGGCTATTAGTAAATGGTGTGAGACCCTAGTTCAAATCTAGAGTTGCAAAGTGACAGTTCCAAACTTCACAGCTGGTGCTTATCTGTATTTCTGACAGAGCAAAGCTTGGGCTTCAGTAACACATACCCTAATAATTCAAGTGTTATTTAGTTTATATATGCATTAACAAAGACCCTTTGCAGTTGGAGTCATTACTTTGCAATCCTTTTAAGGAGAACTGTGATCTTGCTGGTTCTCCGATCATTATCCTATCCCAGCCGATTAAAATGTGGTTGAGTAAAAGACAGCAAAATCTTGCCAGCAGCCTTAAATAAGAATTGCCCCAAATATAAACAGAGAAGAGTTGTGACAAGGGTGTGTTTTGGAGAACTCTGTTGTTATACCTTTGTTCAGTTTTCCTATAGTTTGGGGATAGGAAGCAGGGACCTCCCATCTGTTTAAGTGCTGCTGCTTTCGTAAACTCTTTCCTCTGTCCAAAATAGGGGATTTAGCTTCCTCCTTGCCTATTTCTCTGAGTGATTTTACTGTCTTCTGCTGCGTTTTGGAATTGTTTAGACTAATATTCTATGGGCAGCACTGTATTCTGGAGAGGTTTGGGTTAAAATTTCCTTGATCCTTTAAAGGACAAAAAGCTAACTGACCATGTTGATAGATCAGTGGGGGAAGTAGGGAAAGCGGACAAATCATTAGATAAATGACTGTTGTGGGCTGATACAAGAGGATTTAAATAAGAGATGCTTAGAGGAGATTGTTTGAAAAGATAATGATGGAAGCTCTGTGAACCCTGCAAAGCAAAGACAGAGTCTTATTTAAGCTACTGACTTCTAAGGAGATCAGAAAATCCCACCTTCAATGCTTTGTGTAGGGGGAATTCTTAATTACAAGAAACTTGTTGCTCTTTCTGTAGAGGAGAAACAAAGGACTGACTAGTAGTGTTGGAAAAGTCAGAGCTGTAACACTAACTCACTTCCCTGGTAGCTTTCTATTAAAGACATTTTTAAAGGCATTTGAGCACCAAACTGTTCTTTTTGCCTTTGAAAAATCCCTCGTGTGAAAGCAAGGGTGATTTAGAAAGGCTTATCATTTGGAAGACCTTTGATAACACTTCATACTGGTTTCACAATTTTAGGACAAACAATCTTAATTAATTTTTAATAACAACCTGCTTACAAACTCACTTGTGCTTTCTCAAATGCATTCTTAGTAGTAATGCCAGAGTGAATGTTTGGATATCTGATGTGGACCCCAGAAAAAGATGAGTTGTAAGCAGTGTACCCTGAAAGAGGTGCCTAGCAAAGAGCAGTGCTTTAGGTCCTTGTTGACTGTTACACAAATGCATATTAAATTTTCCGGAGTGCATCTCCGTATTTATTGCAAACTGGATTTGGTGCTGGTGCTTTCCTTTGTGTTTCCTTGCTAGCTTATTCCTACCTTCTAAACCATGTTGCCTTGGATCCCTGCCGGAGTTATATGCTTTCTTGACACCACGACTTAGTGGAGGTTTTGTAGTCAGGGTCGTCTATTAGGTTGAAAGTTCTTAACAGTCTTGAGCTGCACGTTAAAACTTAACTTCCATGAAGGTTATTCCATAGAATATGCACAGGAACAAATGCTACTCCTGGGATACAAACTCAGTTTCCTAGTACAAAATCTAGTGTTGTTCCCTTGTATTGGATACCATGTGAGGGATCCCTGTGAGTCCAGTCCCTGGCTGCCACCCTAATGGGGCAGTAAAACAAGTTGTTGGTGCAAAAAGGTGTAAAACCTTTGAGGACAAGATGTACATCATAACAACAGTGATGGAGAGTGCTCTTCATGTACTTATCAAATACCCATCTCCACACAAAAATACGTCTTGGTGACTATTTTTAGGATCATCACATCCAATGAAATGTCAGGGTTTTCTGTGTTTTCTGGACTTCATTTATTTTCAGTAATCATACTTCTGCTGCTGCAGATCTCGGGGAGAGATGCTGCATTTATGCCTTTGTTTAGTGGTAAAACTAGCTTAATATTCTGATTTCAGAGCTTGTTAACACAGACTGCATTTGAAAATGGCAATTTTCCTTTAGTGAAACTGCATTAATGGGGCTAAAACTTGCTTGGTAGCTGCATGACATTTTAAAGAATTTTGTGATTTTTGTATGCCATGTGGCATCAGTTTACAGTACTTGGTGTCCTTTTTAAGGCATGCAAGACTAGAAGGGACCATCTGGGTTATCAAATACAAAGCCTCACAATTGCAGGCAAACAGAGAGAAACAGACCCGGTGCAGAAAGGCCCACAGAGTAGTTTTCTTTCAAGTATCCTCCCTTGCCAAACACAATAAAGTCATTCCCAAAACCTTACAGCAAAGTAAAAAATATTTTTAATTAAGAAGGAAGAGAACTCCTGTGTCAGGTTTTATCAAGGCCAAGAAGAAAAGCTGAAGTGTAATCAATTGCATACAAGTTGGGAGAAAAGAGAGAGCACTTAAAATTAACTGAGAACAAGATTCAGAAAACTTGCAAATTTTTCTAGTTTACTTATTGCCAACTGCATTTCTAAAAGCAAAAATGAACACTATTTGGCACACAGGTTGTGTATAAACCTCTTACTAATTTGGAAGGGACACCCAAGCTATTGAAGAATGTCTGTCCAAAGCACAACTAACTGTGATTCCGAGATACAAGGAACAGTTCATTTTATAGTATAAATTATCTTTATCTTTGAGAGGAATATAAACCACCAATTATGAATAGATGGTCCAGTAATGCAGCTATTCATTGTAAGCAATTTTCAGTGGGTTGATTTCAAGTTAATTTTGAAAAACAACATCTTTTGTTCAGAGAAAGGAACTGCATGTGTTACCATAACATTATGCAGATCAGCTCCCATTACAGTAGCATTTATTTTAATAGGAGGAGGTTTTCCTGCTGTGAGAGGGACAGGCAGTTGTTTAGTTCCATCATGAGTGCAGTTCTTGTTTTTGTCTTAGTGTCTCTTGAAAGACATATCCTTTTTTCCATATCTGTGAGACAATGAACAGGTGTATGTATACTTAATGTATCTGGAGTTTCTTAATCCACAGGGGCATGTACTATATTGAATTAATCTCCAGAAGAGATTTACACAAGGGAAATTACTCCTCCCTTGCCCTTTCTCTTTCTCTGTACACAGAAAAGAGAGATATTCCTACTGAGTATTAAGTAGTTTTTATTCTTTGCATATTATCTGTGATTACTTTAAATTCTTTTTTCTTGCTTTTAAGAAGGTTTTGTATCATAAAATAAAAATAATGTAATACTACGAAGAAGAGTGAACTGGCAGTGTTGAACATACACCACAGTGAATCCACCAGTTCTTTCCTACAGCCTTTACATGAGTGATGATAAAATAGCTTAACAGTTCTGCTTATCAGTATTAATATATTCAAATACATCCAGGAATGTTGATGCACACCTACATGCTCATCAGTTCATATACAAGTCTTAGGTGAGTAAAGTCAGGAGTGTGGTTAGCACGGTACAGAGTAAGTTGCCTTTTGAGGACAAATTTTCCAGTGCTCCTGATTGGTTTTTGACAGGTGTCCCTGCTCCTGCCTGTGACCAACTCCTCTAGCTCTTATTTAGATATAGTTCTGGTAAAACTTTCTTAATGTGATTAGAAATTTTGCCTGGCAGAGACTGAAACATTTATTTCCATGTGTCATGTTTAATTTACATAGTACCACACTTATTTAATTTACAAGAGTAACAAATTATCTGAATTATCTCTTTAAATCCACTAATATACAGTTAGAACAGTAGGAAGGAAAGTTATTTAAAAACTTTGTAAATAGAGACAGAAATTTTAATTAAAATAATTTAGGTTACCTCCATAAAGCCGTTGCACAATACAGGACGTACAGAACACACATTCCAGAATGTTAAAAGAGGTAGCAATTAAAAAATAAAGCAGAATAAATAACAAAAATGCAAAAAAATTAAAAATCCCTGTGTATTTCTCCAGTGTTTGTGGAGCTTTGATTTTTCCTTCTTGATGCAGAACATTTCTGTCAAGGTAGGTTCTTTCCTAACCCTTGCAAAGAAATAGATTCAGATACTGTTTCGTCTCTCATGCACGGTAACCTCAGTACTGGTAGGGTTTTTTGCCTACATCTACATCAGTTTAAAAACTGTCCTGTTAGAGAAAAAATTCTGGTTAACATTTCCAGTGCAAGCACATAAAACAACAAATCTGATAAACAATGCACACTACTGAACATTAAAAAAAATACTGAAGAGCATTTAACACAGAATTTCTGAGTGATATTGTAACAGCATTGTTCCTGTGAAAGACAGGCAGCAACATCCTGCTGGTTAAATAAGTGACATTACTGGTTTGTTGGGAGCTTCTTGCATTATTTTTATGAATATAATATTGCTTGCTTCTTTTTTGTTGTTTCTCTTTGTTTCATGTTGCTTTGCTATTTGCGTGCAAAGGGTTATCTCTTGCTAAGTTCCTCTCTTCTGTCTACAGGAGACGAGGAGTAGCTTTCAAGAATCCCGTTGACATCATTTAGTAGATTGTACTGAGTGCTAATGGTGCTTTAAATTTTATCTTCAGCATCTCAGGGTATGATACTAAATACGAGCTGAGGAGTTTCAGCACACTCAGACTGAACAAACCTTCTCCGGTTAAAAATGAAAACCCCAGAAGTGGCTGAGAAGCAGCTTCGAGCAGACAGAGCCTTCTCCCTAGGAGGTAATGAGGCTGGGATAAGTTGACTCTAACATTTATGTTTTCCCTCAGTAAGATAGAGAAAGAATTTGGAAAAATTAATTTCTTTTAATTCCTTCTTCTATTTACTATATTCCCACATGCAATTAGATAGAATTAATTTTGAAACAGTCATTCTGGATCTCTGCATTTGCACAATGGTCTCCACTCTTTTGGTAGCTGCACCGCCAGCTGGTTGCCTTTGCTGAGAAACTGGTGAAAGAGGGCTCAGTTACCAGGGGCATTATGAATCAAGGGATGATGCAATTCTGCCTCAAGGGTCTGATCTTTCTGGGAATGCATTTCTAAGAAGGCCTCAAAGATTTCAGATTGAAAGGTGAAGATTGCCCTGCTAGAGACAAAGCCTAGCTGAAGGAATATGAGAAATAACTGTAGCTCTTACATAACAGCAGGTAGCTGCCTGCATGAATCTGATCTTCCCTCAGTCCTTAGGTCGTAGGAAGTGATGCTCTTTCATCTGTTTGTAATGACAGTTCACTGGAGGATGCCATGTGGGCCTTTACAGTGGATATTATATGAATATGCTGAATGCTTCCAAATCGTTCTTTGGGGTATGTGTATTTGTTTTGTCAGAGTTTGCTTTGGGGGAGGTGGGGGTGGGAGGGAGAAATAACTGCAAAATTAAGTAGGTAACAGTGTATGTCTTTAATGTGAAGTAGTTACGGCTGCTGTGAGCTGCTGCTCTTGCTATGAGCCTTCTCTATGATCCAAGCATAGCATGTGTCTTCCCAGTGTTCTGCATTTGCACTGACATAATGATTCTGAACTTAGGATCAATAAGCCGAGAGAATTAGTCATTATATATGAGTATTGTGTTCTTTCCCAGGGAATTTAATCAGTAACACCATACACAATTAATTTGAACAAATCTAAGCAGGGTACAATGGGATCAGGAGCGAGAATATATTCTTAACAGTCAGGCAACACCTGTATTAACTGTTCAGATTAAAATTAGAATTTGAATTAAAATTCAAGTGATACCCGTTTGCCTTTAACGAATTTCTTGGAAATAATCACTGCTGAAGTACATATTAAGCCCTTTCATTAACCTCTAAAAGAATGCCTCTTAAGTGTTGCTCCTTGGCTGAGATGTTAATATGCTAGTCATGCTGATGACCTGCTCACAAAAGCTGAATTACCAGCTGCATTTGCATTGATCTACAGATGAAGAGTGCTATTTCAGAGCTGTGGTGTTCTCCAGCCACAACTGTATGCAGTTATTTGAGTGATAATACAACAAACATTAATTATGTTGATGAAAATGCATCTGTTTTTAATACGATGAGTATAAAATGTATGATTTTATATATGTGATGGGAAATCTTATACAATGAATAATAATTTTTCCATCAAAGGCATCAAAATAGACAGTTACTGCACTCATAAAAGGCTATAGTGTGAAGGGGTGAGACACAGGGCAAGAAATTGAGTGATCTCAGTGGGGAGAGTTGCTTGAGTAGCATTGCACAGCTGATTGTTGCCTCAGAAAATAAAATTGTCAATTTTCAGAGGACAGCATCTCTTCTGATATGCTGAGTAGCTGATGTTCACAGCTCATGGGGTCATGATCAGGGAGGTGCTTCCCTAACAAACTATGGTTAAATCCAAGGTCTTTCACAGCACAGAGCTCAAGCAGGTAGGGCAGCCTGGACTGGGAAATGGGGCAGTGAATGAGGAAGGGCACGTAGAGGTTCAGAATCTCCTGTTGGGGTAGGTGACAGATGCAGGAACAGTAATGCACTTTGCTTTCTTTGCCCCAGCTCCTGCTGCTGGGAAGTTTCTGGATCACTGCGTGTGCTGTGCAGTGGGCAAGGAGGCAAAGGCAGGGTGGGGGCTGGACTGGGACCGTGGATGACACAGATGTCAGAAATGGTGAAGCATACCTCAAGGTTTGTGAATCAGTGTTTTGTCCTGTATTGCCTGCCATAACCTGGTCATTGCTCTGGTCATGAAGTTTATCCTCCATTCAATAGAAGAAAATAATGCAAATCATGTAAAGTTACAGTGTTGGGTTACTGTGGAGAGGTCACCCTTTGTTCTGGCCTGACAGTCCAGGTAATAGCAATGATGGAATTAACCGTCTCTTCAAGATTAAAGCTAGTGACGAGACACATCTCTGGTTCCTTCCTGTAATATTTCTCTGCAATTTAGCATGTCTTGAAGGCAGGGCTTTAAGCCTAAAAGCAGGTAGAAGTGCTGTGCTGAAAGCAGACATATGCTGTATAAAGACGAGTAAGTAGAAACAAAGTGTATTAGCAGAACTCATTTTTGTGTGCATTGAAAGCAAACTGTGAAACAGAAAATGTTAAACAGAGTTAAAAAGAAAGGCACGTTGCAAGATTTGGGCTTCCTTCTGTGTGAAGTATTTAGTTGGTAATTAGTTTTTTCTTGTATAGTTATACCTAAACTGTTCCTATTGGGGGAATTTCTATAAAGTAATAATAATAATAGTTCAGTTATACTCCCCAAATATAAAGAAATATAAATAATTCATAGGATTTTTTTAAAGAAAAAAGGATGTGTCACAGCTCACAGGGAAACAGAAATGGGGACAAATATGTCCAATACCTAGTAAATCACTAAAAACTAGGGCCAATAGGTTTGTATCATAAAGCGAAACAGTTGAGTTACACATTCTGTGTCATGATTACTTTCAGTATTTGCTGGGAAAGTTTCCTAGATTATCCATTTATAAATAAGATTTTTTTTCATTGAGTTATAGTGTAAAGTCTGTCCTAGCCTCACCATATGAAACTGAAATTGCAGTAGTTAAACCTCGTCAGCTTCCAGCCTACTTGTATGAAGCACAGTATCAAATAATCCTCAACTGTTCCTCATTCAGTATTACTCAAGTCCTTTACTCTGAGATTAATCTTGAAATATAGCACTGGTACTGATGAGTATTAAGCTGCTTTTTCAAACATACTGTTTCAAAACATATCCCAAGATTACAAAAGAAGGTCATTTTCTGAGCCCCAGTGGGGAGGTTGCTTAGAAAGGCCATGCATGGGTAGAAAAAAGGAAAAAAGCTAAAATAATTTTTAAAAAATTATTTTTAGAAACTTCCCTCCAGAAAGCCAATAAACCTTTGAGTATTTAAACTTTTCGAATATTATACTAAGCACAACATAGTAGAGAAATGGTTTGGGTTGAGCTCTGTCCTATAAAATAATCAGTGTCTGTGCTGCTTGGAGTATTTCAGAGTTTGAGGTTCCTGATCTTTTTTCCTCTACCAAGTCAAGTTTCCCTTTGAAGTACTTCTTTCACATGGCTGTTGCCACAAATAGATAATATGAGTTTCTTCGGAGACTGACACTGATTGTAGCTGATTTTGGCATTCTTGAAAAGTCACAGCTACAATCTAAGAAAGGGTTAGACCTGGCTGAATTTCTCGTTGCAAATCTGTTGTGTGGATTTGTGGGTATGAGCCATTGTAGGTGGACTTGGTGAAGAACTTTCAAAATAGGCTCCTAACTTAACATACACTGGGAACTGTGAAGTGTTTTACATAAAAATGTCATGTGTAAATACGCGTTACATAACTCCAGCAAGCAGCTGTAATGTAGCTGGGGAATGCAAATAGCTTCTGAGGGGCCTAGGACGGGGAGCAGCCCACAGCTTGCCTGGAGAGATCAGTGTTAATTACAAAAGCAGTTGTTTCCTCAAAACTTGCTCGTCAGAGTTCTTGCAATTGAAAAGAGGGATGAATGTGATAAAACAAAGCAGCTATTTGGTTTCCAAGAAATATTCACAAACATAGAATTAGTGCTTTTATTTGTTGTTCTGCTTTGTTTGTTTTCAGATAATGCTGCAGCATAGAAAACACTGGGTTGTAGAAAATGGAAAATCAGTAAACCTGCATTTAAGTTACAGTTAATTTCAAAGAACACCTTTGATTCTGGAGGAGTGGGTTTGGAACTGAAGTGAATTTGTTTTGAATTTACTAAGCTTCTATTCATGCCTTCATTTCTTCTGTTAGTTGCTTATAATTTCATTGATGTATGTACCAGCGGTGTATATAAAAACATGGTACAACAATGACATAATTAATATGCCAAGCAGCACATGGAGGCACCTTGACATGTTTGTGGTTTACCAACACTGGTTTTACAAGATTAGGCTGGAGCTCTCCAACTGCCTTACGTGAGTTGTTTACTCGGTCTCTCATAATGCTGAAAATCAAGTTGTTATCAGCTGAGTGAGCAGCAAAGTGTTACCATTTTCAATGCTTACCAGTTGGGCATCTTTGCCTTAGTGAGCCAGTTATAATTTTCAATTAGTTTAAGGATAATAAATTCAGAGAGCAACTTTGATTTCAGCTGCGAAATTACTTGTTTAAATGCATAAGACAGTTTGAGATACAAAGGAAAAATTATTCATACATAGAAAAAAAAACCCCAGAACACAAACTTTTAAAAATTTAGTATGAGAGTTTTTTGTCTTTGGAAGGTTGAAATGGCTGGATCTTGCATGTAATGGCCTTACAGCTTTTGGGCAGTAGTATTGTCCATCAAGACAGACCAATAACCCTTTTAAGCAGAACAAACAGTGTAACCAGCTGGTAGCACCTGTGCTCAGTGTTCTGGGCCAGTTCAGTGATCTCAGCCCAGGCCCTCACCAGCCTGATGACACCACAGAATGCAGCAGCAATATTTAGAGGCTTAGGGGTTGTTTTGGCTGTAGGGCTTGAGGGTGAATGAACGTGGCTTGTAAATTAAAGCCTTCTGTTCCCTAGGAGAAGGTGATTCATTTTAGAGTAACTGTGTAGAGTGTGGATGGTGCTGTTCCCCAGGTATCTCTGTGATAGCACTCTGCTACTCATAGCTAAGGCAGTTATGTCTCCCGATCATATTGCAAGTTGTTGTTCTCTTGGTGTGAAAGGTTTGCTGTTTAATTGTGTAGACATAAGTGATTTCTTGTCACCTGTAGCCAAGGCACAGTGGAATTGGATGTTCTGCTGTGTTTGCTGTGCAATATGGCTTTATGTCACTTACACGAGGCCTCAGGTCTCTTGATTTAGCAGCTGAACACCTGTCAGATTCATATAACAAAATCAGAGTAAAAATTAATGTTGTCTTTTGTGAGTTCCCTTCACTAGAGGTAATCCAAAGGCTTTATTTCTTCAGTTTTGCTGGTGCATTTACTGCACATAACAATAATTATCTGAGATAAAAATCTACTGTACTTTGACTCCCGTTGATAGTGAAGCTCATTACACCCCCATTATAATTATTACCCTCTTTATGTACACCTCGTTAAACACTTCAAAAGCTGGCATCCAGGGGATGCTGTTTTAAGAAACTATTTAAGTGATCAGGATGAATTATGTAAGATATTAACAGTATGTTCCTTCTACATCACTTCAAATCTTACAAAATTTGGGGTGCATAATAATCAGAATTACACAAATAATATTATTCTGTCTAACAGTTCTCTGACACTTTCCCAGTATGCATTTGCTTCACTAATGCAAATTTATCTCTGGGAGCAGTCCCACTAAATGCAATATAGGAGTAAAAGCCATGGCCAACAAAGAGTATCTCTACCTGTAATACTCAAGTAAATGTATGTCCTGAAATGTGTAGCACAGGCTAGGGGCATCCAGCAGAAGTAGAAATGCAAATAATAGCTAATAAGTATAATTAAAAAAGAAACCCAAACATTTGTGTTTTATCAATGAAGCTGTACCATTCAAGACATGGATTCTTGGCACTTGGTATGTGACAGCTTCAGCTGTGTAGTGAGGATCAGATAACCCAAAGCCACAGAGATTACCAGTATCAGAAAAGTTGCTTTTCACAATTTACACCTTTTTCCTTGGCATTTCTTTGGCAACTGTTCTGTGATATGCCGGAGATAATCCAAACTTAGACTGAAATATGATTTTCATTTCAGTGCTGAAGAGCTTCACTTCCAATAACACAGCATTCAATGTATGAAAGCCTGCTTTTCTATTAAAGACAATTGAATTTTTAGAAATGTATTTCTGCTCTGCAAAATGACTCTTAAAAATTGAATTCTGGAGTGAATCATAGGGCAAAATGAGTTTATTTAATAGCAGGACAAGACTATGCTGGTTTGGAAAATGTAGCAAAAGTCTCTACAGTTTAGGCATTGCTATTGACAATTCTTCTGTGTGGATGCTCTACTGTTTAGCAGTTGCATAAACTTAGTAATTTACACAGATATTTTACATGTCTGAGCATTCTCTTAGAAAATAATGGACTGCACGGTCCAAAGAATGAAACACACTTGAAAATACATCAATGCAGGTCTTGTAAAACCAAACCCCTATTTAACTTGCTGTGGTACAATTGGTTGTGCACAGTTTACCATAACCAACCTTTTTAAAAATAGTTTGTTGCTTGTACTGGGAATAAGCATCAGAGTTATGGTAAAAAAAAAAAAAGAAATGCCATTGTTTTGTTTTTGTGACCATATTTGGACCAAATTTTAATGCACTCCATTTCTTACCCCCCTGGAATAGCAGTATATATACATAATACCTTCTTGCTGAACCATTGTAACAGTAAAGCTTACCTGAGTAAAAGCAGCAATAAGATCCAGGATGTTTGCTTTGCATCCTAGAACTAATACTGAGATCAAGTTGTTTATACCGGAGGTAGGCTCAGGTCTATTTTTGAGTCATCACTTCTGATTCTCTACAGTTTTGTTATTTGGACTGAGATCTTATTTAACTTCTTTTATATTCTAGTGTATGAAAATATCATGCATGGAATGCCATGCATGAAAATCTAATCTGGAAATACCACGCATTCGTGCGCACAGCTTCTGGTTATTTATTAAGGAACAGCTGTTTCAATTAAACATTTTACTTTTGGTCACAATAAAAAACTAGTAATAGTTTGCCTCAGTAGACTTTTTAAAAAGCATATTAAATATTTAAACAAATTTTTTTCTGCTGATGGCTAAGAGAAGTGTCTGGTGTACCTCATCTGTTGGTGATCACACAACACTGCAGAGGGTCTCTTTAGATGTAAACAAACACGCTGTCCCTCTTGCTCCTTCTGGATGTAGGAAATTTGCTGATTTCACTCTAGTTCAAAGAGTAAATAAAAAATAGTGTGTAAAATGAAATATCTGTAGATTGCCTTGATATTTACAAATGCATTTAATAACAGAAAACCCCACAAACATTTACAGTATTTTTAAGGGAAATGAAAGTCCACAGAATAATGAGGTGAACTTTGTATTCATATATACATACCTCACTAAAGTAGCTGCTCATTTTCACTCGTTCCTTGTTTTTATCCTTTTAGATTTTTGTCAGATTCTATTACTGGGTTATGCTACTCTCTTGATTTAGAAGTGATAGAATGTTGGGTATTTAGCATAGCTTCTCTTGTTTCTTTTCTAAACATGCACCACTTTGATTAACAACAACACAGTTTTGATATTTCAGCTGTGTTATGGATTAAATATATATTTTGCATGCTACAAAAAATGAGATTACACTTTATTCTTGTTTTTCCACAGAGATACAAAAACTTCTGGCTCAGAAATAAGATTCCCCTCTCCCTATCCCACCTCAAATTTCTTGTTCACTTTTTTCTACCAAGTCCTCTCCCATCTCACGCACAAAAGCAGTGATGTCTGAAGAGTAGAAATCTCTGAAATCTGGAACCTGAAATGTAGAAAGAGTCCAGGCACAAGCCAGGATCTGTTCTGCCAGCAGAAAATATGGGAGACTCTCGGGCAATTTACTGTAGAATGCCAGAAACCTGGTTCTTATCAGGCAATGTCAGCAGACTTCAAAGGATGTTGTGACTGAACATTGCTTCCTGTGCTGTAACAGGGAGGCATCCAGAACAGACTGAGCATATTCCCAGTTTGTTCGGATGTCTTGGAAGGTAAAGAGGAAGGAGCAGCATTTTCTGTGTAATGCAATGGTTAATAAAGAGTGAAAGAAGTTTTAGGATGAGTGAGAAACATATTGCAATCCTTCTGTTCTGCGTTCTTGTAAGAGTTAAAAAAATTTTTTTCAAGAATGCCATTTTGGTGGCAAACACATTTCAAAAAAACGTTGCAGGGCTGTGGTGTTCCACCCTGAAGGGAAGGGAAGCACCCAAAATTTGTAGATGCCCATGGCTGAAATGGAACCACAAATGTCAGAGGCTTTTAAAAAACCAGTTTTATTGGTAAATTATACACTTTGCATGGAACTTGGTACGTTAGTCCCTTATCTTCTAGTGTAAACACAGTGGTGGATTTTGAATAAAGGGTAGGGTGAAAGAGAGGGAGAGAGAGAGAAAGATAGATCACCAGTGCTAGCTCCAGCACTGATCCAGCACCCTGGGATGCGCACAGCTGGGCTTTGTGGAGGTACGTTTTTATAGGTAAGTTTTCCCCACCCTGAAGGCAACTTTCTCACTTTCTATGCAAGCTGTTACAATGTGCAGTTCGTTCTTCTTGACCTGTCTGGAAATGGGTCAGAGCTCTTTGGGGGTCAGGGGTGGTCTTGTTTTCCCCCTACTGAGCTGTCCTTTGGTCGATGTCCACTTCTTGACCTCAATCCTGTCGCTATGCTGTGTTGTGCTTATTCTCAAGACCCAGAGCAAGGACATTTGTGCCAGAAAAGTTCTGCCCTACCTCCCTTGTGGCCCCTTCTCCAGCCCCATCCCGTTGTTTCTCAGAGCATGTCCTTGCCAGCAATCCCTGTTGGCTCCGCGGCTGCCCGGCCATCGGTGTTCGAGATGTGCAATCAGCCCCTTGTCCCCGGGTTCTGCAAGGGTGTCCCCACAAACGTGTAGCAGCAGTGTGTGCAGGGAGTCAGTAGATTCTTGGCACGGGTCTTATTAGGCATCCCCGTTCTCCCAGAGCTGCCCAGCCTAACAAGGAGCAGCGTGTTACTCCGGAGTAGCCAGTGGAAGTTTCGTAGTTAGAACAAGCCACGGGGCTTCCTAGAATAAACCTGCACAACATCTTCTCTCTGCTTTCTTAGGGGTTGTTTTAAGACAAGTCACCACACAGATTTTGTGGCTTTAAATAACTCATTCTTCAGTATTTGAGAGATTAGTAGCTTTGTAATATCTGAGCTAAATTTAGCTGTACTTTATATAAAGATGGCAACAAGTATTCTTTTAGAGTACTAAGTGATTGGATGGGATAATTTAAAAAATCACATATTGCTTTCTGCCTTCTTTTATGTCTAACTCTGTAAGAAGAAAATATGAGAGGATTGGCATACTTTAGTCTAACGGTGTATTACAATGAAATGAATTTACAAATAAGTAAGCATAATATTTTTGCTTGAATTTGCTATCACATTTGAAAAGCTGCAAGTGTAGAGTGCTGTGGGTTGTTTTTTTTTGTTAGTGTTTTTTTTCTTTTTGGAAAGAGAATTTTAATAGATGTATGTTTGGCTGCTTGAAAATATGCAACAAAAATACTCAGCTGATCTCGGACCAATTTGATTGTAAAAAGCTTGAGTGTGAATTCTTTCATTTTTGTCCAAGTGGCTTGACATAGTAGAAAGTTTTGGGGGAAAGACAGTATTTATGTGTTGAGTTTCGAGTAATGCTGATTTTTTTATTATTACCACCATACACTTAGATCTCTGGGTCCTGGGGAAATATGCCTTTGTCAGTACAGGTGGAAACTGTTAGTTGAGGAGTCTAGTCTTGGGGTTTCCGTGAAGACTTATCCAAGTTACAAATGCTCTGCTTTTCCAGTTTTCCATGAATAGAACATGAATAAATGCACTTTAATTTGCTTTATAAGGGTAGCTGTGTTTTAATTCAGTCTCCCTGTATTTTAATTTCCTTTATAAAGTTTTTTGAGAATTGTAAGTAAGCATTTTTTATAGAGGAACAGGTATTTATTGGCAGGAATTTGTCTTGGATTTACTGTAGGTTAGGGTAGCTTTTCTTTGGCACCTTTAAAAACAATTTCAACAGCGTAAAAATACCCACGCTGGGGAAAAATGATTACTTTATACTTTTATTGAGCTGTCTTGGACTAACCAGAAGCCTGGAGGCTCCAAGTGCTGCTTGAAAAAGTACAGCTTTTCATTTTATAGGGAGTCTGTGCCCCCTGACAATTTATGGGCAAGGCATGGCTGTAGTCAGGCCTCTGTAGGATTTAGATGGTGAAAGATGAGTAGGAAAAATTTTATCTCCACTTCTGTCTTGTGCACCTAAAGCCAATATTGTTCCATCTCACTGAGTTTTGTTAAACAAACCATCTACAAGGATCAGATTTATTTAGCCATTATTGAATTACTCCAGCTCCTGTAAAATACGAGGCTAAAGCACACTAAAAGGTGATTTTGTAAATAGAGCCCATTCTGTTTCTATTGTATAAACAGAGCTTAGTGTCACAGATTCATACTTTTGCAGGCTGCAGTTGTCTCACTACTGAAGTTCACCAAATAAGGTCTCAAAATAGAGAGTGTTTAGCTTTCCAGGTGCTATGTGAGATCACCAAGTGGTCAGATGAACTTTTCTTTGTCTAAATCTTGCCTGATAGCAAAGTTTTTCTAAAAACTTAGAGCTCTCTGTATTTGCTGTTATTTTCAGCCATCAATATGCTATTGATTCTACTTCTTACCAGTTCTCAAGGCCATAAATAGCAATTGATAATTTGGAAATACGTGATTGTCTCCTGTACAAGAGGAGACAGTTCTGCTGATTAGGATTTTTTGTATGAATTCTGAAGTAGTTACTCATACAATGCACTCAAATTTATGTTTTAAAGTAATGTCCTTGCAGATCAGAACTGACGTTGGTTGTTGTTACTTAGTTTGCATAACCATGATATTTTTAGAGGCATTCGTGGCATTGGCCCCTCTAAAATACAACTGAAACTGTCAGTCTGCTTCTATTTCCACTGAAATAAAAATAATTGAAGAAAGTTTATGGAGTCCAGATTTTTAGATGAGTCTTCATGTCCTCCAGTGAAGTAGAACTAAATGCCCTTGTAAAAAGTTCCCACATGGCTCGTATTTGATTAGTTAGCTGATGTTCACAGGCTGATACTGGTGCACTCGCAGTCAGTAACAGAATGCACAAAGATTTGGAGGTATATTTTAGAATTTGGAGTTGGATTGGTGAAGTTTTCTGGGTTTGGGACAGGTCTGCACGCACCGATTAGTACAGCTGGTGTGCAAACACAGCATTCATTGTTGGGAGTGCAGTTTGTATGTGCAAAGTAAAGAACAAACCTCTCCTAGGCTTGAGAGATGTGATGCGTCCCCTCTGCTTTTATGGCTCTGGATGTAAGTTTTAAGCAAGAATAATTTGTTGTGTCAGGGTGGACTCAGTGTTGCTTGAAGGAATATGAAAGCTGATTGTTTTCTGCAGTAATGCATTCAACTTCAATTTTTCATCCATTTTGAAAGCAAAAAGGGACAAAACTGTCATGTTTTTAACACTTTTCAATGGATTATAATTGTTTAGATATTTTTTAACCTGTGTTTCCACACATTAACATAATTGAATTTAGTAAGTTTAAAACATAACCCAATTTATTTAGATAGCAGAAGGTGTGGGGGTATGGTTTTCGGCCTAGGAATATGATCTGGGGCTACCAAATTCAGATGACTTGCTTTTGGAAGTGAGAATCTGTTGCCACGGCCCACGTAATCGTAAAGCTCAGAGCAAGTCTTACAGTGTGATCATAAACAAATTTTCAGCACTTCGAGAGAAAAGCTCCGATTTGGGGTGAGGAGGTGCTTAGGGCACCAGGCCAGCCCAGTTTCTCTGCAGCTGCAGCCAATCTTTTCTCAGCTGAAGGGGATGATCCCACTCACACTGTCCTTTTGGGGACCAGAGGTACCGCGGTCACTACTGATCCAGCTCCACCAGGCTGGGCTCCAGCACTGGGTGACCAATGGACTCCTAGCCCTGATTCAGGTCCCTCAAACTGCCCAGGCTGTGGCTGATAACAGCACCACATCTCCTTCAATGTACAGCTTTTAGAGAAATTCAGAGAGAGGCGTCACTGAGATTCCAAGGACTCCTTTCGAAAATTTAGCCCGAGTGCTTGATGCCTCCTTGTTTTGAACAGACATTGCATCATCACAAATCTACTCCCTAAATATGCCAGAGGCTTGAGCAGCTCTCTGAACTTGTTGGGGTGCTTGGGGCTTTTTTCTGCAGACATGAACTTAACTGCTGACATCGTTGGTATTCAGTGAGACTTGTAAATTCACACTTCTTAATATTTTATTTTTTACAGCTTAGTTCAATTAAGTTGGACATCTTGTTTACACTGACTTCTTGCCTGATGGCAGCCTATGGACAGGAGAGACAAGCTGCAGAGCAGCCTGGCAGTATTTGATTACCTTCTTTAGAAAGAAGGGAGAGAGTTTAGGCAGAAACTGGCAAATGAACATTGCAATGGCAAGTCTGCAAAAACATTTTCCTCCTTCCCTTCTCCTCCTGCCAAATCCTCAGTTTGAATGGGTTCTGCTTTTTTCATCAGCACCAGTGATTCACTAAATTCAGCTTCTCATACCGAAGAGGATCCGTGTTTTTACTGTTTTTGCTAAGATTTTCCTAAGCTGTAAATTGTTACTGATTTAAGTGGAAGTTAAGGTGAGCCAGTAAGTTCTACTTAAATTCCCTTAGCCTGCATTGTGAACTCCTTCATGGAAGGAGTCCCAACCAGGATGACAGGATTTCAGTTAAAACATCAGACTGTGAAGTGATCACAAGGGAACAAGAAAACATCTTCATTAGAGCCACTGACCCCTTGAGATGGCTGCATCTCTGTAATTACAGTCAGGTAATCAAGCATGGAAAGCAGTTCACATGGTTTTGGCCTTTTGGAGGAGGTTTTTTTTCCAGAAGGTTAGTTAGTTGTTGAACTACTCTAATTAAAAGCACGTATAAGAATAATCAGGGGAAAGACACTGAATAAAGGAAGATTTTATGAAGTGTGTCTGGGAGGAAAAGCAGATGAGAACAACGAGGAAAGCAAAAATTAAGCTATGGTTTGTCTAATAATCCTGAATGACACGAGAGCCTGAGTGAGAATTCCCTCAGTTACCTCAGATCTTCATTTCACCTGAGCTCAGTTGCAAACTCTAATTTTTGCTGTTTACATGGTGTAGTGGGACCGTTTTTCTAAGATTTTCTTCTTTGATTCAAATTACAATGACGATAAGGAAACCAAGGAACAAAAAACCAGCCTAAAAAAACTGCTTTTCTAGAATTCATTTTTAGATAAATATTGCTACAGCTTTCACTGGAGACCAACTGTCAGGATTCAAGAAAAACTAGTTTTAATGAATATTTGTAAATTATTATGTGAAGTTACCCATAGGGTAGCTTTCCAAATCAGTTAGTCGCTTCAGCAGTTTTATTCTGTTTTTAAATAAATACCTCTTCTGCCAGTGATTTACTTATAGTTTTAAAAAGACAGTTGATATTACTATCACCTTTGAAGAATTTTTAGTTGTCTGAATTTGAATGTGTATTTTAGTTCCTAAGCAAAAGGAAATTAAAACTTTTCTGACCATTTCCAGACTGTTCTCATAACCTTATTATTGTGAGATTTGTTGTTTTTCTTCCATTTCTCTTATCACTTGTTGACTTGTATTGTCCTTTATTTAGTTTGCAAGCGATGCTGGAGTTAGAAACATCTCTTTTGATCTATGATGTCTCTAGCATACTTCTGGGCATAATTATAATCATAAAAATCTTTGAAACCTTTCTGCCTGATGTCTTGTTATCACTAAAGTTGAGATGTTCTATACTGCCACCATAAAAAAAATTAAATAAAGTCTATTTTTAGCCTTCAAACACTCACAAAGTAATAAAAACAACCAAACAAGACTGCAGTTTACGTCTCTGTAGCATACAAAAATATCTGTTTCATTGCAATATCTTAAATTCTCCCTTAATCTCTCAAACCCCTATGAATAAAGCATTGGATTACCAAGTAATACCCTTCATCACAAGGAATTAGGCACTTTAGCTTTAGGCTCCATCTAAACCATTGCATTAGGAGAGATGTCACTGACGTCATGTTTTCCGAGTTCCTGTTGACTCACATGGTGCCTTCCCTCACCCTTTAAGATCTTGTTGAGATAAAACCTGTCTCTCATGACCTTCTTAATTCTCTTTTTTTGTGTGACTTTGAGGCAGTGGCGTGCACAGGATTTTCTAGCAAGGAGTAGGAAACTTAGTTCCTGTTTGTGTGTGCCAGCGAGTCTGTAACAGAGCTTTGGCAAGTTTGTGATTTCCTTCATCTATAACTTTAATAAGTCAGGATAATAATTTCCTTGCAGAAAGAGGGTTTTTAATTAAGACCTTGATGTATCTATGTCTTCTGTCTGCAATATGCAATAATTTAAAGGACATCCAGCTAATGATTCCCTCTTTCCTTTTGTCCAGCTACTATATTTTAAAACTTGCTGTGGTACCAGAGTTTTTGTACTTCTGTGTCATGAGTTGTGGGAATTCTATTAGAATTTATGGAATAAAATGCATGGAATACAAGTGTGTACTCAAATCGTTATTGCCTCCTCACTTCAGCAGGCTGGCAGTGAGGAATGCAGCTGGCGCCTGGTCAAAAACTCTCCTGATTTTGAAAAATACTCTCTCTTTTTAAGGCAGAGGAAGTGTAGGAGTCTCCAACGTGGCCTTGAACCATCATTCAGCCTTTAGTGTTTACAAAGAATCACATTATTGCTAAAAGTTGTTAGAACAAACCTCAGTCCAAACCAATTTGCTTCATGACATGGGCTGTGCAATCTTATCCCATGAAAAGAATTGTGATTGCATTAAATTTTCTTTCATTTTTACAAATACACACGATAGCATGTTGGATCTACATTAAGCATTAATTCCTTTCACATAGTATGTACCCATAATCTGGATAATTGCTTTTGTGAAGCTGTTTTAGTTTCATGGTTTGCTGGACAGCTTTATCTTGTAGATTTATCTTGTAGATTATCGATACTGCAGTCCATAACAGAACTGGCAAGAGTTGTGTTAAATTGATTTTTTTTAACTTCAGCACATCACCAAGCAGACATTGACTGCTCTATCCACAGATCTGTCACTTGATGTCATGTTCCCCAAGGAGTTGTAACATCCTGTCATCATACACTGAAGAAAACACCTGTAGAAGACTTAATTAGGCAACTTTTTATGGGTGCATTGTGCTTCTGTATTTTTTCTGCTGTGTTATTTTAAGATAGTAAAAGCCAAATTAACCTTATATTCTGCAACACTGCTACACCTTTTGCTAGGAAGGTTGGAAGCCTGAAATTTGAAATATAAGGTTTGCAGTCTGTCCTCACTTCATAGATCCCAAACACAATGTTCTGTTTACCCTTGGCACTGCTGTAAACAAGAATCTTTCTGGTCTGCTGAGTGATTATGTAAATAGGGCTTTTATAAAGCATTTTAAGCATGCAGTAGAACAGAATAACTTCTTTAGAGTTTTTTCTTTTCCAATGGTAATTACATAATTGGATAGGTTTTAGGTTATTTTTTTCTATCTGATATGTAGATGCCAGAGTCTCTTTTGAACATTTTTACAGAAGAATCCTAAAAATCATTCAGGAAAACAAATCTGCTAGGCTCCCCCCTATTATCAACATCCCAAAATGCCTTTGGCAATGAGTATGGCCAAGCATTTGTTATTTGGCACTTGACTTGTCTCTTATTTCTTTGAACTCAAACATGTTGCATAAATTGGTAAATAATATATTAATAAATAAAGTAAATAAATAAAGTAAATTATAAATAAGCTAATAATTGAAACAAAACAAAAAACCCCCAAATCCTTCCTTGATCCAACCTTTCCAATTTCCATCTAAATACACTATATGTAATAAGCCTGTAATTGTTGTGAGAAAAACTCAATCTGCTTTAAACTTCCAATAAGTGTTACTTAAACTTCCAATATGTTTTGTCTTTTGTTTCTACAGATTTCTGTTTTGCCTCTGGAGAGTTTCGTTATGGCAGCCCCCAGTGAACAATGACATCCTTTGACAAATACAGATGCCAAAAAGCCAGACGAAAACAGTGGCCTTGTTTCATTTTTACTCCAACACAGTGAAATGGTGCTCTTAAAGTTTTGTTATTGACTCTCACCAGAAAAAAAAACAAGCTCCTGACCGGACCTTTCTTCCCCCACCCCTCTCCCAGTGTTCGTATGGATGCTTGACCCAGTGACATCATGTAGTAGGCCCTGAAGTGTTGTCATAATTGAGTTGCAATGGTTTTATACACTTCTCCATTTCCCAACAGCTTTCTGTCAGTTCTGCATTCTTTTTCCTGGGGCCTGATTTTCCCATGTTACTGGCTAGCAGACAGGCTTGTGGGCTCTTTTGTTCCAACCACCTATGAAAAACGTCAAAGAGCAGATGACCCATGCTATTTTCATGCGCTCTGCATCATTATTACTACTCCCATCTACCTGGCACTCTTGGTAGCCTCTCTTCCTTTCGCTCTGATCGGCTTCTTGCTCTGGTCCCCGCTCCAGTCTGCCAGAAGGCCCTACATCTACTCCAGACTGAAAGACAAGAACCATGCCAATGGAGCCACACTGCTCACTGAATGGAAGGCTGCAGGGAGCGGGAAAAGCTTCTGCTTTGGTAGTGCCAATGTTTGCCTGCTGCCCGATTCTCTGGCAAGATTTAATAACGTTTTCAATACACAGGCCAGGGCTAAAGAGATTGGCCGGAGGATCCGGAATGGGGCGAGCAGGCCACAGATTAAAATATACATAGATTCTCCTACCAACACATCCATCAGTGCAGCGAGTTTCAGCAGCCTGGTCTCCCCCCAGGCTGGAGATAACCGTACTGTTAATGCTGGCATCAAAAGGACAACATCAATGGAGTACAAAGGAGACAATTGTGGCTCTAACAATGGCGAGGAGAACAGAGAAGATAAAGGTGGAAGTGGAGAGCCACACGAGGGAGAAGAAAACACTTGCATTGTCCGTATCAATGGAGAGGAGAATGGCCACATGTCAGACACAGAAACAGACACCGTCAATGGCCAGGCTCGTGCCAGTGGCCCAGCAGAGCCCTCTCTGGAAGGTGATGCAGAGATCTCAAAAACACCAAACCATAAACAGAAGGAAGGAGATTCTGGGAGTTTAGACAGCTGCTCTGCCTCACGAGAGTCCCTAGTCAAAGTCCGTGTTGGAGATGGTGCAGTGGACCAGAGCACTGTCAACAACAAGCTCCTCTACAAAGCTTCAATCATGAAGAAGACTTCAGTGCGGAAAAAGAAACACACAGATGAGACCTTTGATCATGAGATCTCTGCTTTCTTCCCTGCCAACCTGGACTTTCTGTGCTTGCAGGAAGTGTTTGACAAAAGAGCTGCGGAGAAATTGAAAGAGCAGCTCCATCACTACTTTGAATACATTGTCTATGATGTTGGGGTCTACAGCTGCCATGGCTGCTGTAGCTTTAAGTTTGTGAACAGTGGTCTACTTTTTGCCAGCCGCTATCCTGTTATGGATGCTGCCTATCACTGTTACCCCAATGGAAGAGGAATGGACTCCTTGGCTTCCAAGGGAGCCTTGTTTCTCAAGGTAAGAGGCTTTTTGAAGCTGTAAATATTGACTCTGTATATGTTACAAGTTGTAAAGTTACGTTGCTTTCTCATTTCTTTAGACCTCAAAGAGGAAATATTCAGATTGAGATTTCCTGATATAACCTAATGGGTTATCGATATAACCTATATGGATTTGTGGCCTAAATTCTGTGTTAAAATGATGGATATGTGTGAAATAATGAGGAACTTTTGGCGGTAGAACTCAAGTATAATTTCAAGACTTAAAATTTGAAGTGGTTTTCATGATATTTTAGTTTCTTTCTTTACAGAAATCTCGGTAATAAAATGCATAAATTCTAAGCTTCGCAACATGAGTAGTGTACAATGGGCATTACTGCTGGAAACCAGCTTGTGCTCGTTGTGTGTTTGTCTGGCAATCAAAAGACAATCAAAAGTCTAAATGTCAGTATAATAAAACTGAAAGAATTGCACTGAAATGTATGGCTACTCTGCTCTCTTGCTTGCAAAAGAATTAGTAAGGAGAGATATGAAGAAGAATAAACACAACAAACGTGCCTGGGACACTGGGGAGCACAGAGCATTTTTGCTTTATTAACACAGTTTACTTAAATTAACTAATGGTAGAGAGAACAGGAAGCCTGGGGTTATATGTCTGTAAATCATGAGAAACAGAAATGAAAGTCTGCATGCAATGATTTGCTTTTCCAAGACCAGTAGCTGTTCATGCTTGATTCTTGGGAGAATCTGGCTGTGCTCTGTCTGAACTGGAATGTGGGCTCTTCTAATTTAATCAAGAATCAAAATATTTTGCCAGAGATCCAAGTCTGTATTTCAGATTTTGCGATTTTGTCACAGTTCGGAATGGGTTTGACTAATACCTGCACGTATTTTCTAATATTGGCAAAGTACATCAGATGCTCAAATTATATGTACTTTCTAGTCACAAGTCCTCAACAAAAGCCATTAACAGCCCTTAAGAATACGGATTGTGAATAAGGATCAGTGGGAGGCTTTGTACCCCATTTGTGGTTTTTAAACAAAGCAAAAACTTTCGGTATTGTGGTTTGTGTCAAAAAACCCCCAAATATTAGATTTTCAGTATTTCCTATACGTTTAACGTGAACAAAAGCCAATCCCTATCTGACTACAGGTTTCCAAAAACTGGGTCTAAGCTTTCTGTGTTACACTCTTATGTGTTTATAAACAGCAACAATTTATTATTTTCATCATAAATTGCTGCAAGCAAAAAATGAACATAGATGTTGTGCAGTATAAGTATTCCTGGGGTCACAAAGACTATCCTTGAACATATGCATATATTGGGGATTAAGAGATTAAAACCAATCTGTTTTTAACTGCCCGTTGCTGAGTCATTGATTTGCCACCCTGCTAGGCAGGCTGCAATGTCTCCATTTCTCTTGCAGAAAATTAAGCCTCTTTTCAAGATTCCACTGGGATGGTGAACTTAATTATGGATCCAAGTTGTTAAATAATGTTACAGTTGAGCAGGGAATAGAGGCCAATTATTACGAGGTTTCAAAGACGACTCCATTCTTTCAAATATAACAGAATTCTGCCTAGCCATAAGGATATTCTTCCTCCTGTGTCATTCTGATTGGTTCTTCATACCTAAAATATTTTTCATTCTGAGTTAAGTCTATCTTGACATGAATTTACTTTCTGTCCTAACTGTACATTAAACGATCAGTTGTACATAGATAATTTCTTTGATGACAGCAACAACATAAAGTAGGAATAATTATTTAATTTTTTCTTCGAAATAAAGTAGGTTTAGAGGTTGTTTTTCTTGATGTGGTGCTTAATCAGCAACTGAGTGGGTGTGGACTCCAGAGACAAAAACTACACGTGATAAATAAAAGCCTGGTTTGTTTCTGAAGTCGTTAAGAATCGATGCATTAACATCCAGAAGCCTTGAGCTCTTGCACTGGGGTAGCAGGCAGAGGGGATCAGAGCTCTGGTTGGCAGGTGTTGTTCTGGGCAGCACTCTGCCATTCCCAGTGGATAGCTTATCTCCCTGCTTCCAGCTGGGACTTCTACTGGCTCTTACAGAATTTTGAATGTACATAATACCAGTCAGTTCTACACTGGAGTTTCTCTGGTTTTAAAGAAAGCAAGAGAGCTTTGCAGAACAGGAGTGTCCTAATTGCTTCCCACTCCATAGTGGCATGAAGTTGAGTCTCTGTCCTATGCAAACCCTGGGTTTTTAAGTTCCTGACTCCTGTGGAGTGCAGTGTTCCCATTTCTGAAGTAGAAAAGGCATCAACTGAGTTTTGTTTTGGAAGGATTCTTATGTAGACTGTTCCCCTTACACAGCTTCCATATCTGAGTAAAGGAGCAGTTGCTCTCTGTGCTCGTTAAAAGCCAAAAGTTGTGGAAAACAGTTGAGGGGAGAAGACTCACACGTTTTGAAAATATTAATAAAGCCACTTCATGTTTCCACTCATGGGAAGGACGAAGCCTTCATTCCAATTATTCTGAACCTTGAGAAAAACCCAGATCTAAATTCAGAAGAATGTTCAGAGAAAGAATCTGATTGTTGTTTAACAAGTATGATTGTCTCCTTACTACAGACATAACTGTTAAGGAGATAAATTAAAGGTCTCAGAACTAAATATTTAAAGAAAGTTGAAATAATTCAAAAATGACAAAACTACTTCGGGGGATTCTGTCACAAAACAGATCCCTACTGCCCTTGTTCAAGTGTTTTGCACATTTTTTTCTTTAGAATAGGTTCTGTTTCCAGTGAATAAGAAATGATTTTCCATTGCCCTCATCTTCCCTGCCATGTCTTCGCTATCTAGATTGTAAAGTTCAGGTAGAGATTTGGAAGGATTTGAGAGATTTGCTTAGTCATACAAAATTATTTTACTTGAGAGACTTACAGAGCTCAAGGATTATTATTAGTAGCTGTAATAGCAATCGGCTCTTACCTACTGCTTTTCATTCCTACGTCTCAGAGTATATAATGAAGAAAGGTCAATATCTGCTTAATAGAAGGAGAAACTAAAGTACAGGAAGGTAAAGTGATTTCATTGTGGCTTAACACCTAGGGTGTCACAACCAAGGAGCCAAGTTGGAAGTAAATTACAGAGGCTTTTAGCACTGTTTCGTGCTACATAACAGCTGTATGGAGACCTGTGCAAAGGAAGTCGGCCTCTGTTCTCCTCCTAAAATTGTCTGCCACAAAAGGTGCTACTGCTGGCATTTTCCTGACAGAAGTCAGACTGGTTTTTCCATCTGTATATGCTGATGCTTTCCAGGTCAGGATGAAAACATGAGTATGACGTAGTTGTGAGGAGCTATTATGTGAAGTCCATTTTCTGCAAAGCCGGAGGATTAATTTGCATTTAGCACTTGGAACTCTTCAAACTCTACCAGGGTTTCTAACTCCAGTCTGAGGGTCTCATTGGGATATAAGAGAAACACAGTCACAGAAAAAAATAGCATATATGAAGGGGGAAAATGTCACATCCAAGTGACAGTTTCGTGTCTGAAGTGTTAAACCATTGTTCCTAGTTGCCACTAAAGACTCGGAGGAGAAGTCAGCAAATACATAAATCAGCCAATCCATTTTCATACTTTGACAGTCTGGGCCCTTGGGAGACTCTGCCATGACTCTCTGTTCCAGTGTTGCATTTCACATTAATTTAAAACGCCGAAGAGAAGAGCCCTTGAGTCACTTTGTAGGTTTTATAACTCCCGTTGTCTCTGCTGCTGCTCTGCTGCAGATAGAGGTGGGAAGTGGGACCAGCAGAGATGCTGTGCTGGTGGCTGGCACTGAAAAGCTGGCTTGGACAGGTCTGTCTGTAACTTGGTGCAGATTGCAGTGGTCTCAGCTCCTCTGCAGCTGCTGGTTTGACACACACGTAATGTTAATGCACCCTAGTTTTGATGGATTTAAAGGAGTTATAAAATACACATCCTTTTCAGAAACTGGATGATGATTTTACAAATCAACATTGTCAAATCAAGTTTAAAAGGTGTCAATGAGTGCTGAGCAGAAATTGTGTAATGCATCACCTGCCTGTAATTTACTAGGTTTCAAAATGTCAACATCCTTCTTTAGACAGAGGATTTAGTGTGGAGCCCTAGCTAAGCTCTGCCAGGGATGCTGTGTAAGTTTTGGACAGTAGCGCAACAAAACTGGAAAGCATCATTGACTTGACTTGGTGAGTTTGTCCATATTTTTCCAGGTGTAGCCATCTAATAAAAACTCACTTCTGCTGATAAATTCTGCCTCTTATCCTTAAATTGTAATACTTGTAACTGTAATGTAAATCTGAGCTATCCAAGAGATGTAGATACACAGAGTAGGGAGGTGAGTGAAAAAGGCATCATCCTCAAAATGGCTGTTAACTGAGGAGAGAGGTTTTGAAGGCTTCTTCCTCCCAGTGGGACAGGGATTTTGTTGTGTATGACATACCAGAAGTATGTTGTGTAGAAGGCTGTTCTTCCTACTGTTCCCAGTAGGAAACTATTCTGGGTTTTGGCATCTGCCAAGAGAGTCAATTTCAGCAAAAATAAGAATTCTTAGTTAAAACACAGTATGTGAACATAATGCAAAACTACAGTCTGATGTGGGAAGTTTGAACAGTTAATAGTATGCTTCAAAATCAAAAGTAAAAATAATGTCTTGTGGATTTTGCTAAATTTCTGGAAGAACTTGTGTTTAATTGATATTAATTCCTAAGGTTATTAACAGATTTACTTTTCAAATTCTCTGAAAATGAAGGCTGTTCTCAGGGAGTACAGTAATTGTGCAGAGAACGTGTTATTATTCATTGCTTAAAAGAAACCTAGCAACCTTTGCTTTGTGTGCAAAGCTCAACTTGTTTTCCAAAGAGCTGATATGGTGGTAACAGATGGCAGAAGGAGCAGCAGCTCCGATTGCGAAACTGCTTTGAAGCACAATTTTTACTGTTTTCTCCTCTTGAGGAGCCTGCTTTGTGTGAGAAAATGAGGGTTCCCTGAATTAACCTCTGTGATTCTCCTTTTTGGTATTTCTGATGCAGATGCACTTCGCTTGGGTAATTTAAGCTGCCTTTGCTGTCCCAAGCCAGCCCGTGTATGCTGTGGCCGGGAGTGAAGGGGCAGTGGCTGCAGTTCCACGCTGTGTTGAGGGGAAGCTTTTGGACCTCAGGAGCGCACAGGAAAGGGGAATGGCTGCTTTCTGACCCCAGTAAAAGAGTACCTAGAGCTTTCAGTGGTTAGATTTTCTTGTCCTTGATCAGTTGTCCAGTATCTACAGTTATGCGAAGATGTATAAAAGAAATGTCTAGTGCTGCTCATGAATTTGTTTAGATGACTCTAAAGCTGTGCCATTTAAGGCAGGAGGGTAACCTAAACATTTTCCACATGCTGAGTTTCTGCTGTAAAATGTTAATGCAGGAATTGGATGGAGTCCAATAAACTGACTGAGACTTTTTTAAAAAAAGAACAAAAAGACCCTACCATGGCACTGTACCATGTTCCTTCACTTTGATGTAATTAATGTTATTAATCACAGTCCTTTCCCCCTTCATTAATGCGGACAAATGAAAACTGTTGTGCAGAATGAAATACAGATTTGAGAAAATGTGAGTTGTGGACTTTATCCTCTTCAGAAGAGGAAGAGCCCTACATTTGTGTCACCAATTTACAGCCACTTTCCCTCACATATGAGCTGAATGAAGCTTTGCCAAATAACAAATTCTGAGTTCAAGGAACAGTAATTGTTGTCACGTGGCAGGTGGGAAAAAATAGGATTCTGAAATAATCAAGTGCAAATGTAGCTAGAAAGAATTGCAGATCACCACACAATTTTGAGCTGACTTCTACAACATTTTAAACTTCTTTAACATACTCAAATAACATGTTTGTAATAATAAATTAGGGATTTAACTAATGTGTCTTCTTTAGGAGCTACTACATATTTCTGAAGGCAAGAGGCAGAGCTGTTAAGAGCTGAAGATAAGATAGATCTTTTTGCACCACGTCTAAGCTAACCAAAAATACATCTTTCTTGGGAGTTATGACTAATCTAAGTCACCTCTGTGGGACAGGAATGTTTGAAGTGGGAATGGGAGTAGCTGCAAGTTCTCCTTGGAATCTTGTCTTAACAGTTACAGGAATAGGGACTTGGGCACACAGTTTGACTGTTCCAGTCAGTTTCTTGATGCCGACTCTCCTGCTTGTATTGGAAATTTGCTGAAATGGGAAAAAAGTCCAGGAGCAGTTGATACAATTTGGAAGATTACACGAATGTTGTACTGGAAAGAAAAGAAACTGTATTTTTCATTTCTTTCTTTTCTGTTCCTCGCCATTTGCTCATTATAATTACAGTGGGTTACATAATGACATCTCCAGTGCAGTGGGAACAGGGAGGTACAAAGCCTTTTACCAGCATGTCTCAGAGCGTCAACCCTGGAGGCCTAAACCCTGAGCGTGTGTGGAAATACCACCCCTTGTGCATGTGCAGTTGCTTTATCCACTTTATCCTGAGTAATTCAGCTCAATCTCAGGCTCTCTTTAAGGGAGCTTCCCTTGAACTTAAACAATATCGGCTACATATGGTAAGATGAATATTTCTGTGGGAGTAAGTCACTGTCACACAGGCTTTCTGTGCCCTGCACTTTCTGTCTGGGGTGTTTTATTTCCAACACAAAGAGTTACTCAAGACTCCTGTGCAGATGACGTTCTTTGCATCTGCAATGTTCATGCTTTTGTTTTTAGGGAGAGAGGGGTTATTTCCCCCAGAGCATGCAGGAGTGCTTTCAGCCTGGTTAATTTTTCTCCATAATATGACCATCATTAGTGTGGTTCCTGTCATGACTGTGAATTCATTTCCTGTAGAGCTCTGTACTTTGGTGACTTACTCTCTTCAGAAGAGCATTGCACGCAGCAGTACTATGGTTCACATTTATTTCAGTGGCAAAATTGACACCTTCATGGTCATCTGAGTGGATGAAATGGATGGTTTTGCTCATTTACAGCCCAAGATGTGATTATACTGGCTGAAGCTGGAGCTAGGCCATGGATATCCCATCTGCCTGAAGGAGTCTCAGTGTTACAGGCAGGTTATTTACCTTTCCCAGCTCTGGCTTTATTTGCCACGTGGAGATTCTGGGGTGACAGACTTTGTGAAGAACTTTTTCCAGGAATATGCCAAAATTTTAGCTCTCATCTGATTTGCATACCAGGATTTGCTTCCGCTGAAGGGAGAGGCAATGGTATATGCTTGGACTTTTATGTAAACAACTCCTTTTTTTTGGAGGGTACACATTTAAGAAACTATCTACTTTATTTTGGATTTTTTTGAATGGCTCCCTCCTGGCAATATGAAGCTTCTAGAAAATGTCACTAAAGATTAAATTCTCCTCATGAAAAATGTTTTGGTTTTGTGTACATATTATTGGTCAATATTTGAGACTCTAGATTGGTTCTTTAGTTAAGTGAGATTTCTCATGCACAGCAAAAATTTTTCATCATTAAAGAACATTTCCTTCCCAGCACTTGATGATTTACTAACACAGTGATGACCTGTTTGAAGCAGTTTTTCAAGGTGGTAAAGAAATATCCCAGTCTCAAGGTAGCATTCCCATGGGTTTTGTTTAAGTATCTGTTGATGCTTTTCTTGACATCCAGATGTGATAAAATTGTTTTGCACTGCTGGAACAGATGTGTGTAAATATAAACTCTTAAGAGACAAGGTATTTGTCAAGTTTGCAGCTTTGTATACTTACTAAGCTAGCATATGGGCAACATGAGATGTGCAAGATTTCCAGTTAGCTCAGGAAATTCCCATGATAGCAAGCAGTGCGATTGAATTTAAAGTTATTTCCCCTTGCTGTAGCTCTAAAATTTCAGTTCTTGCTACTCATTAGGTTTTTCACCTGTCAACAAGAATCTTTCTGCCATAGCCTTGTTGGCCTGATTTCTTTCATGAGCAGTTTATTACCTGATACCAGTCTCAGTGGAGGACAGACTACTCCTCAGTCACACCGGACAAGCTTTTGCAAAACAGTTCTAGGAATGCACTCAGTCTTGTATAGTACAGCACAGTCCCAGCGTGGTCTCTCCAACAGATTGCACTAATGTGCCACGGCATTGAGATGAAATCTTTTAATAAAATACTTGATGTCAAGTGCTTTTGTGTGCTTGACGCAGCCAGTACTTGGAAAACAAAAATGCAGAGTGGTCAGTTTTGCACTTCTTTATTTAATTTACAGGTAGGGGACAAATATAAATATGCAGCAGCAGAAACTGGCATTTTGGATTCCAAACACACTCTTAGTAGGATTTCCCCCTTAAGGAAAAATGTCTCTTTCCCATCTGTAATGAGCTTTTCATGCCCCCCTCCCAAGAGCAAACAAAATGTAATGGTCAGTGGTATAACAGAGATCTGAATCCACTCTTAGCTTCTCAATGTTTGACTAATTTGATTATTGCAAATGTGGTGAGAATTGGAATTTATCTTGCATATTTCAGCATAATTTTGAAAAATGCTAATTTTTTATGTGAAAATTACATAACTGGGACACTTTATTAAACCACAAATAGGTTCTCCCAGTTTTAATCTTACCTCTAGGTAACACTAGAGTTTAACAGGTTATCACATACCTTTTTCCTCTTATAATAATTATCCTATTTTAAAAGATTGGGACCTTATTTTTAGATATTATCTTACTGTACATTTCCAGACGCATAAAGAGTGGCTCGTGGCTCAACTGAGACTGGATGATGATTTTTAGAAAGCAGTATCTGAAGTAGGCCCCTGCAGAAGGATGATTCAATAAATGTGTTATTGACACACAGCTACCAACTTAGAGCAGCTGAGGTGAACTCAAGTCAGGCTTATGGTGGCAGAGCCGCTTTAGCTTACTTGTTTACATATATTTTCTTTGTAAATGTGACTGTAGAAGTTTCTTCTGTGTTCAGCAGCTAAAATTATATTTGTGAAGTGCTGACTCGGTTTGGTGGAAGCAGAGCCTTCCTGCCAAGATCCACGTTGGAGGCTGAGCTGAAGGCTCCGTGTTGTCTTCCTGTGGCGCTGCCACGTCGCTGCCCTGGCCGAGACACCACCATCTAATGTACCCTGGAAAATGCAACAGTCTGAAATAGCTACAGTACTTGGCCACACAGAAGAATGTTTTTTATGCAGAATTACAGGGCTTGGAATATTTCAGAGGTCAAGTAGGTTTCCCATCTGCACAACCCACAGTCCTTGTCCATCTGTGAAATACCAAATTAGACTGAATAAACAGATTTTTCTAACAATTTTACTTCAGATCACATTTAATACAGGAGTGCCTCTACTGTAGCTGGGAACTGACCAGGAGGCTGCAAAGGTATTTATTTACTCTCCTAGTAGTTGTCACAAATATTTGCCTCCATTGTGCTTATACACCAAATATACTCTGCTTAGTGGTTTCCGTCAGTACTGCCACTCAGAAGAAACTGCAAACCCCTACAAGTCAAAAAAGCTGGAGGAAATGTGAAATCTGGGAGACGAGCTGCTTTGGATGCACTTCCATGCTGGCACTTTCCAAGGAAATTTTAATTATGTTAATGTCTTCAGCTCTTGCTTTTGAGCTTTATTTTTTTTAATTAGCAGAGTGTTTATGAAAGCCCTTCTCCTTTCCCCGTGGGACTGTGTGTTCCAGCAGAGCCCTGGGGCATCATCCCTGTGGGCATTTGTGGCGCTCAGCCCCCTCCATACAGCACAGCCACGCTTTATCCTGGGCTGTTTCTTGCCATTCTTTGTGAGCAAAAGATCCCAAGTCCATTTCAGCACAGATCCGTGCACACAAGCACACTGAACAATACATATTTATTTATGAATAATGGAAATTAGTGTGATCCTATGCACAAATTGGTTGAGGAGTACAAGGCCTTGTCAGGCACCCCATTAAGGCTGCATAGGAAATTGTAAAGCCAGTTTGAATTGACTTCTTTTTCTCAGTTGGGCTATAATTTATGTTTGGATGTTCAGCTTTTAGACTTATATCTTTTATGCTTTTTGAATAGAAACACTGAAATGATTCCATCTGCTTTAGTCAATAAGGGGATTATAAGGAGCACATTCCTGCTAAAAGGCAGAGCACTATGTGCAGTATTTTCCTTCCAGAGTGGTTATGGTGGATGACGTTGAGAGATGTGTGACATCCACACTTGTCCTCTGCTGCAGGAGACACTGCACATTTGCAAACAGGTGGAGACTTTTTATAGTTTAGGATTTTTTTAATAGCATTGAAGAGAAACCCTGATTTTGAATTACTAAGTTTGGAAAATACGGTTCATACACCTGCCTGTCCTAGACAGCAAAGGAAATGAACTGTTTTCCGCTTTTCTACTGAAATGGCGTATGTTGCATAAAAGAGTTGGAGAGAAAGCTGCTTATGATTCAGCAGTGACACTGAGATGTTCAGGCAGCCTGAGGGAGGAGGGAGAGGTCTGTGCAGTGCAGCTCCTGCAGCAGTCCCTGACAGCTATCCAGCAGAGCTGCCCATCCTCTGAGACTGCTGCAATCTTGTGAGTTCAGGAGAATCTCCTCCTGTGGGGGTGGATGCACCAGTGATTGCCTGTATTTTCCTTGTCTCCCTCTGGCTCCCCGAAGCAGGTTAGCTGTATGGGAACAGCAATAAGAACACCATCAATATCCATTTGTAAAACTGTCTAAAGAAGGACTGCACAGACTGAGGACAGAATAATGCCAGTTGTTTATTACCTACTCCCCTGGCTGGCACAAACCCTCAAAGTTAACAAGGCATTGTTAAGTACAAATGACTTCTAAATTCACTTACTGCAAAGCTGCCTTTTCAGTTATAAAATGAATCAGATGGTTCTTGAATAGCTGAAAAACAAGAAAACCAACCAAGCTGACAAAATTGTGTCTGTATGAAATGGAGCTCTGCTTGTTACTTAGAGGTGTCAGATAAAATCTGAGCCTAGCCTTGTGAAGTAGAGTCATCTGTGGTGGTGTTTTCTGAGCCCTGGGTACAACTTTCCTCTGTAGGTGTTTTCTTTAATTCATGCAATGTTGCCACATAAACTGTCAACAGGAAAACCATACGCTCAAACAACTTTCTTGCCACAATCCAAAACTTGATCCCCTTTTCATCGGGAATTTTGATTTTCAGCTAAGTTCTGAACTAAGCCAAAATCCTCCATAGATTTGAAAACCTAAACCAGAACTTGATTCTAATTTGCTTGTGTGTCTGTTTGCCAGTACATTTTTAAAAGATTGTAGCTTTTGATACAGATGAGGAATTATGCTACATTCCAGCTTTCCTGGAAGCCCTTCCTTTCTGTGTGTAAAAACGGGACCTCACATAGTGTTTTGTCTGCTTGACAGGCATGGGGGCTGCTGCTGTGAGCTGAAGGATGCAAATACTGCTGAGGAGTACCAAGGCCCCCAACACCTTTGTAGAAGGATGTAAAAAATCCATCAAAATCCAAAACTTGCTGTGGAATGGAGAAAACATGATCAAAACCAATATTTATTTAATGTTTCATCCTTTTCTCTAGACGCCTGTGTCATTTTTGCCTTTTACATTCTAGTCATACACAGGTACCAAGAATTAGGCTGCTGATAATATTAGTTTTATAAGGCACTTGAGTGGTGGGCCTGAATCTTACACAGGAATGAAAGCTGCGACAGGGAATGAGTGGGACTGCAAAGAACAGGAGAAAATAAGGTTTTTGTATATGTTGCAGATCAAAATCAAATCCTTGAACATGGTAATGTGCAAAGGGGCTGGCCATAAGCCCCAGGAAGACCAGTAAGCCCCGGTGGGTGTCTCTGGTGGTTTTGTGTCTATGTCTGTTTTCAAAATGGAGTTGGCTGGAAAGACTGGTGAAAAAGGCTGCACAGATGGGCTTGGAAGTAGAGTTGTATGAGCTCTTCCATTAATCACCTTTTTATTTCCTCCCTTCCAGGTGCAAGTGGGAAGTACACCTCAGGACCAAAGAATTGTGGGATACATTTCCTGCACTCACTTGCAAGCTATTGCAGGTACTGTCCTAAGATTCACATCTTAGTTTGTCACTATTCCCAGGCCTGTGGTGGTATTTCTGTGCACAAGGAGTGAGAGTGTTGCCTCTCCTGGGTTTCTGACAGTCAAGTGCAGCGTGTGTTGCTAAGAAGGGTAGAGAAGTATCCCCAACCCTTCACATCTTCAGTCTCAGAGTAATTATCATAGGGCACAAACAAAGAATGTCCCTTGGGAACTTTGCTCCCTCTTAACCAAATATTGGTATTTTAGAAATACATTACTATCATTGTTACTCACAACATTTAATAACCCATACTGTGAGTATCAGCATATAAACAAAAATTTCTTTGTACATAACTGGGGGATAATCAGAAGATACATATTGGGACAGTAATTCTAGCTGCTGATTTCTGGTGGAAAAAGCCAAAACTCTCTGGCTTTTGACCTGCAAATTTCATCCATAAATTTAGCAAGTTAATATACTCACTGGAAAATTCTCTTGGTCGAATGTTTAAAAGAAGTTCTGTAGTTAGAGCAGGTGTAGTAATAAAAGCCAAATCTACAGACCTTTACTTTTGAGTATGATCAGCATTTTATTTAGCCAGAGGGTTGGATACCCTTCGTTTATTTAATATGGCTGTGACTCTTGTGCTCCTGGCTGCTGGAAGCAGGACAGCCCTGTCAGACCGGCTGCTGACAGCCCATGTGCTGGGACCAAGGCAAGCCAGGGCTGCACGTGGATGGTGGAGCTTTGCACCCGTGTGCTGAGCGTGTGGCAGCATTCCACCCCTGCCTCAGTGACACAGGGACTTGGGAACAAAGCTGCCAGTCCCTCAAGTCCATTAGAGAGACTGGATGGTTCTAAAAAAGATTAATGAATTTTTTAGCTACTTTTTAACAATGTAACATCTTTGTCTGCTTTTCTATTTTTAACTTACGGTAATGTACTGTGAGATTGCTCTTGTGGAGCTGAGATTAATTGCTTCCAGTTTAGTTTAGTTTTTTGGGTTTTGTTTCTAGTTTTCAGACCTGTTCCTTTTTAGTACCTGGTCATGTATTCTCAGTCCTTGATAACCACATTGTGAAATCCCTAAAATATTAAAGAGGAAGAGGGGGGAGGGAAGAAGAAAGGGAAAGTAATGTTCTATTTTCAAAGTCAACCTAAAGTTTGTTCAAGGGTAAAACACAACCTTTTATTTTCCTGCTTCATATTTTTAGGCTTATCTGGTTCAAATTACATTCAAATAGAGCAGACAATGATTTAAGAGTCTGTCCCTAGATAGATCATATTTGTTTATGTAATGAAATGGACAACTAAAGTTCGTAAGTTCGGCAGAGCTGTGCTTTCTGATTTGCATCATTTGATTCATAACATTCACACATTAAACAAATTATCCAAAAAACCAGTTTAACGATGTAAAGATGTGTATCTGTAAAAACAAGCAGTGTTTAAAAGGTCAGCCATTTAAATCATCTTGTCACACATGGCTGAGTGCAACCTGGTTTCCCTTCTAGGATACATAAACTTACACTTGACAGTTCTGATACTTACATAAGTATAAAGTGAAATGATCCAACTGCTTGTGATCAGGGACCAGCTACTAACGCTTTCTCAGGGATGTGCTGGCTCAACTTTGTTCTGACCAAGTACCATTTTTTCAGATCTGACCCTCAACTTTTTCAATAAACTTGAGAATTAGATGTAGCTTTTCCTCTCAGGTCTCTGCCTGATGCTGGTCGCTGCTATGAAGAAGCTCTTCATTTCCACTGTGGAAATAGTTGCATTTCAGTGACAAATGAAAGGATCCTTTAATGAGATTTGATGTAATTATTTTCCATGGGGCTGTTAATTTTACATGGTTCTTTTATGCCTTTTGATTAGTCAGTGATTAATGTTCTGGACAGGTTTTGCTGCCTTGAATCCACCCACATCCTGAGTCCCGTTGAGTCACGGCTTTCAGACACCTCACTAAGCCATCAATACAGAGTAAGCCTCAAGCTACTCCAGCCCCAGCCCAAATGATGTAGCCTGCTGGCTGCTATCTCATAACCTGTTCACATCCCTGCTCTGCATTTAGTGTGAATGTAGCCACTGGCAGTCCAGCTCCTGGGAACCCACAGTTTCAGGCTCCCAAGCCTACACACAGCTGAAGCAGAACTCAGCACTGAGAAAGCTCTCTCAGTGTTTCAAATTGTGCAATCAGGAGTAACTCCTGTGCTGAGCATCCTTAGGCAGTGATTCCACAGATGTTTCTGAAGTAGCAGAGCCTGAATATTCACACCGGGGCAGCCTGTCCTTCCCCCTCCTTTCAGCTGTGCTACCCCAGCTGTTGTAGGCTGCCCTGTACTTGACTGGGGACCTGACCGAGCTGGAAAGTAACTTGGCAGAATAAAAGGGACCTTTGTTCCTTTGGGGTTTTAAGTGGTTTTTTCTTGCTTTGGTTTATTTTATTTCCTCAGTCTGGATTAAGTGTTACAAGTGCGGGGGCCTGCACACAGTCAGGTGTGACACAGCCTGTCTCACAGCTGAACTGAAGCCTTTGGTTTGTGACATGGAAACAATTTTTCCTGTGACTAGGCTTTACATCCTACACTTTGCAAGTTTTTTTGCTCTTCTTCCCCAGGTTCCCTGCCAATATATTTCATACTGCAGTGCCTTCACTAGATGTTTCAGTTTCCTGTGGCTAGGCCTGTATCTGCTTTGTCCTACAACCACAGTGCTCCTTCCAAGGTCTTTCAGAGTAGGACAGAACAGTCACTGTATAGTACTTGCCTAAGTTATAACTGAAGCCAGGGTTTCACTCAAGTGTTTTCAAAGTGAATGGAAAAGGCAAGTATGATTATTCTACGATGAACAAAGGTGAAGTATTTATTTATGCTGGCTGAAGTTTCCCATATTACTCTTTCATCCTTCCACAAAACTTGAAGCTGATAGGAGCTTTCAGAGAATTCAGAAATGCTAGCTGCAGGAACCAGTCTCAACACAATTTTTGTGTTTTTCCAGGCCAGTTACTGAAGAAAAGAGTGCAGAGCAATTAGCACAAATCTGTATTCTCTAGCTAATCCCTGGTGGCAGTCAGATCACTGATTCTATCTGAACATCTGAGAAATTGAACCTTTGTTGGGAGTTACTACCTAGGTCTCTTCTGTTAGTATTTACTGATGCTATTCCACTTCAGCAGCAGTTCCTGAAATGTCTGTTCTCCTGGGTGTTCTGGATGCAACTTTGGCTTCTCCTCTACTTTGGGTGTCTGATGAGTTCACTTATCTTTATCTCCAAAGCTATTGACCATTGGGAGATCCTGAGACTCGGGTCTGAGTAGTAACTTTTGCATGTGGATATGTGCAGTACCTCCTGAGAGCCGCAGTCAGCTGGATAACACTAATCTCAGAAAACAGTTACATTCAAGTCCTTCATTAGAGGGACTCATTAGAGGGATCCCATCTTGTGTCCTGGAAATGTAGCTGACTTCATGCCCCTGCTGCCAGTAGTGTCCTGAAGAGCAATTACTTCTATGACCTCTAGTGGGGATAGTCAGGGCTGCCGGGCTGCCACAAGTCCTACACTTTGCTAAAGACAGATGAAAGTCATGTTCCCAGAGCTCCAAGGCTACTGTTTACCTGTCGAGCCCTGAGGTTAAAAGCTGTACAGGGCTGTTACAAAGGCTCAGCATCCTCAGAGAGAGATGTATGTCACTGTGCAGTTAATGCTTTTCTAGTAACAACAGTGCATCTTATCAGACACAACACCATTTTGCCTGTGTGTCTCTTGTTTTTCTCAAGATTTTTCTGTTTTGGAGAATGTTACCTTTGTGTGTTTCAGTTAAGTGGTTTGCTATATTTTTCACGCTGATCTAAGACAGGTTGCTGCCTGAATTTTATGCCCATGTGGTAATAGTCCGGTTATTTTATTTCTCATTTGGTGAAGCCATGCCAGATGGGTAATTCACATAAAATGAGTAAAAAACCCTTGGCCATTCAGGAATGTAAAAGCCCATCTTAGAAAATGAAGCAATTTATGTAATTAGGACTTTATGGGGAACGAGATTTTACTGCATTCTTGTCAACAAGCACAATGCCTAAAAGTTATGTTATGAGGAAACAATGGCATGTCAGAAGAAAGCACAGCCTAAGGAGAGGAGACAGAAGAGGAAGATTCAGATGCTGCAAAAGGATGACAGTCCATGAATTTGAATAAGCTTCACCAGGAATGAGAAAGCTGGGACAGCTTCAGGAGGAGAAAGCTCATGCCGCAGTGTAAATACCTGATGGGAGGGTGCAAGGAACATGGAGGCAGCCTCTCCTCACTGGGGTCCAGTAAAGGGACAAGAGGCAGTCGGCACAAACCAAAATGCCATTCAAACAAAGGAAAATGGTTTTCATTGCAAGGATGACGAAGCACCAGAACAGGCTACCCAGGGGTTATGGAGTCTCCAAAATCCGACTGGACACGGTCCTGAACAACCTGCTGTAGGTGACCCCTGCTTGGGCAGAAGGGTTGGACTGGATGATCTCCAGAGGTCCCTTTCACAAGCTCATACATTCCATGAATCTGTAATTTCGCCACTATCTTGATCTAAGCAGAATGGATCTATTAGTCACGCACACCTTTTGTAGTGAGTGTCACCTGCTCCAGGCTCCATTTATTCCACGTGACCTATTTCCTGTGCTTTTGTTTAGCTCCATCTTCACTGTTGGGCTTTCTTGTGCTGTCATAGCAAGGGGCTTTCCCAAGAGCATGTTGGCCTGGATTTGTGTCAAGCTGTGTGAGTAGGGTACGATGTAAACCTGAGGTACAAGTAACTAGAAACTGTAGGTTAGGGAACAGATCTGGGAAACACTTGCGTCTGCTTTTATATTACAGCCCAGCTGGTAAAGGTTTGTTAGGAGTAACACAAGCAGAAGAAAAAGATCAGATCTTTCGCTGTTCGAATTACCAGCCTGAAGAGATGAGTCAATGTCAGAACCTACTCAAAACCCTCTTTCCCTAGTCATGGTCTTTTCAATATTTCTTTTAATTATTTAGTATTGTATCAAATAATCCTTGGTTGGACATTTCTGATTCTGTTTGCATTTAACTGTTGCTTTAACACCTTCCTGCTCACCCCTGCCCCTAGATGTGGAAATTCCAACCCTTCACAGGGTAATAGTGGTTGGAGGGTGAAGCCCTGATGGGACTCCAGGACCCGGGAGTCTGTGTGTACTCACGCAGTAACAGTGCTAATGCTGCAGAGCTCACTTTTTAAGAGTCTCTAAAGAGTCCTGGTGACAGCTGCAGTTGAGACGAGTGATTAATAAACTGTGAGGGTGTAGACTTAAATATTCACCACCTCCACAGTGGCCTCTAAAAGCAGCTCTGGACATACATAACTGATGTTTTAAATAGGTTTTACAAAGTAGTAAATTATGTGAAAGTAAAATTCTACTCAGACGAAGTAATTTTGAGTTTGCTGCTTTTCCTTCTGATTCTGGCATTTGAAGACAAATCTTTTACTTTGAAGAAAAGTAATGTTCTGACTTGATATATCTTTGAAAGTCTGAAACAAGCAAAATTATAGCTGTTAACTATAGGGACAGTGAAAATGAAAGGGAAGCCAATATGGTAAAGAATTGTTTCTAGAATGTATCTTTCTGCTCCTTTGCCCACATCAAAATGATTTGCTGTAATCATTGTAAGAGAGAGACAGTAATCATTTTTTATTAGACTTCATGTCACCTAATGTGTTTGAAGTTAAGTGTGGTTAGTTGCTGTAATTAAAGAGTTGTTTTGTGTGTCAGATGGTTCCATTTGGCAACCTATCAATCCCAGCCCTTTCATGTAAAACATCCTGGTGTAACTCCCTGGAACTGGTGAAAAGAATCTTTTTATTTCTGAATTCCTGCCTACCTAAACCTGTTTCTAACATGTGCCTTTAGAAATATGAAAAAATACTTCCAGTTTAGGCATTCTTACTTGAACATAAGTAGAACCCATCCTCAGATGGACTGCTACATATAAGAAGAATTTAACGTTGATGTATATTTACTATTTACACTTGAAAGTTAAAGTTTTCATTTTTAAAAATTAGAAAGCAAAGCAAGATCAAGTGATTTGCCCCAGAACATACTCTCTAGTTCTGTCTGAAGTAAGATTTTAACTGTGAATTCCTAGTTATAAATGTAGTGCATCACATTCTCCTACAGCAAGAGACATCATTTTGGCTGGTTGTCTGCAGCACAGGGGACTTCTCCTGGTTCCAGAAGGAGATACTTAAAACCATCAAAAAGTGTTGTTCTCAAAGGACTTCCTAACAGGCTAAGCACAATGAGTGCACTTCTGGCCACACCATTTCTTATCTTGCAGCCTTTTTCTCAGGATGTCTGCCAAGATCTCAGCAACTCATATGTAGCTGAGTAACAGTCTAAAAGGAAGTCTTACCCCTTGTTTTGGTTGTTTGTCTGTTTGCTACAGGAGACACTACTGTTCGATGTGAGCAACTGGATATGCTTCAAGATTGGCTGTCTGAATTCAGAAAATCTACCTCCTCCTCCAGTACAGCCAATCCAGAGGAGCTGGTGGCTTTTGATGTACTCTGTGGAGATCTCAACTTCGATAACTGCTCCTCTGGTAAGACAAGGTTTGCCTTTTCCTGGTGTCTACCAGTCCTGAAGTGGAACAGGAACGTTCTTGATCCCTGTGGGTTATAGCAGTATATGACTATATACTAAATTATGACTGGCTTTTGCTAGGAAAAACTTAATTGCTATAGACACTTCTAAAATAGCTATGAGCTTCAAGTGTGAGCTACTCTCCTTGGCTCATCCCATGAGCTCTGTGGAATTATTAAGCATGATGTGTTTTAAGGTACAAAGGGCAATAATTTGTGACTTGTGGTAGCAATAATGAGGACAGATCCAGTGGTTTAACTTCACTTAAATTGGGTAGACACTTACTGTCCCACAGTTTTAGTTACTGATGAGAGATGTGTATATTATGGGATTTTTGTGGAGAAAAAAATGCAGTTAAAAATAATTTAGTAGTACATATATACAGACATAGGAGACTAATGCTGAAGAGAGAATTCAACATTGCTGAATAAGTCTTGGAAAAAAATTAACTGATGCTATGTACTTTTGGGTTTTTTTTTTTTTTTTTAAGTAATTAGTTTTTTTTTCTTTTAATTGGATGCTGAGAGTACTAGAAAAAGAACTCCACAAAACCATAATTAATGGGTGGTGAGTTCACAGAGATGGAAGCTTTTTCCAAACATGAATATTATGCTGTGCTAACAGTTAAATTGCCAACATGGAGTGCAGAGTGCTGTGTCTGTGTATCCTCTGTGCCTCCCTGCTCTGTCCAGCTCAGGCACCCAGCAGAGCTCCCTGCTGGTGTGGAGCTGGCACATGGATCAGTGGCTGGGGCTGAGGGGCCAGAACTGAAATGCTGCCACACAGAGAGCACAGGGCAGGTACAGGGAGGGGGGACACAAGGACAGTGCCCAGAGGAGCTCAGGCTGCAGCACCCAAAGTGAGATACAGCAATTCAGATCAGGGTTTGGGGATGGAGAGGCGAATTTGGGAACAGCACAAAGTGGATTCTGTAGTCTTTACAAGAAGTCTCAGGTAACTGAGGCAGAGAGCAACAACTGTACCAGCAGCAATTGTACCAAAAAGCACTGTCTGATCTAAAAACCCGCAAACTGTTATCTCTAATCTCATTACTTGTATCAGACACTTGAAATGGAGGATTTTAGCAAAGCTGGAGAAATGTTTACTTGAGTAGACCACCAACCCAAACCCCAGCCCTTCTCTCGCTTCCAGCTCATAGGTACAAACAGTAAATCCATCACAGCTTAGGAGCCAAAGTAAACTCAGAAGGGTCGGAGAGGTGCTGGCCAGTGCTCTGGCTGGTGGGGGTGAGCAGTAAGTGGCAATGGCTACAGAATGCTGCAGTCAGACAAACACATCTCAGGGTGAAGTATAATGCAGCAGTGGTAGTGAGTTTTTGAGGGAATACAGGAAGGAAATGGTCAATAACAGCTCTTCAGCTGCCCAAGCTGCCACACAGGCCGAGGAGGCTGCAGCAGTGCCGGGCAAGGAGGCAGAAGCTGGGGACACAAATAGACACATCTGCTGTGATTTGGCCATTTCACTTGCAATACTGTTGGCTGGATGGAGTGGCCTGGAGGCAAAGGTGTCCATCAAGGAAATAAACAAGCTGCTGCAAACTAAATGGGAGATTGCCCAGTCAGATCACAAATCGACAGTGAATGGGCTCTGCAGCATGAGGAGAGAGAGATGGGAGTGAAGCTGTGAGGCAGAACATATGGTCAGGACTCTCCACCTGAGAACTGTTGGCACTCTATCCAAGATCTTGCACAAGAAGCACAGAGCATAATTAATGCGATTCTGAGCTGTCTTTTTAATGAAAAAGTAAAAGTAACAATTTCCTTTCACAAATAATAGTTGTAAACATTGCAACTACCGCTAAATAGGATTGAAAAATGGGTTATAAAAATTAATTTTATCTTTGCTATCTCTGACGCTTACTTACATCATCCTCCCCTTTAAGATGCACCCAGCCTGGAAACTGGAATTAAGCTGGCTATTTAATTTTTTTTTATTTTCAGATTGCTTTCTTTCCATATGTACTAAGCAAGATTAAAGCAATGTTTTAAAGTTCTCTCCTCCATTTTTACATTACTCATTGTTTTAGGGACATTTGTTAGCATTATAGGTTAATTGAGTATCTGAAGTTTTTTCTAAGCAATAATCAGCTTCCTGTAATTCTCTTTGTGATTTTCTGTATCCTTTCCCACTCCACAGACTGATTCAACAGCTAATTAATCTTTCAGTGAATACCAAGCTTCTATTCTTAGTTATATTGACAGTACCGTTTTCAAAGTTCTTTAGGTTCATGAGTGACCCTATGCTTATGATAAATTTTCTGCAACTCAGTTTTCCGCTACAGCTTTACAGAACATTATGGCAACATTCTTATAGGGAATTCACACTTAGTGGGAATGTTATTAGAAAGTTACCTACTGTCATGTTGCTTTGGACTGACTTGTGTAAAAGTCTATTATGTTTTTAAAGCTTGTAGCATAAGAAAAAAAGCCTTCCAGTCAGATGGGTAAAGTTTTGTGTCATCAGCTGTGCCTTGTCATGGTCAGTGCCACAGTTGTAAATTAATCATTTTTAATCTATCTTGGCTTTAAGGTAGATTCTGTAGACATATGATACGACAAGGGAAAACTCAGAGAAATGAAAAATGGCAAAGATTTCATCTTCTACTTTTCCATAAACATTAAACAAACCCATTGGCTGCTCAGACAGAAAGAGAATTCTCTGCATTGCCCACCTGGCAGAACTTAGGTAGGGTCAGTCCTCCAATCATCTGCCACAACTCCAGGATTCCCAGAAAAATCAGTTTTTCAATCTCCTTGCAGTTCTGAGGATGTTCTCAAGACTGAGAGCTAGCTGGAAAGATGTAATGAGACAGATGAACTGTCAGTCAGCTGTACTAAAGACTGTGAATAACAAAATGGCAAACGAGCCGACAGCTGTGAGCACAGCACTGCTCCGCTCCACCTTTCTGTTCAGCAGAGAGATCAGCAGCTTCTTCACTTGACAAGACCAGCGTTTTATGCAAGGAGATTTGATGTGATCCTTGGTGTGTGAACTGGGCTCTGTCTAAGAGACACGGCTCACAGTTCAGAGTTTTGTTTCAGACTTTATTTCCCATTTTCGCACGTGCTCTTGGCACATAGACAGTGACAAATACATGACAGCAGCAGCAGCTCCAAACTCAGGTGAATATTCTGATGATCTCCAGAGAGAGCCTTCAAGTGTTGCTGAGACATTCTAACCTTGTAAAAGGTGTTAAGCGCTGTAAGGAAGTTTTCAGGAACTGTTTGCAGTTTCTTTGCCATTTAACAGTGGAATTGTAGCCATTAGCATTTTCAAGTTCCAGTTTGTTTCCTGGCTATGGCGATTGCGTTGATAAGCAGCATGCACAGAACTGAAACTTGCTGGTTTGCTCAGGGTATGAAATGCTGGTGTGTGCATTTTTGTGGGATATCTTACCAAGTGATCCTAGGAGCTTGATGTGCTGTATGCTTGCAATGCAAGGAACACAGTAGCAACTAGGAAGAATTTAATTTAAAGTTGATAGGTCATGCTGATTATGTTTAGAATGGCTTTAATGCTGTAGATAACATCCCAAGGAAATTATCAATTGCCTGTCCTTTCTCCTATCTGTTATAGCTTAGAAAACATTGTCGGAATTCTTCTGGGGCAAAGAAAGCATAAGGTTTTATCTTCAAACTTACTGAGATGTGTGAATATGCCCACAAACAGCCATTCCCTTTGCCATTGGGAAGCCAACCCAGCTCTCCTCTGGGTGTTCTATCTCAACAAGAGTTCTGTACTGTGTAAGCAAAGCAATGGCAATGGCAGAGGGAGGAGATACATTGGAAAACTTTCACTTCAGCTTAGAGCTAAAAACTACCAAGAATATCTTTCATAGAAAAGACTTTGTAAGAAAGCATAGGAAAGCACTTTTATTAGCAAGCATTTCCAGGAATTTCTGACCGAGGCAAGATCCTGCTGTGCAGTAAAGCTACAGCTGAAGCGATTCAAATCAAACCTAGGTATTTATACTAAGGAGAAATGAGAGCTTGGTGTTTCTCTTGTGGCAGAACACACAGTTGTGCACAGGTTCACAACCAGGAGCTGATGTGCCTTTTCTTGGGGTTGTTCTTTCCCTGCAGAGGACAAGCTGGAGCAACAGCATTCTCTGTTTACACACTACAAAGACCCGTGTCGAGCTGGTCCTGGGGAGGATAAACCTTGGGCAATCGGTAAGACCTTCTCTAGCTCTCAGTGTGGGAACACCTCCCTGTCTGTCACCCACAGCCAGCTGTTAGCAGCAGCTGCTTCAGCTGACCAGCAGTAAGAATCTGGTGGATGACAAATATTTATAAGGGGTATTTCTATAACATAAATTTAATAGACCTTAACAATATCTTGTGGAATGATAATTAAGACCCAAAAAGAGATCTTGAACTTCAGTCCACAATCTAGAGCTCATGCATCAAACTACCTGAATGCCTTCCCCACATATGGTACTTTTAAAATCTCTAGATTACCTGGAGGGGAAGGAAGCCAAATTATTGTTTCTGTACTTTGTGCATGCAGTGAAAGCCTGCAGCTTCTGATCACAGTGTTCCATTTGCTGCTCAATAAATGCTGTCAGTGAGGATGTAACAAAGCAAATCAACTCTACAAACTTGTAAGGTTTGTATTATAAAAGATTTCCTGGAACTCTGAGATATTAGTACCTGGTGAGACTCAGCTGAACTTGCTGAAGTTTTAGAACAGGAATTAATACTTTATCCAGAGGAACTTTAATAACTGTGAAGATACTAAAGATAAGTAGAACTTTTTAATAATGAAGCTTTACTCTGTGGTAGGAGAAAAACAAGTCAGAGACATGGGGGCTGAGAAAGTGGAAGTGTGAAGACATTTGCAAGGTGGCAGGCAGTAGGGAGGTCTGGAGAGAGAAGTGAACACAGTGTGTTCTCAGTCAGAGCAGTCCCCTCTCTCCCACACACCTGTGCCTCTGGAAGCTTCCCAAGAGGCACATCCCAGGAGCTGTGCTGGGAACTCACATCTCTGTTTCTGTCCACAGGTACCCTGTTGGATCCTGAAGGATTATATGATGAAGAAGTGTGCACCCCAGACAACCTACAGAAGTATGCAGTTCCTAACCTTTCCACATGCTTTAGTTCTGCAAAAAGCAAGTTCATTGCTTGCTGTTTAACATTTCGGATGTTCAGATTGAGAGATATTTTATGGACTGAAAACAAAACAAATAATCAAATTTTTACCCAGGGGTATTTGGGGAAGAGTATGAAAGGGGAAGGAAAAGAGGCTGGTTCTCTAAGTCAGATAAGGTTGGCTTCAGTGGGTGATGAGAGCAGCTGCAGGCAGTGTCTGTTTGTCTCCAGAGCTGGTCCTACTTGGGCAGGCCCATAGCACAGGAAACTCCAAACACTCCCAAAAAGGGTACATGGACAGCTTGTCTGAAAGTCTCTGCAGGCCTCCAGTTCTGCGGTCACAGCACTGTAAAGGGCAGCAACAAAAGGAAATGTAGTTTTCCTCAAATAAAAAGCCCATAAAGTTTAAAACACCATCCCCAGCCCAAAAACTGCCGAGTTACCCATTCGTTGCACAGTTCAATACAGCTAAAAGCACCAGCTCACAAACACAGAGAGGAATTAAATAGCACATCAGACAGAACTAGGAATATGGCTTAGGATCTTCCAGTGAGAGTAGTGCAGCATCACTTCTAAAGAGTGTTTGACATTGAGAAACAGGTGTCTTTGTCTTTGAGCCAGTGGAGTTATGAGAAATCCAAAAAAATCTTAATTAGCAGTAGTCTTAAGATAAACTTCTTAAATACCTGTTTGTTAAACAATATGCCAGTGGAGAGAAATTAATCAGCTTTGTACATTTCAGAGCAGCACTTAATGAACGTGGCAATCCTTTTGTCACCTTCTCTGCCAAGGCAAGTTTACTGTGCTAAATAAATACCTTATCATTGTCACTAACTATAAAAGATGTTCTAACTATTCATTACCAAAATATACTACAGAGGTAAAGTTATTTAAATTAAGAACTCAGTCCAGATGTTTCTGTTGACTCAGGTAATGGAAATGGTACATTTTAGGCAGTTGATGTTGTAATTACACACCAAGCACAGTACACTTCATGGCATAGATGGACACTGTTGAATGTATTAAGTGAGGCCACACCCTGAAGTTTTCTTTCAGTTTTGAACAAAGAAATTGAATTCTAGACATCAGGTCTGGCTTTAGTTTACACCCAAAATAAAAATTTTTTACAGCAAATCCTGCTTTGCATATTTGAGAGCTTACAAAATTTCCAGACATTTCTATTCACATGTTAAAAACATAACTTTAGTATATGTGAAAGGGACTTCTGGAAAACAAACAAAAAAAAAAGTAATTTGGCCCTAGAATCAAGTTTGCAAAGGCAAATCTGTATGTGGGAGTAACATTGTATTTTATGCCTTCAAGAGCAGGCTTTGAGCATTTAAAAAAAACCAAAAAACCAAAACAACACCTAACCCCCTTCACCCCGCAAAAAACCAAAGCAAAACCAACCAAACAAAAGAAACAAAACCCAAACAAGCCCTGTGTTTTAAAGTGGCCTTTTCAGACAATGTGTCACTAAATTCCTTTTGGGGTATTATGTTTTATTCCCTGAAGAGTTACTTGTACTCAGCAATTACGTTCCACTGACAAATACATGACTGATTAAACAGGGAGCAAGCAAATGATCAATAAAGAATTAAGAATACTACTTCTGCTACCTCTGGGTATGCACAGCACCTCAGGATGTGATAACTGGAAAACAGCCTTGAGTGCTGGGAATAGAATATACATAAGACTTCTTGCCTGCTAAGTGCGGCTTTCAATTTTCTGCAACGTGTTATAATTCTATTGCACTGATGAAAAACCCCTCAGTGAGACTGTAATTTCCCCTGGCTCTTTCTGCAGGGAAACAGGGCCCTGCATGTGTGCACTATGGAGGTGCTCACGTACTGGAGAAGCCACGGTTTCCACGAGAGGCCGAGGGAGCCTGTCCTGCTGTCTCTGCAAGGGGCTGGCAAACAGGGAATTTGCAAAGAAATTCAGGGAAATTTAAAGCAATTAATGGGATCTGGGCTTTAAAGATATTTAAATGTTAAATAGCACAGTAGCTGTGGGGCACTAAGTAGCTAACAAATATTCTTCGTATACACAGCAAACCAAGGTACCACCTAGAATTGGTCCATTCTCAAATTTTTCAATAATAAACCTTGATGAAGCTTTACAGATATTTAAATTGGCAATGTCAGCTATCCAGAGAATTATTTCTTCATCAGCACTCTTCTCTGGTTTATAAATAAAACGAAGTATTTCATATTACTAAAATAAATAGGCCATAAAAGTAGCAGAACAACTCGTTCTTAACTATCTCTTTTGTGTTAAGCACAGCATACATAAAACATCAGACTAGAACAACAGACTTGGTACAAATAATGAGCAAGTCATTTACAATTATCAAACAATTAATTAGCTAGATGTAACAACCTGGGCCCTGCCACAGTCCTGGAAGCCACAAAAGCTTATGCTCAGAAAGGCTTCAAGAAATGCATGCAAATAATCCCATACCACAGAGATGATTGTTATCTTCAAGTTAAGCACTGGAATAAGTCCATTTTTATCTCTGAACCCTGACCAGAGGCAGGTCTAGGAGAGAACATTCCAGCACAGCTATGAAAAAATTTAAATGCAATTTTTTCCAGTCTCCACGGCTGGACAGGGGCTCACAGTTGAGCTAAAGGCTGCAACACCAGTGAGAAAAGTCTTCCTTAGCTCAGGTGCTTCTGGCTGGAATGAGAAATGGTCCTTTGAGGTTTGGGATGAGGGAGTTTTGATTTACGGCTCCCTTACAGTCACTGCTCTTGGTGCTCCTTCACTCACTGCAGCTGGGTCAGCACTGTACAGCCAACCAGGCGAGGGATGGGCCTTTCGGGGCGTTGGGACTGAAAGCCTGTCAGGGAAAAACAAAGTTCCAATTACTTTATTCTCCCTTTCTTCGTATCCTATGAATCAAGACAATTATTCTGATAAAATTCAGGTTTAGTTGTGCGACTCAGTCATAATTAGAAATGTTCCCTCAAATTGTCAGTGTTTAACTGCCAGCACGGCAGAGCCAGCTGTCCTTTACTTGTGTCGACTTCCCGGAGAGAAAAACAGCAAACCCTGTGCACAGAGAGGTGCAAGTGCTCAGCAGCAGCACATGCATGCACATTCACAATTTGCTTCCCTCATGTATTTGAAATTAATATTTCCCTTCCATGAGCACTTGTGCAGGTTAAGTGAATACGCAGCACTCACAGACTTTTTAACTGAAGCTGAAACAAATTCATCTTTTAAATTAATGCAAATAATATTTTTTTGCAGTAGTGCTGCACAGCTAATCAGCAGTTTCTTCTACTTTGCTACTTAATTAGCTTTGCCAAATATAAATACAATTTTTGAAAGAGGTTAGTACCATCAAAGAACTTGCTTCCTTTCCAACCTAGAAAAACAATGAGGAAGTGAATCATTTGCAAGAGCTCTTTGGAGAATCAAAATGGGGTGCAGACAATAAGCTAATTTAATGTGAGTAATTATTGAAACAAAGCAACACATAAAAGAAAGTTTACTTTCATAAACTGATTACAATAAGATCTAAGAACCTTCAATGCCTCCCTAAGTCCAAAAAGGGGTTAAGAAAAGTTCTGATCAAATGACTACATGATCAGAGTTTTGTCACTGTTACCTGCTGAAGCACATAAAGTGCTTCTTGAATCTATCAATTGACCCAAACTTAGAGATTATAACACTACTGAGACCTAATCAACTGTAGCCAGTGCTGGGTCCCCTCTGCCACCATTCAGGTCCTTCCAAAACCCCAAAATTTGACAAAGCAACCATCTGAATCTCACACATTAAAACATATCACGTGTTTGTCCCTTGTTTTTCCTCCATTCTGTACTCTCACATGCATGCATTAAAAAAATTCCTGAACCCAACTCCATAAAACCCACCCAAGTCAAGTCTTAAAAAGCAGGTAATCAAAAATATCTTACTTTTTCCCAAGGTGAATTTAAAGGCTTTGTGCCTGCTAGGACCCAAGTTAATGGCTCAGTGTTTCTCCTGTGACAGTTGATGATGCAGCTTTAATGGCATAATCAACTCTTACAAGGGAAACCACAGAACCTTGAGCTCAGGTTTTGGCAGGTAAGTAAAGGAAGGAGATTTTTAAAGATGGGGTTTTGAAAGTTTGTGTTTTAAGGCAGACACAGCAAAACCACCGCCCGAGCAGCCCCTCTCCGCGTGCACAGCTGTGCCACTCACCTGTGCTGGATTTGATGTCACCCGTGTGCACAAACCCCGGCACGGGCGGGTCCCAGTCCAGCTTTCACTCACACAGTTGGGTCTGTTCCCCTCAGTGCTCCTGTGGCAGAACTTTTAAATAGAACACTGGAAGGTAAAACGAGTTTCCTTCAAAATCCAACACAACAGCAAAACAACACAGAACAGCACAGGATTACTGTGAAAACAGAGTGACAGGGACCCTTGTGGGTTACCTGGTCCAAAGTCACGTTCGAAGCTGGGCTAAGTTCAAAGTTGGATCAAGTTGCTCGGGGCCTTAACAGTCTTCTGTTTAAAACATACAGTTAAGGTTTAAGCACTCAAAATAAGTATTTTAATGGGCGAGCAGCATTTTATTTCCTTGAACACAAGATTCAGAAAACCAATTCTCAGTTTTAAGTGCTTCTGTATGGGGCCTTGGGCCGGGTAATCTCCTTGCAAGGTGGGGCAGTGCTAACACACCTGCTGAGTACGTCCATGTGGAGGAGTCTGCAGTGTCACATACAGGAATCAAGTAAATTAGGCTGTCATTTCTAGTGAAAGAAGAGCTTGGGGTCTAAGACACAGTAATCTGATGCTGAAACCTGCTCAAAACCAACCACCATGTGCCCAGCTGTGTGTTCCTGCAAACCAGTCCTCATCCACACCCTGTCTGTAGAGCTGGGTGTTGTGATTTCAGGAGTTGTTCTGATCCAAGTGGAAAGGTTTGTATCAAAGTGCTCAAGTTTGTACTAAAGCAATCCAGGAAACAGCTTCCTCCTCTGCCAGTTTCAGCAGCACTGGAAATCAACAGAGGGGCTCTAAGCTGCCTTATAGTACCGATAGCAGGTTCCCCTCTCAGTTTGTTCTCCTGGCTATAAGGGAGCTCTAGGACAACACCAGTGATGCCAAGGTTGCTGTGAGGCTTTAAGAGCACTGTCAGCAGTTAGTGCAGCCTCATACTGGAAAACACATTTGGAAGAAGATGTGCTTTACAGGTTTATCAGTCCTTTGGGACTGAGATTACCCTTATCAGGGACTTGGAGAGAACCTTGGGTAACGCATAAATGGACAGGATGAGCAAACATTTAAACATTAAAACTTGTTTTGTTTGGTTTTTTTAATGAAATAGGGTGCTGGAAAGTGAAGAAGGAAGGAAAGGATACTTAGTCTATCCCACCAGCAAGAACCACAGTTCCAGTCAGAAGGGGAGGAAGGCATCACTGAAGGGAAACGGGAGGAGGATTGACTATATGCTCTATACAGAAGAAGGTGTCTACCTGGAATGGAAAGTGGTGAGTTTCAGAGTTGCGAAAAAGGCTGTAACTTGCACAACAAATTTGTCTGAATGGCCCTTCAGCCTGTTCTGCTTGGATTAAATTCATACTCCTGGGAGGACCTGCTGCTTTGCTAGTTTCCACTTCTGCATGCAGGTACCATGTTTGTAAAACTATAAGAAAGTTAAGATGAGTTTGAGGATTCCAGCAGCAGCACTGGTAGATGTACTGTTCTTCAAAAACAACCAACCTTGTTTTCACTCCTTTTAAGCTTTTGCCTAACTGTTTTGCCTGATGCTTTTCCCATACCTGCAGTCTGAATATTTTTTAATCTTTTCAAGTGTCTGGATGTTCTTTTATGCCTATGAAAACCTACCTAAGTTACAACTTTGCAATATGTAGGGAGAAGCTGACATGAGCTACCTAGAGGGAGAACTTGTAGGGTGCAGTCTGCTTCCTAGTGTAGGATCTTGCCTTGTACAGCATTCCATGGTGAAAATGAGGAGCTCATTCACACGTGTTTACCATACCCTGCACACGGATCACCTGCTGCAGCACTGCAGATGAGTCTGTCCGGAACAACACAGATGTTACTGTAAATGGAAAGAAAAGGTACAGCAGATTTCATCCAGACCAGCTCAGCTGGGTGCTACCAGTGGCTCACCTCATCCCCTGCAGCACTCTGCCGTGCCCTGAGTGGCAGTTCCCCATTAGCCCAGCCACGCCAGGCTGGTCCCACACCTCTATAATACACTCAGGTAGTTCCAAGAGGCTGAGTTCTGATGTGTGGAATGACAGACCGATTTTTCAGCTCCTTTTCTTACTGTTGTTTTCCTTCTGCAGGAAGTGGAAGAGTTCAGCTTTATTACCCAGTTAGCAGGCCTGACAGACCACCTACCAGTAGCAATGCGTCTCATGGTGTCTACGGGAGAGGATGATCCTTAAAACTGACCAGCTCTGAGAGATAAGAAGAGGGAAACATGAATGATATTTCAAAAATATCAGAGGATAAGAATGAACTATTCTGGTGCCACGTTAGGAAAGATGACCAGACCTGACCTGGGCTACTCCCAGAAAGTACCAACAATGTGGATCTAAAAAGGGAAGAAATGGAAGGGGCTGTGGCCTAAAGCCACTGTCACAAGTGGCTCAGGCAACAGGGCAGGCCTGTACTACAATGCTTTCACTGTGGACCGAACGGAACCAAGATGGAAGTCCTAATTCCTTCTGAACCAGTGCCATTCTTACTAAAACATGTTTTTATACTAATATATAGCACAATTTAGTTTGTACTTAGTCTGTGAGTTAGTGCCGCTCAATGGTTTTTTGCATCATTTCTTTGTCTAACTACGAAGCTGCAGCTTTTTCTCTTTCTTTAGCCTGTGACAGTTGTAGTTCGTGCTTGCAGCAGCCGCATGCGCCAGCACTGCATGCACCGGAGAGGAACTGGGTACAGCATCCCTGGCAACGGCAGCAGGGAAGGGAGGGCACAAACCAGACCCAGCCAAAGCGTCCTGGGACTGGCAAACCCTTCTGTCAGGACAGGTAGACCTTAAACCAAACAACTCTCTTCAGTTTGCAGACCAGTATCTTCCTGTCTGATTTAAGGATAATTAAAAGATTTGGAATCAAGACTTTAAGAACACAGTTCCGCCCTTATTCCAGCTGTGTTCCCACTGAAATTATGAACTGTTTTGTCTGAATGACGACTCCAGAATTGGGCCTTCAGCTTTCCAAATGCAACTTACTCCCTTAAGAAGAAATAGTTTCCCTGTAATGTCTTTTCTTTCCCATGAGTGGGACAGTTCTGAATTATGGTATGGGATATGTATGTTACAGTAGAGTGAATAGATTCCTGTAGTACCATTGGTAACACCAGAGCCAACATTCTGCCTTAGCTAGAAAGGGTAAGTGGGAAATGAATTGTAAAATGCATGCTAGATATAGAGTAAAAAATAAACATAAGTGACATTTGGGGGGAAAAAGGTGTAGAACAGTGTATGATTGATAAGGCAGAATAACCTGAAAATTTTCTAAAGGAATCAGTACACTTAAAGGGGAAGTGGAATGTGGCCAGCTGGAGAGTAGAGAATAGAACTGTGACTCTTGGCCTTAGGTAACTGCTTCCCAGGAACAGAGGCTGTTTTGATGTCTGTGAGACACTATTCTCCATTTGTTATGCACTCACAGACTGAATGGGGGTCTTGCCATCTAATTCATAGGTTCTTTCCACTAAAGCTCTTCAAATGTGGAGCTCCCCTCTGCCATCTTGTCCCTATGACCTGACCTACCCAGCCTCTGTAACCTTAACGAAAATAATGAAAAACTGAGAATCAGGTCCATAACAAGATTCGGTATTTTTTTAGGGATTTAATTTCAGAGGGTTTGTGTTGTTGGGAGAACAGTGAGACCCCTTCTGTTTTAACCATTACTTAGTTTCTTCTGCTTATCTCCTGTTCAAGTTCAGTGTTATTTCCTCTTGCATTACAAACTCCCTGTGTTAAGAAGAGTTAGCCCAATATTAGATGTACTCCATTAAGTAACCTGTTTTAGTTCCACTGCCCACAAACTCCTGAGGATGCTCTTGTTTTGGTTTAGTTTACACCTGCTGTGAATCAGCTTGAGCTAAATCAGAATAGATCTAAATTAGAAATCTCAGTCTGCGCAGCCTCTGGTACTTGCTTAGTTCGCTACAGTAAACAAGAGAACTTGTACTTAGATCAGCCTGATTTTGCAAATAGTGAAACTCTTAATAGTCATGAGAGTACAGTACTAACAGTATTGGCTAATTCCAAGGAGGCAGCAAGGCCGCTGCTCACACTCTCCCTCTGCACCTGGTCTTGACACATTTTATGCCTCATTTTCCAGTCCTAGGGTCCCTTCAGCAGAGACTGCCTCTTAAAAGTGTACTGTGCCAAACCGTGGGGTAGTCTGAAGTGTAACCCATGGGGACTCAAAAATGGAACCAGACTCAGTTCCCCTTTTTATAAAATTAGGAATTCAAGTTTACAGAATCAGAGACTTTAGTGTACTACCCCAGTGCACCACCAGTTTCCCACTTTGTATGTCTGTCTTTATACAGAGGGTGCACATATGTGCAATGTGTTTTTCGGGTTTCTTATTGCTCCACCCAATGCAGAAAAACTTGTACCCAAACCAGTGCTTTTTAATCCTGTTTTCTACCTTGCTTGTATTTTATTAACCTTTTTTAAAAAACCCAAACAGTACCAGTAGCAATTTGTGTGCTGTCCAGCAGCTATTTCTCAGTAGTAAGACTAACTACAAGGTACGGTATTTTTAATAGTTTTCCTAACAATGTAAATTACAATTTGATATCAATTTCACCAAGTATCAATTGCAGGAGCTGAATTTGACACTGTGTGGGATACAAATATAAAACTACTGCCAAACAATGTTACATTATTTACAGTAAAACTAACATGGTCTAAATTACTTTAGAATTTGTTCTGTGGCTTTGTGCTGACTAAAAAATCAGCCACTTTTCGTCAACTTTTTGAGATATGTTGAGAAATGGTTTTTCAAATTTGAAGTATACTGTTTTAGATTTTGATGTTCCTAGTTCCTCAGTGCTCAAGAACTGGCTAGCTGTAAAATGTTCTCTTACACAATACACATACATTTAACCAGTGTAAGTAGTTCTTTCTAATTTACTGTCTTAGGGATGTGACTTTGCAAGGGAGTGATGCTGGGAGGTTCAGCATTGTGGCACCACTGTACAGATGCTCCTTGGTTTTTTGCATTGATCCTGTGCCTTCTGATGCCTCGGCAATGCTTGCAGGGGTCAGAGAGTGTCTGTAGCAGTGAGCTGGAATGAACAGGCTTCCCCTTCCAGGACAGTGACCTCCAGGAGAAAAACGAGCTTTTGCCTATACCACTCCAGCCACCACAGTTCCATCCAATATCCCACAGAGAATCCACTCAGACAATGCCTGATATCAATCATCACAGGCCTTAGGCAGACACTCTAGAATAGAATATTTGCATTAAAAAAAAAAAAAAAAAAAGAAAAAAGAAGGGGTGGGGCTGAAGAGACCACACCCGGGAGATCAAACCCTGGGAGGCTTTTTCAGATGCCAATCCTACTTTGCTTATGGATAGCATGACCCAATTTATAAGTAGAATGTTATTTATAAGAAATCAAGTTAAGCTTACTCTACTACGCTTATCCCACTTTGTACTGGGATTTCAGGCATCTTCAAAAAGTGAGTGATAAGACTATGCTTGGTTTATTACCTGCCCCTCACCAGGGATACTGCAGATGAAGTGTCATCTTTTTATAAAAGCTTGATAACATCTTCTGTTTTCTCATGTTCAGTTTGCATTTTACAACAGCACTTCTAGAACAAGTGAGCAAAAGACTCAAAGAGGACAGTTGAAAACCAAGCATTTCCAGAAGTTTTGAAGGTGTCAGGTCCTGACAAAGTTGGTAACTTTAGATCACTTCAAAAATGCACCATAGAGACGGAGCCACTGAGCACCAGGGAAGTAACACCAGCCACATGCTGGGGGAAAAGGCATTTAACTCATTCCAGTGGTGCCCAGTTTTATCCATCCCAGCCTGGACACCTGGAAGAAGCTGCCTAAAGCACCCAAACAGAAGCTCCCAGAGCCTGGCTCCAGGAGAAGCCTGCAGCCTGAGGAGGTGTGTCCTGCCGGCTGCAGGAGGAGTTGACCTGCCTTGTGCCAGTATCATGACAAAGTTTTAAACCAGAAACACTCTCAGTTAGTCTGGCCAGACCCTCAGGCCTACTTTTTGTGTAAGACAGTAAGATTTAAGGAACACAAAATTCCAATAAGGAGTTTTTTTTTTAATGGCCTTTGTTCAGTAGTCCAGACGAAGCCGATCCAACTGTCCCCAGTTTGGTGTCTGAGCGACCCTGGATCACACAGCAGCACAGCAGTGTCAGCACATATCATCAGCTCACAAATGAAGCAGTTTTGCCTCCTCCTGGCACTGCAGGATGAGGACAGAAACACAATTCAAGCACTTTGAAAACTTCCCAATTTTATCCGAGGGTCAAATTGTTACTGAAGGTCTCACTTTTCCATGCCATCTTGTTTTAAATATAATCTTAATGCTTTTAAAGACTTGTATTATTGCTGAGGTTTAGAAGTCCTATAATAAGAATAACCTTTTTTTATTTCAATGATTTTTCGGTATTGTATCCTTCTGGAACCTAATGTTTTTATATGGTAAGCACACACCTTCTGACATTTTGTTATAAATGTATTAAAAAAAAGGAAAAATTTAAATATTTTCATTGGTTTCTTTACCTGCAAGAAAACCACAATCACAGACCTGATAAAAACAAGGTATTTTAAACAATATGGAGGGGTTTTTGTCTTTTATTGGTGCTGAAAGGAATAACTGGTTGATGCAATCAAGATAATAAAATTTCAAGGCTCAAATGATTCTGTGCAGTCACTTTCTCTGGTTTTGTGATGTGGAGTCTGATGTCACCAACAGAGATCTGGCTCCAAATCACAGTCTGGTGGGTGGGTCAAGTAAATCTCACTGTGCTACACTTGTTCTCGTGAACCTGTAGAAAATACAGGGTGAAGAAATGAGTCCTTTCAACTCCCCCTGCACTGCCCAACCACCCTGAGCAGTTTTCCAGGTGTGCAGCCTTCCTGCAGAGCATTCCCCATGCATCTCACGCCAAGTCCCCGCTTTAAGGACAAGGCTCTGCTCTGGAGCCTGCCAGTGCCTGGCCCCAGACTGCAGGAATAAGGCAGGATGCAGGTGCACAGCTGGGCACCACAACAGTGATCTGGCCCCTGAGCTCAGGCAGAGCAGGTTTTTATCTCTGTGCTGTCCAGCTAAAAATAAAAACCACACATCACACCCCCTGTACAATTGTTGATTCAACAAAACAATGTCAAGAGAAAAGAATCCATTTTACTGGTTTAGTCTATCTGAACAGTCCTGCAAAAGCCAGTAGGGAACCCCTTCTTGAAGGATTTATTTTTTCCACAAGCAGAAAGGATGAAATCAGTGGAATGCAAATGAGTAAGAAAGAGCACAGTGCACAAGTTTCTTGTCATTGCCTCAGGAAAGAACCACCCCATCCTGTGGGACAGGACATTAGAGATGGATTTCTGCAGCTTTCTCCATTGCTGCACAGGTGATTTTTGTCTGCATTCTGATGCTACCATAGCTATATACTTTGACAGACTTGATTTTCCAGTGGTAGATTCCTAGACTGCCTCTCTTGCAATACCTGACCTATTTTCCCACTGCTGCAGTTTGCTATTATGTGAGCAGCTCATGAGTGGGTTCCCTTCTATAAAGTGCTAAGGAACTACAAGTTAAAAACACAGCAATTTCTTGGATATTTGCATATTGCAGACAGTTATAGGAACAAGTACAGAAAACTGCAGCTCCTTCCTGCTCCCTGTGCCCAGGAGTTGCAGTGTAGTTCATGATGAACTCGTGCCCACAGCTGCCTGCGGGTCAGCACTGTAACAGCACCGCCATCTGCCTCTTTGGCTGTTCTACAGACTCCCTTGGCAAAGCACCTATTAAAACACAAACCTCCCCATCCCACTGAAATTCCTGCTCAGAAGGCTGCTAAAACCATTATTCTTGTAGCCCTTTTCTTTCATGATTTTATACATTGGTGTAGCAATTCTCCTTGCTGCAGCAAACTGAAGTGGCTCATCTACATTTTTGTGACCTTTCAGAAGACTATTCCAGACTTCCCATCTACCACTCCTAAATCTGTTATGCCCATTTTCTTCCATGCTTTGCCTGACATTTAGGGAAGCCTCCAAGAAGCCACTTGTGAAATCAGTGTGTGGGGCTTGCTAGGAAGACTGGCAGGAGAACAACAATCCTCTTTCTCATATTTTACATAATGTTACATTTAACCACTGCTCCTTACAACCGTTAAATGTGGACAGGAAGAAATAAGCATTAATTGAAGGAAAGATTAGAAGAAAATGGGAGAAGAAAAAAAAATTGAGAATAGTTACACAAAAAGATCATGGAATCTCCATCAACATTTAACTTAGGATGTATATTCCTCCTCTCCAAACACCCTAAAAACTCCTTTCTGAGTCTGATAAACATTTCATACTATCGCAGATCACATGAGCTGCTGAGGTTGTGCTCAGCCACTGATACCTCCCCTGTGGTACCAAGAATCACATCTGAATGGTCAACTAATCCAAAAAGGAGATTATATGTAGTAGAAAAATGCTACAGCTTTCTTGTGTGCTTTAAAGGATGAGATAATTGAATACAACCACAAAATAAAGGGGCATTTTCCACATGTTCCTATTAACACACCAGCTTTCAGATGGCTCCCCTGTCTGTAAATGGTGTAATTCCTAGAAAACAGCACCTGCTTACTCTGCCCCTCTGGAAATGTCTGTAAGCTGATGCTTCACCTTCTGCTGCTCCCACAGGAGCATCTCACTAACTCACAGAGTGCCCAGCACTGCCAAACCCTCTCTTTCCCTTTTGTAAGTAAACCTTTGATGTCTCCAAAGCCAAACCCAGCAGAGTAACTTCAAAGTGCTTCAAGTGCCTCAGTATTTGGTAGCCAGGTGTGTCAGAATATCCTTGTGTCTGTGTAAACACTGCAAGAAAAGCCTAAAGCTGCACACAGTTTTCACTGTTACACTACAGCTGATACACCAGGGTTTTTGCCAAGCTCTGCTAAAGCTCCTCCAGCCACGGCAGTTTGTGTCCAAAGCAACCAAAAGCCTTTAAAGTCCCATTCCCATTTGCAAATGATTTGACTGTTTCAAATCCCAGCAACAAGATGCGTCAGTGAGCTGAGCTCAATAGAGACCTTAATGTGATCCTGAATGCTGGGCTGTCATTAGGACACAGAATATTGATATCCCTGACCGCTTTCCACCCAGCTAAAACGGAATTTGCCTCACAGATACACACATTAAACACTGTATTAGCTACTGATATAAATCCTTCTGCCTTAATGAGACCAAGCAGAGGATGCTGGCCAAGACACAGCGGTGTCAGACCAGGGGACCAGAGTTGCCTGCAAAGGAGGCAGGGCCAGTGTCTGCAGGGCAGGGGGGACAGACCCCACAGATGTGACCTGGGACCCATAGATGCTGAGCAGAATGACTCCCAGAGTTCAGGGTGCAGCTGTGCTAAGAACTGCTTTATTCCACAACAATATTACTATAATTTTAAGATTCTGGATTCAGGGATGTCCCATCTCTGGAAGTGTTCCAGGCTATGTTGGATGAGACCCTGAGCAACTTGATCCAGTAAATGACATCCTGCCCATGACAGAGGGGTTGGAACTTGATGGTCTTTAAGGTCTTACATTCCAACCAAAGTCATTCTGGGATTCTGTGGATACAAACAGCTGAAGGGGTTTCCAATGCTGCCACAGCATCACATGCTGCAGTGTCTGCTCAGAAGCCTCTGAACACTTTGGTAGTGTGATGTGGGAGTTCAGAACTTGAAATTCCCCAGTGGCAGTGTATCTGATCCCATCACAATGAACAGAAAGATGAGCATGATGAGGGGAAGATGACATCTTTCCACATCAAAAGTAATTAGGTACCTTTGTTCTCATTGAAGAGGTTTGTGAACTTCTAAACCAGCAGAGTTTGAACACCCAGACCTGCTACACTTCGGGCAACATCCTCACTACCTTTCAGACCTGCCTAGGTATAATCGTTATCTTCTTTGTAGCAGGTTCTTAAATACCTTTTAAAAGCCAATCCAGAATTTCGAACACCTAGAAAAATCCAGCTGGATCTTTCTCCACATTTAAAACACTTCTCCTGAGCTCAACTGCCACACTACCACCAGCTCCAGCAAAGCCAACATGGAATGTTTTATATTGCTTAGTAAGAACATCAGGGTATCAAGGAACAAAAGGCAGCTGCAAGGTCTGCAGGACACCAACCAAACAAAAATCCCAGGCCTAGCATGGTGCCAAGCACCATGCTAAATAAATTTCTAATGTAAGGTGTATCACACAAGACAAGCTAATTCTCAGTATGCAGCCTGGTCCATTATCTCCGCCTCAAAATCAGACTGTTATGAAACAGATATTTAAAACTCTATTTTCTGTTATTCCTTGGTTACATTTAATTTCTCTTTTCCACATTTGCCAACAAAGTTATTTATAGCCACAGCAAACTCAGACTTTCAACCAAACTGGTCTTGTGTGCCACAATAAGCACATAAGCAGGACTTCATGCTCCAGCCGCTTCATTATAAGCGTTCCTGAAACTCTGTACCACTTTCGAACTCACAGAGCTTACCTGATGAGATCCCTTCTGCCCACAGCTGACCTCGAGCGTCCTTTCACCTCACAGCAGAAACCTCATCGTGCTGCAGCTCCGTTCCAGTGGCAGAGCAAACGAGAAGCTGTAAATGTAGCATTTATTATAGACTGGCAGAAAGAAATGCTGAGCCTGGTCAAGTGCTGGGCAGTGGCTCCACACCCAGTATAAGAGGTCCTTGTCCAGGCCTGGATTCCTGGGCTGACAATTAGAAGAAGGTTTCTGACCACAAGACCAGGAAAGTTCAAAACCAGCTTCCAAATGACCACAATGGAATGCAAAATAAACAAAAAAAAATTCCTCTCTGGAGCCCCAAAGCTTTTAAAACAGAGCTGAATGTATTTTTACAGAGATTCTATGCATGAGCCCAGCTGCAGGAAGAGATGATACAGAACAACCCAGAAAGTCCCACTCAGTTCCGTGTTTGGTTTGAGGACAGGGGGAAAGTACAGAACTTCTTCTGCTTCTGGGTTATGCCTATTTATATGGCAAGCATAATTATCTGTTCGGGACCTTCAGTTTATTATTAAAAAAACCCCAATACTGCTATTTTTATTCATGTTTTAAGCGTGGACAGAACTGGAGGTTACAAGCAGAAAATCTTGAAGTATGAATAGCTGCCTGTCAAGGCTCTGTGTGAGAAGACTGTACTTAAAGCAGAGGGGGCAGGGGGGAATGGGAGGAGATACTGGATCTGCAGACATACTGCAAAGATAGGAGAACATCTAAAAAGACTTTAAAAAATGCAACAAACAAAATGTAACAAAAAAAGTTAAGTACATTAAGAAATATTAAATGGCCCTTAATTGCTCAGGAAACATTCCCCAGAACACACACTGCTGACTAGTTCTGTTGGTGACAAGCATGACTACACCTTGCCTTTATTTTTAGACATGCTTTTCTTGTTAAATCTTATTTTAAATGTAATTATTTGATTAGCTGTTGCCCAGCCAATCCAGGGAATGCAAATACAGACTGTCTCAAAAAGAGAGTCACAGCTCTCAGCTTCTAGGGGAGGTAAACAGTGGAGCAGTGTATCTCGTTCCCAGCTAGAGGCAGGGACACAAGTGGAATATTCTCCCTGCAAGCAAAGGGATAAGGGCAGCAGCATCCAAGAAAGCAGCAGGAAGCTGGCAGTGGATGTAAGGCACTGCACCGATCCGAACAGACGATCTCCTGTGAGAAAATCCCACCATTTATTCAGGGCCTGCCTGACTGGCACAGGGATACAACAAAAATAGCACCAGTCTAAATGGGGACACATCTGCCATCGAGGGAGCCCTCAAAGAGAGTGGGATAAACAGCACCTGAAAGGGCCACATCACATCCTCACCAAAACCTCCCACTGACACCTGTACTGGCACTCTGGAACAAGGAACACGCTGACAACCATGTCTGTACATTAACACACCCACAACACGGCACCAGGAGCTCAGCCTGGGCACTAATCTGGTTTGGGAAGCACTGCTGAGATGGTCTGAGGTGCTGGTGCCCCTTTTGGAAGGGAAATGCTGCTTATGCCTCTACCCTGCTGCTTCATTCATGTCATCTGTGACATGAAATAAACCCCTCAGCCTGGCAGCACCACACACGGATGAGACTGGCCTTGAAGCGCTTCGTGTCTGTGACAAGCACAAAAGAAAACACACAAAAATGAAATGTTTCGTCAGTACAGGCCCATGAAACCTGTGGAGCAGAGCACCCTGCTACAACAGATATAAAGCCTGTTTTGTATTGAAATATGAAGACATAGTCTTTCCTAGAAATTTTTCCTTCTTCCCTTTTTGAACACTTTTTTCATGTATGTTGCAGAGTATGTGTCAAGATAATGTAAGAAAAGAGAAAAACCTAACACTTAACACAGAAGTTGACTTCATAGTTCATTTATTCTGCTGTGCAACACAGAAGGAACTGCCAGTTTTTGTCGAGCACTAGTCAATATTAGCAAAAAGTGAAGGGTCATGGCAGGGCAGAGGTAGAAATGTATTTAGTGCGTGAAGGAGAAAAGATGCAGCTTCCCTAACGGTTTCAAACAAAACAGAAACACATACTAAGCCATCATAATGCAATATGCCAGCACAGTTTTCAACACAGGGCCATAAGGTATTAAAGCACTGCCCCCAGCAAACCATCCTTGGCATGCAGTCCTGGACACTCAGGATTAGAGCTCTCTCATGGCACACAGGCTGCACAAGAGAACTGCTATAACTTACCACACCTTCCCACAGCCAAGGCCTCTCCAGTGCATTCAGATAAAGCTTTGGGTTTGTGCATCAATTCCAGAAGCATAAACTTTAGATGAAATGTACATCTAGGCAGAAAGAGCTTTTGTTGAAGAGAGGTTCAAGTCTCTAATTCTGGGAGACTTCCTGGCTTGCTTTCCTGTCAGCCTCTGACAGCTCTGCTCTGCTCTCAGGACCAGCCTGGCCAACAGGGACACGGGAGCTGCAGGAAGGAGAGATGGACATTGATTTTAAGCAAGGCCAACGCTCAAGAAGAAGCAATGCCAACAGGGTCACTTAAGGGCCCATCACCTAAACTCCACTGAAATAATTAAACTACTTGAGCTGGAGTCCAAAGACCATTGCTACTCAATAGAAACAGGCAATGAGAAACATTATGGAGAACTCTTAAATAGCATCAGCTCAGGAGGCAAGAGACACAAAACACCAGTGCTGATCTAAAACAGCAGGAACATGAGCAGTCAATACTAAAGCCACTGCCTTGGCCCTCAGTACCACGTCCCAGCATGCCAGGACACACACATGGCACAACAACCAGCAAAATTATATGGTCTGAATATTCTCTTCACACCAGTTCATTACTTAGACGTGTTCTTGGTGCCCTCAGGCTGGAAGTCACACAGACACACTCAACACATGAACTTTTGTTTCTCAAGTCCCACTATTGCTCACAAAACACAGCCAGCCTCTCACCCAGCTGTTCTCTCTCTGTGGACTGGCAGCAGGAGCTGACACATCTTATTTTGGGTAGGACACAGCCCAGGGCACTGGGATGCACAGGGAGGGGTAAGGAGAAGGTGTCCATCCCCCTGTGCAGCTCAGCCCCTCAGGAGCCTGGCAGGAAGGGGCATTGGGACATGATGGCAGATCAGGGATATCCCTGGCCAAGTTCCCCCCCGCCACCAGTCCTGCGGAGCCTCCGGTTCATTCCCAGTTCTGGATGCACTCCCAGCCTTTCCACCCCACGTGAGGGTGCCTCATCCTCTCTCATCAGCCCATGGGCACAAGTGACTTTGCTGCTGCCTGTCAGGCAGGCACGAGATGAGACATGCAGACCTACTGTACAGTGCCTCCAACCATTCCTAGAAACACTGCAGCTGAGCAGGGATATGGCATTTTGGAGTGCCGCAGCGAAGGCTGTTTGTGTCTCCCTCCCACCTCATTCATCGCCGCAGCTTGATTTATTTGCTGATTGTCAGGAGTGTGAGTAATTGGTTTCTTAGATACCCTAGCAGGAAGCCAGCAGGCGCCTTATGTGAGGACAGATAGAGCAGGATCCACCACCGTGCAGAAGCAGGAGCACACTCAGTAACCAGCAGCACCCACGCCTTCTCCCAAAGCACGAGAACATCACTTCCCCAAGGGAGCGATGTGCAAGGCAAGAGAGAGCAGAGGCTGTGAAAAATGACAGGAGTGAGAGGCCCAATCCACAGCAAAGGGGCTGCTGCAGCTCTTCGTGCAGCTGCACTTCAGCAAAACCCTGAGGAAGAACCAGAGGGTACATGGCCAGTCTTGTGTAACTTAAGGCCAAGATACCCTGGGACTGTGCCCACACCTCTGCAAAGAGCAGCCAGACCTGCAACTGCAGGGCTTTCCCGTGGTACACAGGAAGATCATCAGCTCTCATTCATTCATTAGTGCCCTTGTCCACAATAGAGGCATCTTCAGGGCTCTCAAATCCTAGACAGAATCCAGCTGGGGCGGGGAGGAAAAAGTGGGTCATCTTCATGACAGCTTTTGAAAACAAAACCGAGGCTCTATAGCTTTGTAAATATATATCTTTAAATATGTAATTTTTATGTAATATTAATATATTTTACATGTGCGTTAAAACCCAGGTGGTTTTAATTACTGAGCTATCCAAGGATTTACTGCCTCTGAGCCTTTATCTGCTGCATCTCGGTCAAACCTCACAAGGCTGCATCTGAAATCACACTGTGCTAAGAAAACAAATGATTAAAGCAGAGCTGGGGAGTCAGGGGATTAGTCTATTCTGCATGGCCTTGAGCAAGTCATTTTTAGCTCTGAGGTTCTAATCTTATAGTGAGCCTGGAGCAGATGAAACACTCACACACCCACACAAAGCACACTTGGTTTTTTTCTCATCTGAAAAATAACGATGACAACACACACCTCTCTGAGAAGCATCTTAATCGCTAATCTGCATTAAATGCTTGGAAATGTGAAGTATTACAATGATTAAGGACCAAACCAAATTAACATTTTGCAATGCTATCAGAGTCAATAAGGTAGAATGACAACACAAGCACCCATTGTATTCAGCTCACAAGCATCATTGGAAAAATCCAACACTAGGAAGCTGTAATAGTCTCCTCCCCCCCCAACAACCAGCTGTAACTACAAATAGAATACAAAAGATGAGTGACTAAATGAATTAGTCCTGAACTGCATCCTCTATCTTGTTAAATGCAGGAAGCCCACACACAGCAGTTTCAAAGGGACTAATGAAGGAGAAAAGCAAGCTCCAGGATCTCAGTCCTTGAACTGCCCAGCCTTCAGACAAAAGGTACCAGTTCTGCAAATAAAGGAACAAATCTTGCAGCTGCCTTAGAAAACACCCTTTAAAATGCAAGACTCGTCCTTCATTAGGACCACGACAACTTCACTGTCCAAGGAGTACTATTCACTCTGTGTATTCAGCATGAGACAGTTTGCTGCCTGCCTGCTTTAACAGTAGGTGCAGGTCTGGATTAGATTTACTAGCAGTTGTCACCTTTCGCGCTAGTTTTCCACTTCCATGCATGTATATTCAGTGTATCTCATAACACCACAAGTGTTATTTGCACGAGACAGCTGCATTGCAAGTCTCTGCATTTTTCTCATTTATAATGTGATAGAAATCTAGAAGTGGGTTCTCAGCACCCTCTTGTGGAGCTCTGCTGTGGTAACCACTACATCTTAGTAAAATTACATCGCAATTCGGAACTACAGAACAGTTACCTCTGCAGTAAAGCTGAAATTGGGAACTTAAATGTGAATGGCAACACTTGGTAGTTTATCATGATTTTTAATACCTGACTCAAACCCGTGTCTTGCATTAAAAAAGCTGCCCAGCTATACACTGACTCTACTGCAATATCTGAACCGTAATACTGTTAGTTCAGTGCTGGCAGAGGATCCTGTTTCTATTAGAACTTGCATCTGTGCCTGCAGGCCTAGTCAGGATCAAAGCTGTTGTCATTTAGAAAAAAAATTGCCTGTGATGGCAGCACAGAATAAGTTCCTTCCAAGACAAAATAGGATTCTTGCTCTGCTTATTAAGATGCCCATAGCCAGCAGCTCTTCCAGCTCGGAACATCACTGCAATGCTTCTGTCAGGTCTGGGAACAAATGCGAGGCTGAACGATGCTCCTGGGTAATGTGTTGTTTTGATGAAGTGGCTTTCCTCCCCCAAGTGTGTGCTTACAGTAAAATGCCCTGTGGAAGAGGACAGAGATAGAAGCAGTATTTTATTTTGCTCTTGCACACAGGTATGAGAAATGGCCGGTGTCCCTCTGTAAGCAGCTGTTTTCCACACAATTTACAGATCACATTAGGTTTTTAAGCCCAACCTGAAGAATTCATGTAAGTCAAGGAAGACTGATACATACAATAAATAGTCCTAATTACACACACATGTGTGAAGGGCTTGCCTCAACATAACAGCTCCCAGCAATTTTAACCAAATCCTTAAAGCAGTTGCAGGGCCTGTCTAAATGCACAAGCCAAACCAGCAAGCATTAGTGATGCTGGTAACATTCACAGTGAATTAAAACATGCACAAGGTTTCTTGAGCATATCCATCAGATTTTGCTCCTCTAAGGAACCCACAGGTGCTAAAATATGCTCAGCATCCCATCCTTCCACTGGTTTGTTTTTTTTGGACAGCAGCAATGCAATTTCTGCTCCAGGTATACTGAAATTTAACACGTTCTTCCTTACATGCACACAGCAGACAGCTCAGCCCTGGGAGCACAGTTCTGCAGATTGCTGCTACTGCATCCAGCCTCTGCCCTTCCCTCTCACTGCGCTCACCCCTGAGAACCTCTACAGTCCCAAGTCTCACAACAACAAAAGGGTTTAGCAAGGATGCCCCTCAGTCACCATCCCTAATATCCACTGCAGGGACCACGTAACTTTGGTAACACTGATAACAAAATACAAATTCCCATCAGTGTGAATTTCTTCCCTTTGGCATTTTAACAAATTCATGTTTTATTTTTTCTTAGGAAGTACAATTCAGGCACATCCATACATGGTTATCTTTGAGAAAGTTAATACTACACAATAAAATACTGTGAATTTGGTTGTGGTTTTCTCCTATCTTATTTTTTCAAACATGCAAATTCTAATATATTGCTATTAGTTTTGTGTTCCCTATAGAACGCTGTACTCTTTTGCTGGATTCAGAATGACTCATGCAGTTAAATGCACTTTCAGAAGCTATTCCTACTGCAGAACAAGAACAGCAGCTCATGCTTTCTGTGTCAGGCCAGACACAAGAGTTACAGGACACAGTTAGGAGAAGAGCAGCTGTACAATGTCAGCCTTTTTCAGCATTGCAAATTGTGCCTGTGCCTTTTTAAAAAAAATAAAAGGCCAAGCCTTTACTATTTTAAAGGCTTGGCCATATTATTGTTCCCTTTCCAACCGTACCGTGTACAACACATAACAAAGAGATTTGCTACCATGCTTTCAGTGGGCTAGGCACAGTGTATCAAAATTAAAACAACTGTTTCATGAACAGCAACCTATACATTCCAGCAAAGCCTGTAAGAAATGACAGACTAAAGTTAAGCATCTTGAAAGTGCAGTTTTGAAAAGTGAAATTCACAAACCTCAGCAGGAGCTGCAGGGTTTCTGTTCATCAGGAAAACGGATCTAAAAATTTAGGAATATTTCAGATGGCTTGTGGGTCTGTAAATAGATTACACTGTCAGGAAAAGGAAAAATTTTTACTCACAAGAATGATATATCATGGTGACCAGGAAAGCAGAGTAGGGGAGGCTCCTGCTGCCTTGTGGCTTCTTCATGATATTCCTTTCACTTTCCTAAAGCTGCTGCTCAGAGGAAATAGGAGTAGCTCTGGTAACTGTTATCCCTGCGGACGGCTGACATAATTTGGGACTGGCAGGACATTGATTTTCTATCAAAACCTTACTAGGTCACACATACAAAACAGATACACCAATTGCTTGTTCATCTAAAGCAGAACTCATTTCACACAATACCACTGCTGCCAACATGATCTGGAGAGCAACTAAGAAAACCTCAGTAGTGAACATGTGCTACTGCACAGCACCTTACAACTTGGCAGGTGTTATTTACACCTCCAACGGAATGAGTTTAAGGCCACATTTTTAATCATATACTGGATATTACATTATCTCATAAAGATTTGCTTTTTAGACTACTCCCATTCTTTTCCTTTTGCTTCTGGTCAGACTACCATCAGCTTGTCACTTCCAACTAATTTGAATACGTACATTTTCTAATTTCCAGTCACAGCTTCCGAGATTTTGGTCACTGTTTGGTAAAGGACTCTTCAGAAATGCAGCATCGCAGAGCATCAGCGCCAGCAGAACATCAGTGCACCACACTTTAATTCACAGGCTGTTTCAGGTTAGAACCAGCCACAGCTTAGACAAGTCTGAGAGCAGCTAAGTTGTTTCCTTATCCCTATTAAGTGTAGTAATATACATACGTAGCTTGACTTGGGATTTTTTTTGTGCACTCTGGAGATTATTTCCCATTTTACAATGACAAGAGCATAGCCTAGAAATAGATGGGTTTAACTCACTTTTCTCTAATGTCAGTGTAAGGCCTGGTGTCCTCATATGCATGATACGCCATGACATAACCAGCTGCTATTGTCAAGTCAACTGTTTTGCAGCTCCTTAACACTGTGTAAAACCCTGAAAGAGATGATTTAAAGCATGTGTACATATGCATAAAAACCCTGACAAGAATACCTGCCCCTAAGAAATGGTTCCTCTCTACCTCACTAACTGTATTTTGAAAACAAATTCAAAAAGGTTAGAAGTATGTTTCAGAACAGTTTGCTCTCTGAACACAGTAAAAGAAAACCTCTGCTGTACAAAAAAAATACTGTATGTTTATTATAATTTAGGAATATGAACAGAAGGAAAGTATTTTATAATAGCTTAAAATCCATGGCAATCTCTCCTGTCTTTGTGTCAAAATTTATAGCATATGTGACAGCAGTAGGGTCTGACAGAATTTCTGATTCAATAACAGAGCTGAAGAAATAAACAGCTTGCTTGCAGTGGGGATTCCATTCACAGTTTCCCTACAGGAGAGAGTTAAAAGTGAAAGAAGTCAAAAATCTACAATAGTATTACTATACAGTAACAATGCAGTAAGAGTTCTTGTTCCCAGCTGAGCACACAATGATCAACAGTTACCATTTACACTGCCATCCACTCCACTACGGAACACATAACTTGAAATACCATCAGCTACATCACACTGAAGTGACTGAGTTAAAAATGGATTTGGTCAAAGAATATTGAAATAGAATACTAAAAATACTTCCCCTCCAAATTCTTGCTTTTGTTAAATTGAGATTATCTGTACGAAAAAACTCTACATTGACCTAGCATCACATTTAAATTCTGATTTTGACTCCAAACTAGGGAGCATTTGTAAATCAGACTCTCCCATTTTAAGGTACATCCCCTGCTCCCCGCAAAAACATGAACAGATATTTTTATTAATTCTGACTACACAGTATTCAAACAGTTTAACAAGGCACACAACTCAAGCACGGCCAACAGAGACCTACAGACTTTGACAGAATAAATTAGATTGAAGATATACCTTTTCATTTGACATTTGCATCAGTCCTGTACTAACAGAGATATCGGCAGCAAGATGATATTCCATCCACAGAACTGCTCCATGGCTCTTGCCTTTCCTGGGGAGAGGGGCAGGATAAAACCTGTTACTTTACACAATCCTGGCAGCTTAAACACTGCTCTAGTGTTAAAGAGAGAGCTGTAAGAGCATTAACAACTTCTTTCCTTGAAAGAAAGCTGAACAGCTGACTGAGTTGGTAATTGGGGGCAGAAACTTTTAAAGTATTTGCGGATATGAAATCTAAAAAAAGGCAAGGAAGAGAACATGTCATAACTACATCTGCTCAGCAGCACAGCCACTCAACCAGCACTGAATGGCATAAATTACACAGCATACGCTGAGAACTTCCTTCAGAGACCCCAGATTCTATTGACTCTGAATTTAGAGGAAATATTTACCACACACACCGTGTCACTTCAAGTGCCTGCTCCACAAGGAGCAGAGGTCATGCCAGTGTGCTGCCTGTAAACACAACTGCTGCAAAGGCACAGAGACCCCACACAGATGGCTCTGGAGTCTATAAAAGCTTGAATTTTGTTTAATGAGAAACACAGCAGTGTTTGAGCTATGTAAGCTCAAGATAGTTAAAAAACCAAAACTTTCTTGGTTCTTAATTCTTAACAGCATTTCAAGTTTGAACAGACTTAAGCACAACCCACAGTTATAGTGGAAAGTATCTCAGATGTGGCAAATATAAAGACTGCCAGGATTATAGTTAGAAGGAAGAATACCATATACATTAAAAGCTATTAACTCAATAATTTTAAAGCTATTAAACATAATAATTTATTATTAGACACAATAATTTGACAAGCTAAGTAGGAGCTTTTTCTGCAAGAACGCAGCAATAGGCAACAAATAGGAAGATTATAAACATCCAGATAATGTTTTATTTTCTCTTAACTATAAATTAATCTATTTAAATATTAAATCACAGTGACAGCTAGTAAAACATTTTTTTAAACAGAGGCACATTATCCAATCTGATAATATCTAATATCACTGTATTATTGTTATAGCCTATTGTGAATAGCCACAGGAAGTTTGTGTAAGAGCAACTTCCAGAACCTTAGGTTATATTATTAAAAACTGCCAAGTACATTCCCACCAGTTAAGTGTAATACACTTAAAAGAGCTCTAAACTCAACTCCTCTACAGAGCTTGAACAGGAGGTAAAAAAATGGATCATGACACGAATATTTACTGCATTGAGAAAACTGACCGTAAGAGATTTACAGAGCCCTCGGTGCTGAGACAGTGTTGTGGTACAGTCTTTGTGAAGTCAAATGTCAAAACTTCCTGTGGGTCTGAGAGTGACTTGCAGGGATATTCCCACAGCGGGTGAGGTTCTGCTTCCTTGGATTCCCTAAAATTCAGAGAATCCTGAAGACAGGAAGGAATAAAATTAAGTGAAAACATTAGAAATGCAAACAGTGCATGTCTTTAAGTTAATTATGGGTCCTGCACCCACAGTATTTAAGCAATACTCTGCAAGAGGGCAGGACTGCACTTCTCAGGCACAAGGGAAAAAATGTCCTACATGTGTGAAACCAAATGCTGTGATTGGGGCCCTCAGCCCTGAAATAGAAATGGGCACTTTCAAAACACAGTGCATTGACATTTTCTTCTCCTTCAAGATGAATTCCACTCTACAACTGCCTGTACTCCTCCACAATTACTATGAAAGTAATCTCAATGGCTAACTCAAATATGGATATTGACAGCACAGCTCTAGAAACTGATACAAATCAATCTCAAGCAATGGTGTTATGCCTAATATACAAGTTTTTCAACAGTCACTAAATGCTTTATTAAGCCAAACTGATTTTTTTTTTTTTTTGCTGAGATTTGTGCTGAAACTATTTTTCTTACTTTAATCATATCATCCATAGTCTGGACATCAAAACCTTCACAGATGCCACAGGGACTCCGGATTCTCCATAAGTCCTACAAACGAAAACAGTATTTTGTTTGGCTTTATTAAAGGAAACAGGAAATCTTGAAATTTTTTTAGCTGTAGCTTAGACATTTGATAGCAAGCCAGATAAAGACTTTTTACAGTGTATATATTCCTAAACCACTACAACTACTGCAAGAATCAGAAGATAATTCTGGGAAAAGATTTTTTGAAGTCGGTTAATTCTTTGATCACTGTTTTCAACTCCTGTGAAGAACATTTCTTAAAATCTCTGTGGGTAGTTTATTTTAGAGCAGGTATGGATTTACCAAGATTTAACCCTTAGAGCCCCTCCACTTTCACTATCCAGCACAGGTAAGGGCTCCCGAAAACATCAAACATCTCACAGCCTACCGAGAACCACACTTCCCTTTAGCCCCCCAAGGTGGAGTGAGATCATTTTAGCCACTTCATACCATGCCTCTTACTGACTTTAGCAACCCACTGGACAGACAATGATTCAGTTCAACATTTGCCTTTTCTTAGACCTCATTAATGGTCTCTTACTAGAACACAAACATTCACTAGCTGTGGATATATACATTTAATACTTGTTCATTGTCACACTTAATCTCTAACGCTCCTGCTTTACAAGCTGGCAGCAGGACTACTGTACATTTAAACAAATACTGTTATAATTTCTGTCTGAATGCAGCATGAACTAGAGTGACTCTCAAGAGACTCTGAACGGTACACCCAGAAGAACTATCAAACAGGCAGGCAGCACCCTGCTCCCTAAATGCAATTATGGATGAAACAAGTTTATAACTGAAGTAGTTCCATCAATTTTTTTCTCCTGGATCTAGGTTTTGCTAATTGCTTAACCATGATGACATATCCATTCTGAGAAGACAGAATGGCCTGCAAAAGCTGTTCTGCAGGGGACCTTGCAACACTGTGTTCCCTCTGTGTAACCAAGAACGAGTAAATGCAGAGGTTACTTTTAAAATCCCACAGATTCCAGTCTTTGAGTCTAGATTCACCACTGAACAAAGAAGAAAATACAAAATTAAAGCATCAGCTTTGGGGATAGTTTAATGGAACAAAATACAAGTTAAATGTTCTACCAAAATGTTTATGTGGAATCATCTCTGAACAAACCTAGTTTATGGAAGTGTAAAACTGAGGCTTAGGTGACACGAATGTTACTCTACATTCTGCTACTAGACTGCTGAATAATCTTCAGTCATCACTCTGCATGCTTTGGTTTCCTCATCCAGCCCATGGAGAGAATAATGCTTACTTCCTTACAAAATGCTTTGAAGTTCTAGGGAAGTAAATCCTCTAGATAAGAGAGCATGGAATTAAAATTTACTGCTTATTTCAATCTGATTACTGTTGATTAGTCTAAATATCTGCTCCCTATTACAGGATTCAGATTCACACTATTTACTCAGTATATACTTAAACTCTGTACATTTTTCCAGAAAACTGAAAAAATGTGCATCACAGTTGATTAGTCCCTGAGGGAAAAAGAACAAACCCATTTTCACATGCACAAATCAAAGGCAGAAGTAAGAGAACAAGGTTAAAGAGCATTCAAGTAAGGAAACTTAAGAGAGAGAAGGATCAGACACAAAAACTACACAGTTGGTGAGCCAGAGGGGAGAAAAAATGACAAAAAAGACCTGGCATTGCTAACAGATAAACTGAAGGCTGTGCTTACGTGAAAATTCATTAACTATAGGTGTTTTTATTTAAAGAGATGTATATTTATTTACACAATGCCAGACTACAGAGTTCCCTCACTTAAGCTACTGGACTTTACATATTAACGATGAAAGCACTTCATTAATTTCCACTGTCATTGTAGGTGAGCACTTCACAATCTTTTGGTACAAAGTCCTTAATAACTGAAAAAAGTAAGTTTATAACTTTGTACAATATCTGAAATATGACTTTTCAAAGTATTTTTAAGATGTGCTCATATTCAGAACTGTGCACAGCCCTAAGCAGTTAAAAAAAACCCCCACGCAACTAAGAATCCTGCCTACAGTCTTATAAAGCCTCATTTCAAAAAATGGTATGCTGCAGAATATCTACTCGATACATATATTTATATATAATATATAATATAAATAATAAAATATGGAATTTTATAAATAACCACAACTGTCCCATGCTTCAGCAGTCTCTAACTAAATATTTTAAAACATGCAGCCCTTTCATTTTAAATGGCAAAATTACCTCAGTTGATTTGCTGACAAGAGACGGCTGAAACAGCAAAATTCACCTTCAAGATACCAAACATTCTTTTCTCAGGTGGTAAGCACAAAACATATTGGACAGTACTAAGATGCAACGAAGTTGTCATTTAGAAGTCCTGGAAGAATACCCAGTTTTAAGTGGATTTGTGTAAATATCTAAACAATCTCACCTGGAACTCCACAATCATCATGTGCAAAGAAGCAGACTGAGGCAGCACAGTGACATTGCTGGCAAGGTGAGTGCTCACAGCTGTCCTGGCATACCAGAAATACAGGTTATGCCACGGCAACAAACTTGTAGTGAAAAACGGCTCTCCCACAAGGACAGAAATCTTGGCAAAGAAAGGAAGAGATAAAAAGCTTTGTAATAAAGAACAACTTACTACACAGGCTGTTTAGATCTTCCAATAGCTGCCAGTGCAATATATTAAGTGAAATCATCTAGATAAAAACTTCTACTGCTCCCTAGGGATTTAATTGCTGTATACTGCACATACAGCACAGCAGACATTGTTTTGTGGGTTTAGTTACCACATTTTAAATTGAATTTTCCCGCAACAAAGTTTTTGAGAAAATATCGCAGTTCAAGTTTGGAAGGCTTTGTAACGAGTGATAGAATTCTGAAGTTTTAAAGTATGTTATTACTTCCAAATAGATTGCAATCTTCTCGAGTGGCCTGTAAAAGAGCTACAGCCTTGTAGAACACGTGCAGTTAAACCAGTTAAACTGCCTTAACAACTGGTGCAATTATACAGCAGGGAAAGTCACACCCTTCAAAAAAAAAGCAACAACCCTCCCACAGTCTTCAGTCTCCTTTAGTTTTAGTGGCACATGGTGTGAACCATTTACTCATGACATTTTATGTGAACTGGGATATATAACAGGATTCATTGTGGTGGCACAGCAGGAAGCAAGATTCATTTTTACCTCTGCTCCCTACCAACCCCCTGAAATTCAGTATACTGGGCAACTGTAACATACCTTTTTATCTTCCAAATGAGAAGGCTGCAGCAACTCAGGACGTGCTTCTATTATTTTAATTTTATCTTCAAGATGATTTGCTTTAAAAAACTAAAATCAAAAAGTAGTACACTGTCTTTATCAAAAGCCACAGTTGAGACCAAAATAATAGTTTTATTGAAAATAAATTAGAAAAAAACCCCAGTAGCCAAAAGATATTTTAATAAAACTTCCTGCCATGACTCATGAGGATGATATAAGTCTGTTCTTGAAGGCTGCATGCACACAGAGCCAACATGTCACACCTAGGGAACTAAAGCACATGCCCTCCATAGACCTCCAATTACCTACATAAAAAGGCAGATTCCTCACCTTCATTCATTTGTACTTTGAAGCATATGAGAAGGATAATCAAGAAAGGTAAGAATCACTTCAACTATGAATACACTGCGTATCTGGCTTCTCTTTGAGACCAGGTTTGGATCCTCATTTGCCCACCCTTCCTGGTTTTACACTCCTGAGCCACAGGCTGAGCCAGACCTCTTCCAAATACAGTGTCAACTAAAGGAGCCACAGCCAAATGATGACTTCAGGAAGCTGCTTCCAGTCACTTCTTGGGCACCAGCTGCCTCTCCTGAACAGCCTCCACTCCACTGGCAGAGCCTCCCGTGCCCTTCCCCGAGGCAGAGCACACAGCAGAGCAGGCATTCCCAACTTGTCTCAGCTGGAAGACAGAACTGCTGGATGCTGCTTGCCGGGTAGGACTGGTGCAAGCTGTGGGATGCTCTCACTAACCCTCAGAAACAAACAGCCTGGCCTTTATCACCAAGGCAAAGGCAGCAGCAAAGCAGCAGCTCAAGCAGACAGGCCAAGAGGCATCTGCAGGATAGATCCAGCTTTAACAGAAAATGGAATACTCACTTTTTCCATGACAGAACAGGACACACCAGAGTTTTCTAATGTAAACACCTAATGAAAATACGCAGTTAGACAAACTAGCCTTATAGTTTTTAATTAAAAGAATATGTAACTGAAGAATGAAGGAACATTTAGATGCCCTAGTGAGCACAGTTCATAAGAACCATGCATCTATTCCACAGCCCACTATAATGAACTTTTTTAACAACAGAACACCCCCAAAAACTACAGGCTAAATAATTCTGTTTTCACAGCTATACAAGAAAAGAAACTCATCAGAATGCAAATATTTCTTTTCCATTTTTAAGTTGCACACAGCATATTAACATTTGTTCTAAGCACATATTTACTCATGAACTAACGCAAGCATATTGCCAGTGTGCCAAATCGTAAATACTGCTTAACATGACCCGACTGTGTCAGCTGGAAAGTGCTCAGAAGCCTTTTGCAGTAAGAAAAAACATTGGTTTTTATCCAAAATTGGTGAATAGTTAAGCAATATACTACATTCCTCCAGATTATATTACATTACACATTCCCAGATATTCAGTTCAACTCTAATAGATTTTAGTTTAAAGAGCCCCATGACATCAAGTAGGGAATTTATATACGTGAGACAGCCAGGCAGCTCTGTTTACACACAGACCCAGTATTCTTACTGCTTCCTACTTTGCTTTAACAGATCTTCCACTCAACACCAGATAATAAATGTAATTATGGTATTGGAAACATAAAAGAAGAAAAAAACCCTGCCAGGCATTAAGGTCCATAGAAAGTGTGTTTCCAAAAGCACAAGATACAAGATGGCAAACAGTAAGCAGTGGGAATGAGGAACAGCACTTTCCTTCAAAACTACACGTTGGTAAATGCCAAATCTGGTACTTATTACCTTCCTAGACTTCAGCTTGATCAGAGATGAATTTAACCTCCCCTTCAACACAATGTGAGCCTATTCCTCACTTGTCCCTGAAGGGGCACTGCAAATAGTTAAATAATGAGCTGGAAATTAATCACATGAGAGAAAAATACCAACTAAAATGCAAAGATCTGAAAAACAGGACGAAGTACTGTACCTGCTTTGCTCCAAGATAGTGAGCCAGCACAGGCAGCAGACTGCCATCACTGATACAAAGGCAAACACTATCAGGTTTCAGAACCTACAGAAAATAGTCATTGTTATTCTTATTCCAGAGGGAAAAGTTTTCTGCACTTTATACACTTTCAAATCAAATAACGGTAAAAAATTCTCATGTAATGCCCTTGATTTAGGTCTGAAAAAGTTTGCTCAAAAAGGTTTTGGATGTCTTTATTCAACTACCAATACAGTGTCTAACAAACACACAGAGCTGCTACATATTCCTATGCAAAAATGGCTCCTTACCATTTAAAAATGTAATACAAAAGTTTTCAAAACAAAAGTTTAACTTACATCTGCTGATGGAAAAAAAAATATACTTTGTGAACAGTCCTTTGCAGGGGACAAACGAATTCCATAAATAATTACTGCAAATAAACCAATATGTGCATCTATCAGAGAAGCCAATAAAACCTGCAGGCAACAAGCACTCACTTTCCTCAAGGACTTGATGTATTGGCGTGTTCGGTTCTGATCATTCAGTTCCCCAAAGCGGGGTCTGTTCCAAAGCAGATGAGCACGACACCTACAGACAGGACTCTCCACACGAACGTCTGCTTTATGCTCCTCTTCATCTGCTTTATTTTCCCCTTTTCTGTAGAAAATTTCAGTGAAATGTTAACTACAGCATCAGTAACAGTTTTTGCAAATGGGCACATTAATGCATATGACCTCTGCTGCCACTTTTTCAAAGTTACTGGTTCTCCAGAGACATTTTAGTAACTCTGCATTTCCAAATGAAGAGAGGCCAAAAAGAATTTTCACCTTCTTTAAAAGGCAAAACCAAGAACCATCCCCATTTTCCCACTGTGATGGTTAGGTACTGTAGGCTTTGCTCTTTCAGCAAACAGTTACTTGTTTGGATTCCTAAGTAAAAAAGGCACAGCAAATTCAGACATTTTAAAGCTAGCACTGTTTTTCAAAAATGTTAGCTGCTATTGTCATCACAACCAACATGATTAAGCTCTTTTTCATCTGAGCAGAACACAGTAATCTCAAAAAGACAGTGCTGACTAGGAAAATAGAAAATGGAAACACAATGGCAATTATTTCACTTCTTTACCTGTGTGCCACCTCAGCTGAGCCGTTATTTTAGGATTTCCAGGAATCAACCGTAATTGTTTTATGTTTCTTTGTCACAGAATGCAACCAAGTACAAGGCAGGAGCTTGCAGTCCAACTGTATTTTTATGCATACTGTGTATTTCCCACCTGTGCATTGCCCATGAAGCAGCCTTTAATATTTTTCTAGTCTTTGGGTTCTTATCTTGCTCTTTTATAAAACTAGATGCTCTAAGAGCAGCAAATACTCTAGCCAGGAGTAAGACAGCAGCCTTTTTCACAGCCTTAACAGATTGTTACCTGGCTTTCTACAGGTTGTACCACACAGAGTACTCGTCACGACAGGCAGTCAGGTACAACTTCTCACACTGCAGAACTGGCTCCTCATTTGGAAGAAAATAAACACACTGCATCCAGTGATCTCTCCACTGAAAAGGGTTGATATACAAAACCTTAGGAACTCGCTCGTAAATAGCAAATGGAAAGTAAACAAACAGCAGTAAATCAGTTAGGAAGAATGGGCACAACTTTGAAAATGCATGATTAATTTAAAGAATCTTGTTCAAGTTAGCAAGGCTGAATAAAGACCAGTATCACATATTGAATAATACTGATTTCTTGCACCAGAATGAGCCTGAGACCACTGGCTTGCTCACTAGCCAAGCTTCTATTTCAACCAAATGAAAAACAATCCAAAATTGCTTTGCATTTATTAATGCTGTTTCACCTCCACAGTTCACTTGTTAGAAACTTGTATCGAACTGCTGACAGCCCACCACACCTAGAATTATGTCACTTAGTGTCACTCTGATCACAGCACAACTGTTTTGTGTTTCAAAAAGCTGGTTTTTGCACTGCAAATATCCCATGCTGATCAGTCATTCTAAGCTGACTGAACACCTCCAAGTTTGATAATTTCAAATGTTATTCTCAAACATGGTAAGTATAGACAATCAATCATTTTGTAACTACCTTTTGATTGAATTCATCCTACTAGTAAATACATTCACACAAAACCACAGGAATCTGACTTAATAGTGACAGGGTTTCTCTAATTATCCATATCAACCCAGCATTTTCCTACACCAGCCTCTTTTTTTTATGAGAGTCTAAACACATTACCATAAACATAACACTTATTTGGAAATTTAATAGAAGAACTACATGGAAGCAAACCACAGACCAGTATTTTAACCAGGGACAGAGACTAGTTAAGGAAAAAGATACAGAAATCTTTATTTCTTGAACGTAAAAGAAATAAGAGTACCTGGAAAACAGCTTCAGTCCTTAAGCTTTATATAAAAGATTACTCTTAAGGTTTAACATTAAAGAAAACCTCAAATGGGCACATACCACAGCTAAAATTTCTGCAATTTGCTTATTTAGAACCTTCAAATACATTAAACATTAGCAAAGTTCCTAAGCAATTCAAGGCAGAGCTGATTAAACCCCCCAGCACTCAGAAGAGTAGCTCAGTCCTCTGACAACGGTATCTGAAGGCTCAGTATTTTACCTGCAAAGCAGAAGTGGGTTTTACCCAGTAGGGAGCCATCGTACAATTTATCATCCCAGAGGGGTCCATGTCAATATCCCACCAGGAAAGTACAATTTGTGCCTTGCCAGATTTCACAGGCTCCAGCTGCACTCTATAGTAGGTAGAAGCACTCTGTACCGGCTTACTGAAATCCACACTGCAGAGAGAGAAGCATGAAAATTGGAAAAAAGAACAGTTCAGCATTCTTCAGAAATTCTCACCAGCTTCTTAAGCTGAATGCACAGCTTATATGAAAGGCATAACAGGATGACTTTGATTTGAACAAAACAATGTTCTCCCTTACCTGAACATTGTCACCACATCACTAAGGGTAGTGAAGTCACTCGAAGGCATCTGGTTCAGTTGGATATCACAAACAGAAGGAACACCTGGACAGTTCTCCATTTCTGAAGGGGGAACAAGAATTTTTTCACCATCCTCTGCTTCAACACGAACAGGAAACAGTTTCTTCCAGGACCACATTCTTTTGGATTCCACTAACTGGACATACACTGTTGCCCTGTGAGGCACTGCCTCACATCCTTCCTGAGTGTTCAAAACAAAGGGTAAAAACAGTCAACAGGTTTGACTTATTAACATGAGTGAGAATTAAATCAATTGAAATGCAAGCCTACTTAAAGGAAAGTTGGCCTGGGAGCTTTGAAATCTAAAACACAAGTTCTTTTGAAGACTTTTGTAACATCAGAGCAATTTATCTCTCTCTGAAATAGAATACATATATCTATCCTGTTCAGTGTGGTTCAGCAAGGCCAGATTACTTCATTAATCATACAACATTATCAGTTTACTAGCCTCAGTTAAACTTGAATTTCCATTCTCATTCTGAAATAACAGATTTATCTTGGGCTTCTTGAGGCAGAAAACTAGTAAGCTATCAACAATAAAAGAGAGTTGGCGACTGCAATGAGAAAATAAGAAAAATAATGGCTCAAATATTTATGCAAGAACAACTTCGTATCCATGTTTAAAGAGTAGAAAACATACAAGTGTCCTAAAAATCCCACTATGAACTAAGAGCCAACCATGAAGTCCAAAAACAAGGCTTTTACGGAAAAAAGTCTAATTGCAATTTAGAGTTATATATGGAGAGCAGTACAAAGTTATGGAGTGCTACTGTCTTTATAAAGTGTCTTTTAAACTGGTGAAAGGAAACCTGGAAACCTAAATAAAGTTTTGCCATCCACATTTTAATGAAGGGAAAATATTAGAAAATGTAGAAGAGAAAGCCCTAAAATTATACCTGTAGATCATATGTCCAAAAAAAAGATACTAATTTAAATACAATGTTTAAAACATTTTCACATGCAAAACACACATGGAGTAGTAAAAGCACGATAGGAAAAAACAAACAATCAAAAATGAACCAGTGCCTGGGAGGTGAAGCTCATCAAATTTAGGAGAATTTAATTTTTTAAAACATCTTGGAACAAAGATGTTATTACGAAGAGCTTCAAATCAGAACTGGATGCCTTTCTGAAAGACATTTGTTAACCAGCAAGTTATTGGTTTCAACACAAAGCAACTAGGTGTAATTTCAGAGCCTGTGATTTACCAGCAGAGCTAATGATGTATTTACCAAGCGATACAGAAGCCTAAATTCTGTATAATCTCCATCCTACTTCAAGAAAAAGCAGAAGAACTTCTTTACTGACAGATGTGACACACTTTCTATTTTCTTACCTGTACAAGGTATTTGTGTGCGTGCTCATAGGTTGGTAAAGCTCCTTCTCCTATCAGCTCTGTATCAAATAATTCTGTTACCAGGATGTTTGCCCGACACTGCATATCTCCCTCTAAAAGACACAAATTAATATTATAATGTTAAGCCTTTATGCTGGTCTTTCAAGCAGATGCTATCCTGAATACACAAGTAATTAAAAAAATTATTCCAGTCAGAGCGTCTGCTGAAGACTGGAAACTATTTTCCATTTGAAATACAAATGGCTACTGAGATATTACCAGAACACTTTCTTTCGAAGTAGATTTCTAGTGTTACTTTCTTTAAAGTATCACAGAACCCTTAAGGTTTAAGATCAAGTCCAGCCACCAACCCAGCACCATCACCATGTTCACCACTAAACCATGTCCTCAAGTGCCACATCCATATGTTTTTGAACACTTCCAGGGATGGTGACTCCACCCGTTCCCTGGGCAGTCTTTTCAATGCTTTACAACCCTTCCTGTGAAAAACTTTTTCCTGATCTCCAACCTAAACCTCCCCTGGCACAACTTGAGGCCATTTCCTGTCATCCTGTCACTTGTCACCTGGGAGAAGAGGCCAATCCTCACCTGGCTACAACATCCTTTCAGGCAGTTGTAGAGATAAAGTCTCCTCCTGATTCTCCTCTTCTCCAAGCTGAGCCCCCCCAGCTTCCTCAGTGCTCTTGAAGTACTTGTTTTAATTAAAAGTGTATGAGGAATAAGACTAAGACATATTCCTTCATGATTTTCAGGTACTTGCCAATTTTTTAACCCTAGTCTGTTTTTCTCACCTGGGCCAACTGTGACTTCAGTGGAATGCTTGTTGATTACTTTGATCTTGTCAGAAAAACCGTTTTGCTCCACTATCTTCACAGCAGCATTAGCCATGGGCTTGAACACCTGTGAACAGCAAGAGCGTAACAAAATGGTACCCTCATGTCAGCTTTCAAAAATGGAAGCTTTGCAACAAAATGCAATATATTTAGTTCTGAAAAAAATTAGCATCTTCTGTATCTTCTCCTATGTTTGAAGTCCACTACCGTGAAACAAGGCCATGAGCCTCACTTGAAAAATTCAGAGCTCCGCTGTTAGAGAGTATCAGTTGCCCCCAAAAGCTACTCCAATTTAACTTTTGAAACACAAGAATACACATTAATATTGTAGCATTTACGTTAAACAAACTAATTTCTTTGTAAAAATGAACATAAATATACATACATCAACAGAAGCCCCTACAGACCTACATGTGCTGAAGACACTGTCAATGAAACCAAAACAACCAGCTCTGAGATAGTCACTGAAGTAGGCCAAACCCCTGCTTTTATTAACAGTGTAATTGTGAAGAGAATTTCTGTTTCCTTCAGAACAAAAATAACAAAGACAGTACATAGCCTGAAAATAAGAGCATCACAAAGAATGTGTTGAATATGTGCAACCCCTAACAAATGCTCACCTCAATGGCATAGCAGAAATCTGCCCCGGCCGAAGCTGCCATCATGGACAGGAGTCCTGTGCCCGTGCCTATGTCCAGCACAATTGCTTTCTCACCTCTCTCTTTTACTCTGCTCACTGCAGCACGAATACCTTGGTAGTATTTCACATTCTGTGGAGAAGAAAAAAAAAAAACAGCAACCTTTTACCCATTTATTCTTTTAATTTTTGTGCAGAAATTTTGTGTTCTCTGACTCTGAGTTTATAATCAGAGAAAGGCCTACAGACACTCTTTATGCCATACAGTCACACCAAAGCCATCTTCAGCAACAACTGTATCTGGCAGGATCAGTCCCTTTAAAGTACACCAATTTTTATCACAATGTTCATATTACCATTGGTCAATCACCTATTCATAACATATGTATGATTTCCAAATGTGATATATTTTCCTGAGCAAATAATAATAAGATCCATGGGAAATACTACAGGTTTTCTGATTAATCTTCCCCTGCAGGACCACTCAAATAGTCATATACTGCCTATGACAGTACAAGAGCTGAAGTATCTTGGTTTAGATTCCTCTCTCCATCTACTGACAAAGGTTCACAATGAGAATTAACCAGTGTAAATCCTGGCTTTTGGTTACATGCCATTAAATGGAGCTATAAGCACACCAGCATCAACAATAGGAAAAAATCAAATGCTGTCAGCCACAGGATACAGATTGATATGTACGCTTGTATTTCCTTTATAACAACCTATTGTAAGACATTCCTTTCCAAATGATTTGTCAAGCCTGTCCAAAGAATACACAACCTTTGAATATTATACATTAGGAAGGTCTGCTGGATCCCTTTCTGTACAATTCTAGTTAACAACTTTGATATATATAATTCCAGTAGTTGTTTTAATCACTCAGACACAACTTGCTGTCTCTACACAGCTTATTAAATGCCTGATCCCACTGACATGTTTTAATTCAATATGAATTCAAGACTCACTGTGGAGGCACCACGAAAGTCTTTCGAAAGATTATTAATGGAAAGTTGACTAAATGGCTAGAGGAAAATGAACATTTGAACTATTCACTTTAGACTTCATCATGTCTGTATATATGGTAGAAATACCAAAGAAGAATAGACTTTACTTACACTCCTATAAAAACTAAGAAGCCCAGCTTCACTTTTACAGCCTTTGAAATTTCATCTAATGAGCTCTCTGTCAAAAATGTCAAACACAGAACAGCAAAATCAGCTACCGAATATAAAAATGTTCTGCAGTAAACAACAGAACACTAAAGTCAGATGTAAGAAGGCATCTATTGACCTGAGAGCAGATCTGGTACCTTAGAGAGTACAATAATGTCATCATTTAATCTTTCAGAAAAATCTATATAACATGCAGTGACAGCTACTCAAGAGAAATGAAATGGCTCTTTTCCCACCATTCAAAAGGGTTTTGCCTCTATACTTACTCTGTCCTTATCGTGAAGCATATCTGCATAGCGTGACCTGCAATAAAAGATATTCCAGTTAAAATACTCCATTCTGCAAAGCAACACGGCCCATAAATGCACAAACAACTGACACACGCTTTCAGGATCTGAAGTGTTTCTCAGATCTAAGGGATAATGTGATTTCAGTGATCTGGCCATCAGCATATAAATGAACGCATGAACCACTGGCACAAATCTTCCCCACAGCAACGGATCCAAGGCACAGATCTATGGACAAACAGCTGTGCAGTAGCACCTGAGATAGACGTAGAGTCATACAGAGCAATGAAAGACAGACTACTAATGACCTATCACTTTTTAGCAAGACTTAAACTTCTTCGGTTCCCATTTCTTCACGGGTTGCACTACTCAAAAATACCCCAAAATATATCTTCCCACCTTCTCTGGCTGTTCCACTAAGCTCTTAAAAAGCTAGAACAGGAACAGACAACTGGCAGTTATATGTTGCACTGGCATTTAAAAGAAGTTTAGTCAATGCATTTTGCCCCAACTCAGTCACTGTCAGTATTAGGATCACCCCCACAGAAAACATTTTAAAAAATTTAGAAAGAAACTACTTGGAGAATAATTTACAAAATTTGACATTGACAGTTCTGCCTTGTACACCACTGGGCACGTTTACTGACATTTAGACTATTCTACAATCTATTCGCCTTATACCCTTGGAACTTCTACAAAGACAGACCCGCAAACTGTCATTAAAAAAAAGTTGGATTTGCTCATTTTTTGGTATCTTTTAACGGAACAACAAGCTACTTTTCCAAGCATACCTTGCAATCTCCTGGTGGTAGTCATAGTCCTCACCCTCTTCTAACCACTCCATCGAACCAGTGGTTGGATTAGCTCTTCCACAAAAAGTCTTCATGATCAATCTCAATTTGTGTTGTATTATTTATGTATTATGTGCAGTTTTGCTTTTGCTTCAATATAATACACCAAATACGGTCTGTGAAAAAAACCCAAACCAACCATAAAACTTTTAGTAAACACAAGAGGCATCACTTTAGCTCTGGATACTTGTACATTTCCCCCACTACACCTGCCTTGGCCAGAAGTACTAGTGACTGCTTTACGCTTTTTTCATAAGGACGTTTTAAACTATAATCTGTCACCTAGTCCTAAACTGAAAGGGGACCCTAAAGATCATCTAGGTCTAATCCCTGAGAACACAACGCAGAAAAAAAACCAAGACAGCAGTAAATCCTCATGAAAGAACACCTCGTAAGTGACCATGGCGAGCCGGCAGCGGCCCCTCCCCCGGAGTCCCCACAGCCTGCCCGAGGGGGGACCTGCGGGGACCGGGACCGGGACAGGCCCGGACCTCCCCCGCCCCAGGAACGAGCTGCGATGCCGGNGGAACGGGCGGCGATGCCGGACGGCCAGAACGTTCCCCGCCACTCCCTGCCCGGAACTGCGCGTAAGGCGGAAGCGCGGCGGCCCCGAGCCGGCCGAGGCGCTGCTCCTCGCCTGCAAGCGCCGCCGGGCTGAGCCCGTGGAGACCGACCTCTTCAAGCTGGTGGCGACCGTGTCCTCCAAGGTACCGGGGCAGGCCGGGTCGGGCGGTGTGGGCCGCTGCTCCTGGAGGGGTTTGGAAAGCAGCGGCTCTCTCTGGGTGCTCCTCGCGGGTCTTTCAGGCTCCCCTGCGGATGCGGTGGTCTGGAGAGTAGCCTGGCCTCGGGCAGCGCCGTCCTGTCCGGTAACCGAGGGCAGGGCAGCTCCTCCTGCCCTGTGACAGCCGCGGGCGGGGCAGGACCGGAGCTACGGGCCACAGCACACAGTGGCCACCGTGACAAGCTGTGCTCGGCACTCGCTTTTCCATGCTTAGAGACTGTTCTCTACTTGGGAACTACAGAACAGTCCATAAGTAAAGCGTGAATTTCTGCTGTGTGAGATGCTGAAGCTCAGCCTTACAAGGATAACAACTACCGTCCGCCATCCAGCCTTTTATATTGAGTAAGACTGGTCTATCTTGGGAAGTGGTCTTCTTAGGACACTGTAAAGGATAATATGCCCTAAATTTACGTCCATTGCAGTGTTCCAAAGGCCTGTGTTTTTGTTTGGAGGGTTATTTTGTATCACAAAGTTGTTTAAAAATCAAATTGAAATACTCTCAGGACTTTTGTTCTATATCTTCTGCATTCTTCCTCTCATAACAATAGACTATTATGATTGTTGTGTTGCTTTAAGCAGTAGTAGAAGTTAGTAGAATATTGTTATGATTATTGGTGCTGCAGTTCTTAATCCCTTCTAGGAAGGAGTATGACTTGCTTCATTGATGGTGTCATTATATTCCTCCTCCTTTTTGTTCCTTTTTCCCAGAATGAACCAGTTCAGAAGTATGTTAAAGATGCCATCACGCGAGACAAGGCAGCTCAAAGCCTGCGCCCCTCTTTAGGAAGCACTCAGCGAATCCTTCAGGAACTCCGTTCTGCCAAGCAGGTGAAAAGGAAGGAGAACCGTTACCGTGTGATTTCCAGCCATCGGCCCGACTGCACTGAAACAGCTGCACCTGCCACACACGGTGAGGCTGCGCTCGATGGGGACAGGTCAGACTCTGCAGCACAGGAAGATGCTTCACCAGAGGAGAATGATGCTGTCTGTAAGAGTTCAGACTGCTGTGGGAAATTCCAGCTGTTTGATATTGTACAAGAAGAGGAGACGGTGGGAGACTCCAGCGTAACGGCTGCAAACCCACAGGTCAGCTATGAACTTAGCGTGCTTAAAGTACTTTGGTATCCCTGTTGAGTGGTACACGTGGGCAGACTGCTCTGGGAGTTTGCTTGCACTGTAAGTATTCCACTGTTTAATAGGAGCCTTAACTAGGTTGCAAGTTGGAATGCTTCATGAGGGTCCTAAGTGCACTAATATTGAGACAGACAGTGTGCGGAGCTGCTGCTTAAGGAAGGCTTGTACCACCCTGTTTTTTTCTTTGCCCTAGTTTGATGTATAAGTTCTCTGTTCATCTGTCAGGTGGATCTCTGAGGTTTTTTTATTAATTTCTCTGCCTAGAAAAGGCAAAATCTTGTTCATTGTCTTTTCATCTACCCAGATGCCTAGGAACAGCACTTGCAGGCAAGATTCCCTCAAGGAAAAAATGCTTTTGAGCCTCCTTTCTCATAGTTCCAGTATACAGTTTTATTGTGTATTTTGTTTTAGCAGAACTCCAGGTATTTGATAGACTGCTTAAGCCCCTACATGCTGCTTTCATTGGTATTAGGAGTTCAGTATGTTTTCACCTCGAGGAGCATCTGCTCAATGTCTAGCGTGGTTTTAAGTATATAGAAGCTGTGCCTTCTGTGTAAGGTTGCCTCGTATACAGTGTTGTTACAGACTCACAACTACATGGGAAAGAAGGTGAGAGGGCTGTCTGTGCTTTGGTAATTCCTTCACTGTATAGAAGTACATGTGGATGCTTTTCTTATGCAGCCCATCACAGCTCTGAGGGAAACTTCAGTGCTTAAAGACACCAGATGAGGACAAGCCCAGCCAGCTGTCATCCATCAGCATTTCCTATAGGTTATTTCAGGGCTTTGACGTCAAACTTTAGTATGAACACTTACTTTTTATTAAGCAAGTAGTTCAGAGAGACATTTGAGTTCTGTTAGGTAACTGTTATCCCTCCCTCTGCTAATTAGAAAAAACAAAACCGAGGTAGTATCAGAATTTTCCTCTTACATTTTTTTAGAACCAGCAGTAGGTGTTGAAAGCAAGAAGTGAGCTTTCTTCTTCATTCTCTAAGTATTTAGAAGAAAATGAACAGCAGGTCGGTCTGCAGCTGCTACTCAGAACTAACTAGTTCAGGAGACAGCACTGTGGATTGGAAGATATTCTTAAAAGCTCTAGGAGGGGAAAACTGGTGCAAAAAACTGCCTGTGTAGACCTTCAAGTGCAGATCACTGAAGCAAATACATTGCAAATAATTTATTAGGGAGGAGAAAACATGAAGAAATTTCTTCTGTGTTAATGTTGAAGGAAGGAAATAAAAACTGTATCTGTAGGGCCTGCCAGCCTTTTTCTGTTCACCTGTCACACTTCCATTGCTCTCCTGCACGCTTTGTGTATTGTAACCAGCTTGCATATTATCCACACTAGTCTGCACATGTTCCCCCAGTGCTGCAGGTGTAATGCTCTGCACAGCATGGGCTGTCTTAAAACCTCTATTTTCAGTCAACGTGTCAGCAGAAACAGCAGTTCTATGGAGCTGTCATATCCCCTTCAATAGTTTCTAATGGAAAATGTAAGTTTTCTCTTGTTATCTGAATTGTGTATTAAGGAAACATGCACAGTAGTACAATAATTGGAAATTTTTGGTGTCTTTCTGTTCTAGGTTGCCAGTGTTCTAAAAGCATTCCAATGGGAAAGTGTTTCAGTCTCAGATTTCAGTGGCATCCTTGGCAAGCTACAAAGAAAACTGTTGGCTGTAAATAAGACTTCGCATGACTTTAGTGGAAATGTGCATTTTTTATTTTTTCTCAGCAGAAGACTGATCCAGAAGCAATTCTTTGCAATGCAGTAGAGATGATCCGTGAGCGTTTAAATGTTTCTGAAGATGGTAAAAAAGAACACGGTGCCAAAGAAGATGAGTATGTTTATGACATCTACTATAAGGAAACATCAGCCCCTGATTGGATTGAAAATATCCTTTCTGTACAGCCCTATAGAGAAGAATATGAATGGGTAAGGGTGTGGAAAAAATGATCTTTCTTGAATAGAAAGGTCACGAATAAAGGATGTTTAAAGTCCTGCTATTAAAACTTGCCATGCCAAGAAAGGTCCTGTAAGATACATACTACGTGTATGCTCAGTGACTTCTGTGTTGGGCCTTTTGTAAATGCCAGTCCTGTGTTCCTGCAGGTTACTGTTGATCCAAGGAAATCATACGACAAAATGGAAGGGATGGTGCTCACGTAATGAGAAGAATCCATCTGGTTTCAAACTGCCAATTAAATTTTGTCACACAAATGTAAACTTGAGTACTTCATGTCTTGCGTGTGATTAGGAGGCAGCCATGAAAATGTCATTGTAAATATGACTGAATGGAAAGAAGAGTAAGGGGAGGGACACACACCTTTTCAGTATTTGAGGACTTGACTTTAATCTTCATATGAGATATTTTTTCATAATAAATTGTTCTTTAGTGACTGCAGAGTTAGGAAGTTTAATGTGAGCTTTAACTTGTATATTGGGAACCTGAAGCTACTTTCTCTCTTCCTTGATCTATTACACTACTGCTGAAGTGAGTAGGATTAAGTTAGACATTAACATTTAGATGCTGGAGTGTAACATATAGATGTGTGACTTAAGTAATTTTTCACCTAAAGCAGATTTGAAGTGTTACGGTGAATACAGTGACAACTCAAAATTCTCCTCCAGTGTCACTGTAGAATTCCTTCTGCCAGCCATCAAAAAGTATCTCCTGGCTCTTTCTGATCTGTATAGTATTGCACAGGTGGATGAAAACCCACTTAACATTCACTATAAATACAGACACTCAGCATTATGATTTTGTGTTGACATGCAGGTAAATGATGATCCTGGTCCAGAGGAAGTATATGAAGATGAAGATGATGAAAATGATGAAAATAACTGGCGTAATGATTATCCTGAAGAAGATGAATTCTTACCTGAGGAAGATGGAGAAAAAGGTACACCTGTCATAAATGCTGTTTGCTTTCCTGCTGTGCATGTATACATCCTTTTTTACATGCTATCCCTAGAAAAACAACTTAACTGAGCACTGCTGGGGTAGCATTCTGCTCTTATAAGGGTGAAATCTGCAAAGAGGAAGATTATCTTTCTTGGAACTAGAAGAGATATGAGTGTTTTGAAAAGACAAAATTGAGAAGTCAAATTAAGGCTGCTGCAATTGCAAAAGTTTGCTTGCTTAGAGAAGGAATCCGTGACTTGGGTCCACATGCTCGTGAAACGCTGCCTCTGCCTTTTTAAGTCCCTACCCCAGAGTACTTGGAGCACAGCTCAAACCTCGGCTCATACAGAAGTTGTTCAGACTTCATTAGTTTCTCAAGAAGCTTCAACTAGTCTGATTAACTTAATTATTTAAGTAAAAAGAAGTGATAATCTAGAAGTGTTGATGCTTTCTCTACAGACTCTGAAGACAGCTTCAGTGATGAGGACCAATGTTACAGGAGAAGAACGTGGAACAAATATCGACAGGAGGTTTTGCAGGAATTTGGATATGATGAGAGTGAAGATTTAGGTTCTGACTAACAGCCTGTTTTTTGGAGATGAAATGCATACTGAAGGTGAATGTCTGCTGCTGTAGGAGAATGTACTATCTGAGCATCCAACTTCGGCTGGTAGGTATTAAACAGATGGGTGTGAGTATGGCCACCTGACAACACAAATTTTGTTCCAAGCACAAGATGCTCTATGCTTTAAAACAGAATGTTCTGCCCACTGTGGGTGTTGAGGTTCTGAAGGGACCTTTTATTTACTTTTGTTTTCCCAAAGCTGCATGCCCAAGAGTTTGTAGCTGTAGCAAATGTACCTCCACATATATGGAGGTACTGTTGGCAGCAGCCCTTCTGGTCATGACTAATGTGTCAGGTTGCACAAGAAGATCGACGTGTCTGCCCTGATGGCAAGTGGAAGTCCTTGAAAAAGGCACCCTATCCTACTGCTTTCTACTTCATTTGTTCCTATGTGTCAAGTGACTTTCTTCACAAGTGTTTGAGCATATGAAATGCCTTGACCTGTCCATTACTCTCCCCAGTAGTTTTACTGTTGGAGTAGAACAATGTGCATTTAAATTGTAAATAAAAATTTTTTTGATCAAGTTTTCTTTACTCATTTAAAGATCACAGAACCCAGGTCACCATTTTAACTTGCATTTGTACATCTTTAAAACAATTCCATTGTACCTGTTTGGACACACGAAGTATTTCAGCACTTGAGTCTGTAAAAAATAGCTAATAGGATTAGCTCTTAGCTGGTCAATGTCATTCATGAACTGTAGGCTGCAGCAGTGACTTAGCCCAATTAGTTTTGACTGTTAATGGCAAAGGAGTGGAGGCGAGATATTTTTGTTTGCTTCAGAGAAAGGCTGACACGGCAGTGCAAAAATCCAAATATCCCCACTATTATTCAAGTCACTGATGCAACTGTGGTGCACTCTTTGAAGTGTGTATTGCTATAGCCATAGTCTTGTAATTACAAGATTTAGTTCAACTTAAATGCACAAAACCATGCATGTGGCCAAACTCAGGTCAACTGAGATAGAAATTCTGAACTAAGGTAAAAATCTCAGGTATGTTTTTGAAGTACATCTCACTTTGCCAGACAAACAGGCTGGCTTCTTGTTGCCTTTTGCTGCACCAAAATTCAGTATCAAAACACTCCTGATTTTAGGCTTACAGCTTTGGAATTACAAATACTATGAATTAGCATGTCTTTGCTGCAATAGTACTTTTTACTTTCATTTCTAGTTTTTCTCCCTGCTACTTAGCTTTCAAGATCTAGTATCTGCCACAGAAATTCTGCTATAGAAGGAAAAAAAAATAAAGTGGTTTCTGTGAGGTTTTAGATGGTCGCTTTGTATTGAACAGCACTGAAATTTATAAAAGGAATTTTCTGACTGCTGAGGTAACTCAGATACTGTGTGTTTACTGAAACAGTTCAGAAACAAATGCTTACAAGCTTCAAACCGCACATTTTAATTTTGGAAGTTTCATAAAACCTAGCAGAAATTGACAAAGTACTAACAAATTAACAAGAAAAAAATCAACAACTGTTAATCAAATCTTTAGTGCCAAGGTGCTCTGCTGATTAAATCCTTGCCACAGTCACATACATTTCCATGTAGCATACAGAATAAAATACTTAGCTTTAAGGGAGAAAGGTTGGTTCAGTCTTTAAATAATGGAGCAGAACTTAATTCATTTTCCTAATGATAAATTGTTTGTTGTGACCAGTCGTCTTCTGGGATAAGAACTGAGACAGTACACCAAATCATTTCATGCAAACATCCATCAGAATTAAGCTGGAAGTGACTTGGTCTTTGGAGTCAAAGTAGGTTTTAGTCTAACTTAATAATTGCATTACTTTACCACCTGTTTCCACAGAAATCTAGTTTGATCCATTAGCTCTTATCATTTTCATACCAATTCTGAAGAAGAAACAGTATTGACACACAGCTTGTGAGTAGGTGATGAGTAGGGAATCATTATCCAATGAAAACCTGCCCTGAAAACATGCCACAGTTTAGGAGGACAACATAAGGGCATGATCTCTGTTGGAATCCATCTGCAAGTAAGAACATTTTCAGCATTTCTGAAAGACCACCGAAAACAGTTTTCCTGTGTCTTCCAGTTCCACCTCTTCCCTTTCATTTTTGTAATTGCTTTATCCTCCCTCCTGCTTCTTCTAATGGCTTTAAACGTTAGTTGGATTTGATTTCTGACTTCTTTTCTTCATTTGGGTCCCTCTCTGTTAAAACACAGTAACAGAGCAGCTGCATGTTTCGTGTGACTGCACCTGCATAGAAATTGGAGATAGATTAGAACAACAGCCACGTATCTCAACTCTAATTACAAAACACATCTGACTAATGAAGGCTGTCAGGAATGCTGTCTCACTTCTCTTTAGGGAAACAAACAATAAAAGTTAATACAATAACTGTCTCCCGCTCATTTTTTTTTTAACAGATAGTATCTTAAACTGTTCTGTTGATATCCTAGGGTGTTTTGCTTCTTAGGCACCCTGCCAAGTAACTGAAGTAAAATCTTTTTTCTCTATAATTAATAGTGTAAAATTGGTGGAATAAAAAATAAAACTAATAGAGAAAGCTACAAGATTACTGAGTATTTACATACATGCTACTGCTGCAGCACCACATCCTGTTTTCAGGGTGAGATGATGCTATAAACCTTCCTTACCACATCCCTCATCATGGTTATCTCACATAGTAACAATAAAAAGAGAGCACTGATGGAGAAAAATGTGTAATTTAACAGCTCTAATTCAACAGAAGGCAAAATTCCATCCTTTACTGACATGAAATCTATCCATCTTCAAGTAACTGATTCATTAAAGCTGGCCAGTTTGTGCTACCAAGAATGTTCATTTACAGTCATCAACCTTGGTTAAAATAAAGACTTTTTTCTGATGTTTTGGCTATTGCTGAACAGCGTTTGCGCAGTATCAAGGCTTCTTTTCTTTCTTCTTACTCTGCTCTTCCTGCAGCCAGCAGGATGGGAAAGAGCAGGAAGTTTGGCAGGCAGATGGCCAGAACAGCTCACCCAAACTATGCAAAGGGCTATTTCATGCTATCTGGTGTCATGCTCAGCAACAGAAACGGGTTGAGCAAGAAGTGTTTGCCTGTGGGAGTCTCTTCCCATACAGCTGTTGCTTGGAGACTGGCTGCACACTGGACTGCTTGTGGGACGTGTCACTGATTGATTGCTCTTGCAGCAACAGGGTTTTTCCCCTCTTCACTTACTAAACTGTCTTTGACTTGACCAACAGGTCTTCCCACCTTTGTTCTTTCTGTTCTGTCCCTCATGCTGCTGGGGGTGCTGGTGAGCCAGCGGCTCCCTGGGTACTCGGCTGAGGTCTGCCCACCATAACCAACAGATCCAGAGTCACAGATTTACTTTTCCTCTTTCCTAAAAACGTCTCCAGCTAACAAAGAAACTTACCTATAAGCTTGTTAACAAACTGAGGTCTCCTTGATGCAGGTAAATAGACTCCCAAGAAAAAGAATGGAATTCCAGATAAAGCAATGGCAATTCCAATCACTGAATTTACAAAGTCACTATAGAGTGGCACGACCACCAGAAATACTGTGCATATACAGAATATTATTGGGAAAGCCAGACTCAGCTGCAGACAGAAAAAGCAGAACACAATGTTAATGAAATATTCATTGTCTAGTTACAAACATTATGATACAGACTTTTCTCTCTGAAACCCACTTCGTGAAATTATCTGCTCTTCCTCTCATGTCTGGCTATTTAGGACCATAAGGAAATTGCAGAATTATTCTTAACAGAACTGTTGCTAAAAATTGCAAAAGTAATCAAGTACGGTAACTCTGCTGTGCTGAAACAAAGTGCATAGTGGCATGAAGTGTTTTTAGACAAAACCAGTAAAACTTGGGAAACAAGAATTACTGACTTTTTTGAATTGAGTATCAACTTAAAGTATGAGAAGGTTATTAGAGGATCAGATATCATCGGAGCTAAATGTGGTCCACAAACAGAGTTACTTAACTTGAGCATTCCCAATCAGAGACTTCTGCTGCTAGATAAAAGGCTAACTACTATGGTAGGCTATTGAGACATTCCCCAGTGGGCAGACAGGAGGGATACCAGTTGAGCTGGCATATAATAATGGAGTCTACTGATACAACAACCTCTTATTCTTACCTAGCAGAGAAGCTACTTCTCATGCTACAACATCAAATGGAAACCACGCTTTTATGTCCTGATCAGTTTGTAACCTTTAGACCTAACATGTACGGTCCAGATTTTAGACGGTACTTTTATATTATATGGAGGCAGGGATTTTAAACAATTGTGTAATTACCTTAAGAGGTCGGGGCCGATCTGGTTCTTTCCAGCGTAGATATAACTGCCCAGCAATAGACAGACCAACAAAAAACCAGTAACTGAAGCTGAAGTAATTAATAAGCTGGAAGACATCTTCCACAGCCAGGTAAATAAGGGTCATAAAACACTGTCAGAAAAAAACGGGAGTAAGAATCTAACCCCAAAAGTTTGAAACTTACTGTTTATGATGCTTTTTGCCTTTACGTAACACCTTACACTCCTTGGTTATGCCTCAAAAATCACTCTCTCAGCAATCATCTTGATGACAGTATATTTTAAGTTGTCTCTTGTGAATTTTTTTAAGTTTTCCTTTAAATAATTCATATTCTTGTTCTGAAAAAATTGTCTTAATTCATTGACTGTATCATAAGAAATTATATTCTGCTTCAGGGGACTAGGTTTCTCAGAGCTGCATTTAGATGCAATAAGGATCTGAGAGAAGCACTTTCGGTTCTAGGAATTATTTATTCTTGAGCAGCAGAAATCTTTTATATGCAATATGTCAATTCTTCAATTGGCTGAAAATGTAATCCATGGTAATCCATGGTATACAGAACATTTCTTATGACATGTCTTCTGCTTAAACTGATGTTCTGATTTCAGCATGAAATAGAATATGTACATGGATTACTTCTTTTATACTTTTCTCATGTTATTTTTTATACATATATATTTGTGTACATTTTTCTAGCCCTGTGTTGAAGCTCCATTTTGAGGGAAGCTGTGCTGTGTGTCCCATCTAATCAGTTGAAAAGAAAAGCAATAACAACTTGCATTGAAGAGCAGTGCTGGCACAGGCGTGAACCTCTTTATGTGGATCATAGACAACAGATCAGGAAGGTGACCTTCCCGAGATCCTACAAAAAAAAGCCTGAAAAAAAGCAGTAAGAAAACACATGTTGAGACCACAGGCAAGAGAGAATATATCAAAAAATCAAAGAATAACACCAGTCAAAATAAGTATTTACACCACTGAATTTCCACCCTTTAAACTGGAACCTGGATTCAACTCTTCTTATAAAAATGTACTGTACAACCACCATTGAAAGATATATAAGCTTTTAGAAACGTGCTGTTAACACTCATTTAAAAAAAAAATCATATTGCAGGTAAAATAGACAACATCTACAGTAACTGAAACAAATTTCTGTTTTTCACAAAATTCTAAAAGCTAGCACTGAAAACCGTCCAGCTTAGGGAAGAATAGTTTTCAATGCCAACCAGAAGAGACTGCCAGAGCCCTAAAATGATGTCACTCAACCACATGCTCAAAAAACAAACACACATAATTTTATTACCAACTGTTCTACACTGACTGCTTCACCAAATGATCATATTTCTTCTCAATAGAGAGGCATTGCAAATTCCTTCAATGGACAGGGAGAATCTTAAAATGCCTGAATAAATCTATTTAAAACTTTTGCTAGTTACATCCACAATCAGTGCTCAAAGAAAAGGTTCCACACTGTATCCTAAGCTTTCTGATTGCAGCTTCTTAGCAGTATCAAGTTATTTAGGGTCTTTCCAAGTACAAAGTTTTCAAATACTGATTTTAAAAGGTCAGTAAGTTTTAGGTAAATATATTTGAAAGCAAAAACTCGCTAGAATTATTCTATCAAGTAAAATGGAAGGTAATGCACATAATCAGAAGGCCTGAGGACTCACCAAACAGACAAAATTCACTTGATCTTTAATTATGCACTGCATACACTCAGGAATGCTTTGGGGAAACAAGGCAGTGTTAAGGCTGTATGTACACACACACACAGAGGTTTTTCTAGATCTGTTGTTTTATTGTGGCTATTCATTATAGGTTCCATTAAAAAAGTATTTTTGCCACTCTCATAATAGATCAGCATAACAGAAACATTAAAAAGGCTTACGAACATTTGTCAAACTGAAAGAGATATGCACTACCTTGATGATGCTAGAATTGAAGCATTAAGTCCACCAAAACAAGAAAAGGCTACAGCAATGGGAATTGTCCAGCTGAAGATACCAAATACCTGGTCAGCAAATGTCTGATGAAAGGGAAAAGAAAAGGAAACATGAAAATTATCTGCAAAAAAGAATACGTAAAACAGTAACATCAGAGCTTTTGGAATACATTTGTATGGAAGAATAGTAATATAGTAAGGACAGTCATAATGCAGCACAAAGAATCACACAGCTTTCTTATTTATTTATGGATTCTAAATAAGCACAAACTTCTTTAGCCAAGCACCTGAAATCATATTTTCTGCTTGCAAAAATAATGCTCACAAAGGAAAACAACATGTTTTGAGAATTTTCAATCCTAATATATTTTATTATCTAACTGACCTACAGAACTCCAGTGAACATCCTTTGAATTACTTAAAATATTACCTAACCAGAGAAGTGCCCTATTGCAGTGGGTAACCACAACCAACATCACGCCTACTGTTTAGTATCTAGGAATCTATTTTATTTTCTTTCTTTTGCAGTTTCCTAAGCAACATCATCTTTTCCTTTAGCTCCACTGGCCAGGCCTCTGGCGTTTACTCTCACAACTTGGCAAATGACAGAGCAAGTGATCTTATCACTGACTCAGTTGTTAATGTTGCTAGACAATACTGCAAGCAACTGTGGTGACTGCCCATGGTACAGCTCTGAAACCAAGAAGTCAGGAGCATCAAAGTTTCACAGCAAGTGGTAGGAGCCACTGATTGCCAGCAATCTTGGATCTAAAACAAAAATGGGTAATAATTTGCAATATACTGTCCTGAGCTATTCTGCTCAGCCTCCTGGATGAAGTAAAAAGGGAGAAAGAATATCAGACAACACATTTGAAAAATGAAGAAATTTAATTCATGCAGACTGACAGGTTTTCTAACTCCCCTCTCGGTCTGAGCATTGTTCATATCTGGACGTTAGCTTTAGTGTGAAGTTAGGCAGAAATCCCCTCATGCTGTGTTCAGAGGACATGGACTGGACTTCCTACTCATCCCAATCCTACCTACAGATAACTAAATCACTTCCATGATTTCTTTTACAGAAGCAAACTAACAGTCATGGCAGCAGAAGAATCGTATCTACATTAGACAGCATGAAGTCACTATTAAGGAAACAGAAAGGTACTACTCATGTATAACTTGTATTCAAACCAACACCAGAGATTTGAACATTTTACACCTTAGCAAGTAGCAGTAATCTAAACCTTTTTATGAATCTTTCTCTAAATCACTTTCTCTCTCTCTTGCTTTATCAATTTCAAGATCCTCAGACATAAAAAGCATATATAGTAATTCAGCTTTCTGCAGGTTTGTCTATTATAAAAATTTTCTTCAGTTTTTAGTATTTTAGTATTTTTAAACACCTCACCCTTGATCTCCACTTCGAAGCACTGGTCTTCATCATAACATTTATGAGCTAAGGAGCTCAATCAAAGGTGATTAACATTCAGAACTGGACTTTATCTGTACCATATGAAGTTATCTCAGTTTAAGTGGTCAAATTTTAATTACTCCAGGAACCAGATCATCAATAGCAGTGCATTATGATCTGTTTTCTTAATGTTCTTGCAGGTCAAAAAAGCCTAAAAGACTTAATATAGTTGGTTTGGGGTTTTTTTTTGTTACATGAGTGTTGGATTTTCATGAGACAAAACCCTGTATATAATGTCAATCTTTAAACCACAATATGCTGAGAAATTCACTGACATAAACCAAAGCTTGGCCAGCTATAGTTTCCTGTTCTTTGTCTGCACTGAAAAAGTGCTTTGTCCAGCACATTATCCAGGTTACGGCTCAGAATCCAGCTGTGCTGTGTACCATCATTAACACTAAAAAGCAGAATGTATTCCATCATTTTGTGTAATTTAGTTGGGCCTCAAAGGCAGACAGGATTTCCTGCTGCTAAAGGACAATGCAAAACCACACAATCACTTCAACGGAAGCTCGTCTAAAGGCTCAGTCAATGCATCAGCTGTGTCACCCTGGTTCTCAGAAAGGCACCTCTCTTCCTGAGCTCTTTTAGTTTGTCCATCTTAGCACGGCTTCCCTCAAAATGGAGCTTCAACACAGGGGTGGAAAAATTCACACAGATTCCTACAGATATTATAAAAAATAACATGAGAAAAGTATAAAAGAACCAGTCCATGGACGTATTCTATTTCATGCTGAAATCAGAACATCAATTTAGCAGAAGACTATGCTATAAGAAATGTGTTCTGTATACCATGGATTACATTTTCAGCCAACTGAAACTGCAACTAATGATTTACATTACTGTATATAAAAGCTTTCTGCTGCTCAAGAATAAATAATTCCTAGAACCGAAAGTGCTTCTCTCAGATCCTTATTGCATCTAAATGCAGCTCTGAGAAACCCAATCTCCTGAAGCAGAATGTAATTTATTATGATCCAGTCAACGAATTAAAGACAACTCCTCCAGAAGGAGGACAAGATGAAAATTCTAATAAGCAATTGTTGTAATATTTTAAAGGAATATTTGAACCTGAACTGCTGATTTCTGAAGCCAAACAGCAAAGGAAATTACTAGACACAAAACTCCTGGAGGATTTTTTGTTTTAATATATAAAGTTAAGATACAGAACAAGATGTTAGAGAATTAAGATGTTAAATAAAATTGCCTAAAGGATAAGCATTTAGATAAGTAATATTAACAGCTGAAGCTAAAGAAGAGAGAAAACCTATGAGTGTAATCTTATGCTGAAGGATGCAAATTAGCTAATAAGTAATTTGGAGAATTTTTTTCCCCCCAAAGATGTTCTTTGCATGCATTTTTCATTTCCTTTTGAAACATTTGGTAATGGGCCAGTGTGAATGGCAGGTGCAGGACTAAGTCAAAGGCTTTTTCCATCCTGTAATCTATATCCAATTTTTCTAAGATATGCTACTGCTGTTTTACACATCTTGGAAAACAACAATCATTTCTATAAGCAGTAAAAACCACAAATTATATGCAGATCAAAATGCTACAGATTCAATGTATTCTGGATGCAGACTATGTTCTACATCAACTGTTGATCCAGCTCAAAGCCTAAATAAGTAATTTCCCTAGATCTGTACAAGTCAGACTCTTCAAAAGAGAGAGTAATGTAGTGACAACCTCTACCAAACACTGTCATTTCCAATGTACTTTCTACCGCTGTAGTTGGGATTCCTGACAGAGCAAAGGGTGGAGAAACTTCAAGAGTTAAACTTGAGGTGAGGTAATGCAAAAGACTATTTTAATTGAGAATCATCTAAAAAAAGTTCAGCTTGGTTTGCCAAGTAGATCTGCCTGCAAAATGATCTTTCAGCAAAACAAAGTTGAAAGGTACCTAAAGTTTGGCTCATCTTTCTATTGATTTTCACCAGCTCAACATGACACATGAAGACCCACCTGCCTTTAGGCAAGTGTTTTCTGACAGGGTTTCACCCTCATTTATAACAAAAATCAGCCAAGTTCATTACTACTACTCAGACACTTGAGTACAAATTTATAAATCCTTCAACACTCTCCTTTCAACAGATGCCAAGAAATATCTTCTCTAAAGCTCAGCTATAGTCTCTAAACAAAGACAAACCCAAAGATCTCCAGAGTGCTTCTTGCTGAAAGAGTTACTGAAGTGTAAGTAAAAGTGGCCACAATAAATATCCACTTCGTGCATATCAGAGGATTATTTTGCATAAGAAGGCAGGGCAGAGAAAAGCACAACACAAAATCAAGTTATCAAGCACACACACTGAGTGCATTGCACCAAGAAGGGAAGAGGGGGAGGGAAAAGGAGAAAAGTTAGTGGCTGCTTTCTGCTAAAACCACAATTGTACAATCATGGATCCTCCACAAATGAGCCAGACCTGGGCTCTGAGCTGAGCTCCTCACCAATTCCACTTTAACTACCACTACTTCTGGGAGTTGTGAAGTGCATTTATAAAAACAAAGGAGCTGGCAACGGAGGAAAGAATGGAGCATTCACAAAGGTATGTGGAGGATGACAGAGGAGCCTACCTGGAGGCAGCTATAAGCAGAAACATTTAGTCCACCATAACAGGAGAAAGCCACCACTATGGGGATGGATATCATCTCAGGATTCTTCTGAGAAAGTCTAAAGAGCAAGAAGGATTAAGAGATTAAATTGTCATCTCTGCTATAGTCTGTCAAGTCCTGTAGTCCAGACTTGAATTATAACTGCTCCCAACATCTTGGAAACAGAGAATTCAGAGAATTGCTGAGGTAACATTTGCAATTACAGATAAAGTTCTTTTATGCCCTCCCATCCACTGGGTATGTAAGGTATACACAGATACATGCACACTGTAGGACATGCACCTGGAATTGTTCCCCTTAGTTCCAATTTTTTTTTTCAAACCATCATCAGGGAATAATAATGAAGGAAGAGGCTTCCAGCCATGCACTTCTCAGCTGAACTGCCCTTATTGCATCATGACTAAAATGTTACATTGCTCCCAGAAGAATGGTCAAAAACTGAATTACAGCTTTGTTTCAAGGCATGAATGACTAATTAAATTTTATTTTTGTCTTGGGTTAGTTTGATCTCGTGATCATCAGCTGGAAACTTGTGAATGGTTTGCAAGAATACTTTTTTGTCCTTTTAAAGGTCCAAACAACAGTTCTATACAAACAGGTTGAACTAAAAGCAGCAGAAATCCCCCGCACCAAGAGCTGCCACAACAAAATACACGGAATACTGCCTCACACTCAGTAATTCAGGCACACAGATGAGCAGCAAGGCCCACATTCATGTTACAAATCACAAGATGAGAACTGTTTCATGTTTTAGCTGCACACAAGAAGTGCACTTAGAGGCACACAAGAAATGTCAGACTACACTGAGAGCGTATGGAGCTACAAGCACATGCTAGGCTGGCAAAGCACCAAACAGTATTGATTGGACAGATAAATGCAAAGAGAATGCAGCCTAACATGAATAAGAAACTTATACAAAAAATACCCAAAAATTATGATGTGTTTCTATTAGGAGAGTTTAAAAGGCATCTACGGAGCCTCTTCATGTAACTCTTTTCGAGATCCTATTGCCCAGGAGCTTTTCCAGGCTCAGTTCTGTAACATTCTTACCCTGAAAATCATACACAGCAGTTAGGGTATTTATATATATACATATATATATATATTTATATATATATATTTATATATATATATATGAGCGATTTGACTAGTGTTCTGGAAACACAATTCTGCTTTGACATTTCTCTCGAGGCAAAGTATACATACATTCATACATTACAGGAAGATCTGGCAGTCAGAACTACAGCGTGTTTTCTTAGTTTTGAGCTTCTGAGGTCTCTAAGGTGCTATTTGTCAAAAGAAACAAACTCTGATCTATGGCAGTCAGGAAGCTGCACATGCAAAAAAAGATTCTAAGCAGGAAAAGTTTTCTCCCACTCCCACAGATTACATTGTCAGGATACTGTATGACATCTCTCCCCATTGTCCAAATTAGATTTAATGTCACATATATTAAAGAAAAGTGCACCTTAACCAAACCCAGAAAATTGTAAAGGTGCAAAAGAAAACAATTTAAATGTTAGTGTTTCCTGTAATTCGTGTTTCAATTACCATGCTGTTGATCAATTCTATTCAAACAGACATAATTCTCTCCTTGTATTATTGGCAACACCTTTACTGGGAGAAAAAGGTACCAGTGCAGTGCAAGGTCCAGCTTAAAATTCCCACTTCATTTTTAGGTCACTAAATACAATCTTACGGTAAGACAACCAGCACTACTCTGCTGCATTAATATATTGCATTCCTACTTGCATGTAAGATATTTCTTCTGTCCAGTCCACAGTAAAATTTCCGATGTCAGCTCCAACAGTAAAACAGTTCCATTTATATTTTCATGGAAGCGCTGAAGATATTTTATCTAAACCTCCTCAGGTGGTTATCCTGTTCTTAGCATCTCTAATAGCTAGCTCTAGAACAAGGGTTCAGTGTTTTCCAAGTCTCTTACCTATCTCATACTGAAAAGATTATTAGCACTCTTTCAAGTTTAGCTCAGCTTTTCAGCTTGGACTCCAAAGCCAGAGAACTTCCATGTAACTGGCATCAGGAGTGCTGCACTGGCAGTGAATTACAGCTAGCTCCAAGAAAGAAGACAAATAACTTAATGCACAGCTCTCCCTCTAAAAGCAACTGCCTGCCCCTAATGAAGAGTTGTAAGGTATGGAATGTGCACTTCATCCAAAGAAGCCTTACTGGGAAGTGCCAGTGCAAGCAAAGGAGAGGAATATGACACTGATGGCTGAGGACAAGCAGACTTTCCTCTTCAGAAAAGAAGCCAGTGAAGCCAATGAAGGAAGAGAAGTAATACCCAAAAGGTCTAAGAAGAACTTAAAAAATTCAGCCTGAATTCAGTTAGAAAAAAGTGACTCAACATTTATTAAACCATACACCAAAGAAGAATGAAACAGCTAAAACACACACCCTCCCACATTCCAGCTCATTGAGGGAGCATGGCAAAGCAAAGCAAGCCTGCTCTAGAATACAAGAGCACCAGGGTGAATTGACTGATCTATGCTGGACTCACGAGGTGATATTCAAAGATGCAACTGAAGTCATCCTCTTTATCCCCAGTTTACTGACAAGTTTTCTTGTACAGCTCCAAGAAAGATGACAGCTGGCTATGCAGCACAACCAACTGTTTGTTTCAACCACTTTTAGCTCTTCCAAGTAAAAGAAGCAAGCTGCCAAATATCAGCTATTGTATGAACTCAATCAAAACCCACAGACATGACCAAACACAGGAAGCAGGTAATGAGCTGTGCACTGGCAGCCAGTATGTTTCCTGTTAGGAGATAAAACAGCCCAGAAAGTGCTTGTGGAGCCAGCTGCCACCTTCACAAACAAAAAACACAACAGTAGTCTCAAACAACAAAAAAAAGGTTGTTCAGTGACAGTGAAAGGTGAGATAAAACATCTGCTCTTCTTTATTTGCATTTGTGCTACAGAGTAACTTTCATATGCATAACACTTAACAGCAAAGGTTGTGATGGTTTGCATAAGGGGGTAAAACAAGTCAACTGTGAAACTCTGACGGGAATCATTGAAAAAGTGAGCAAGTTGACATGATCAGCAACCATCTCAAGAGCATTTGCAGAACTTGTAAGCTAGCTGTTGCGGTATCACTTAAATTTCTTCAACAAAAAAGCTTTAAAAAAATCAGTTTCTTAGCCACGACACTGGGACTATACCACAATGAGGCCAATTGTGATGTAAAGGAGGACATTTTATCATTATGTTTTCCATATAATCCCTTGGTATGATTTCTTTTGCCTCACAGCCACCAAGAAAAACAGCACACAGGGTGATGTGGAAAGATACACTCATACTTCCTTTACTCAGAACTTTCAGTCCATTGAGAAGATGGAAGCTTCACCCCACCCCTTAACAGCTCAAAGCCTCTTCACTGAAAAGACTAGCAGAAAGCTACTCTATTCCCTCCCAAAATAGCAACAAGGAAGATTAAATGTAACTGCTGCGTGACTACACAAAAGACTCTAAAATGCAGCCATATTACTACCACGTTTCTTTGAAAATTCATTAATGTAATTTTTACCCTATACCAACTTTCACCAACTACACAAAGGGCAATAATTAATCTGTGTCTTGTATCACGTGTAGAATATGTGAGCAGATGAAAGTGGCTCATTTTCATCAGATTAATTTTTTTGAATAGCTTAATTCTCACCTCCTTTCTTCATTCATCCCCAGAATACAATGCCCTAAGTCTTCTTAAAGATTCCATTGAGGATAAAACTCTCTTCCACCACACAGAGAAATTTCACCATAAAGATTTTTACATTTTTGTATTATAGGAGGGTTTTCAAACACAGCCATTAGCTCTTCCCCCGTCCCCCCGAATTAAGTATTTGAATTTGAACTTCAAGTGCACTTTTGAAGCAATTCTCCAAATCACTGCTACTTACTGCTTTTTGGTTCACATTGTTTAGCTTCAGCACTAAAAGGAGCTCCCCTTTCAGAACAGGCTAAATTAGAAGATGAACTACAGGAGCATATGTGCTGCACTCCCCTACTGCAACCCAACCTCACAGAGTAAAGCACACGTCATGCATGTGTCAGGTCCTCAGTGTCAACTCCTCCATTCTACAGACATCCTTCCAGAGGCCCACTCAATTTGCTACTGCCTTAGTAGATTAAGTTTAAAGTCGGTTTCATAAAACTGGGCAATTGTTCATTTCAACAAGAAGGAATCTTCCATAGCTCATGTGTTAAGTATTAAACTTCAGCTGCACTTCCACCTAATCATTCTAAAAGGGATGGAAGTAGTAGCAATCAGAAGAGCATTGTTTGCCAGCTGATGAGACATCTCAGCAAAAAAGCCTTTAGATAGAGCATTAGTTTGGCTTTTAAACTGAGGTATTTGACAAACCTGAGATATAGTGAAAAATTAAATGTTTAGATTTCCAAAAATCTACTACATTCTTTAAGTTCCATTAAAATGAGCCCAAAAAGTAGAACATCTAAAATAACTTTGGAACACACAAACATATTTTTTCATTCTTTTCCTGGTCACTCAGTATCTCTGCATGCACTTAGATTGACTAAGGACTTTATATCATTTTTAAGTCTTCCTTTTTTCTCCTTCATGTTCAGATACATCCTCTACAGTAGAGAGGAAAACCTGATCTGTCCTGTTCTGAGTATTACAATTTCATGTAAAATTGCACGGCATGTATATATACATAAATGTATACATGGACTCAAAGATAAGTATACACTCTTGGTAAAAAACCAATCTCAAAGAACAACTAAATGAAGTGTATATAAAATCATAAAAGTTTAGGCCTGGGTTTCACATGTGCAGTAAGGTTCAGGCATTCATCACGCCTCCTTTATCTGGCCACCAGTTACTGCTGCAATGCTGTCACTTGCTGTGTTCAGGAACATGGACTGGGCAGGCCCCCAGGGAATCACTGCCCCAGTCTCCCAGGGTGGGTTACTTTTCCTGATCCCATTCACCATCCAGCTGTATAAACCTTTGTGAGGACAGGGGGCAGGAGCAGCAGAGCAGGCACAGAATGCTCTTAGGGGAAAGGCTGGATTGGAGAATTTCATTGCTGTCAAAGGAGTGTATTTTCCAAATTTTGTTAGGGAAAAACCTGCTGCTTTACAGAAATCAGGACAGGCAGTGGACTGTATATTGGCTTCTAGATTTGTCTGGATTGAACAACTACAGACAAGTACTAATAATTCCATTAACAGTCACTGGAAGGTACTTTATATGGGATATGATAGCCTACAACAGAAATAAATTACCCCTTAGCATATGTTTATTCAAAGCCTAGTATTTTCTATCCTTGTTTTGTCTCATTCTGAGATATTTTAGGAAGTTTTTCTCAATACATTTCATGACAATTTTGTATTTGCCTATTCCTGCTAAAAAAAGGTAAAGAATTATTATTTACTTCCAATACATTTTGAAATAAACATTTGTATAATTAATTTGAAATAACAAGTTACAGCCCACATTTACCACAAACTATTTTGAAATCTTACACTAAATACAAATATTTCTGCAGTGTGAAATAAAGTCAAGTCAGTGCTTTTGCAGAACCATCTGCCCATATATCTGAAAGAAGAGTTTCCTGGTTTACTAAACCAGTTTTTAATCCCAGTAATCCTCTGTGGGAACAGAGAAAATACTTCCTTCATTTCGATGTATTTAAAACTGTCTGTCCATTGCGTAACTACTTATATTTTAGAAGCCAACTGGGAATCTAAAAGGGAGGCAAGGCATTATTTCTTTTCCTCTGATTTAAATAGCCAAAAAGATTAAATTTTCTCAAGTCTCAACTTTAAAGTATATAGTGCCCAGAACTATCCAATTAATTCACTAGTTACAAGGCAAAAGAAAGACCCAACCCATTACTTTTGTTTCATGATTAGCTTAAGTATAGAACATGTTTCTGCCAGCTCTTACTTTAAGAAGTTTTTGTATTTTAATTGGATACAAACTTCCTTCCATATACAAAAATAATGAATTTCAGGATGTTAAAAGTTTTTGGAATGACTACAATGTTGGGAAGACAGTGGTATAAGTTGATGTAAGTTACTGAAGAGGAAACACAAAGCTAAACTTTGTCATGGCTGAGCTGCCACACATCCATTTACAGAAAAAGCTCAGAGCAACCCTGCTCCATGTTTGGAATACTGCAGCACAAAGGAACACAAAGAAAATCATGTACTAGTGAGTCTTAATTTACAATTAGCTCAAAGTGCACAAATCTAATTAGTGACTTTGCAAAGTACAGTAACAAGATGCGTCTGTGCTCATTTTAATAGATCTGGTAATATATTATTATTAGACATGATTTCATTAACTGCTTTCCTACTTGAGATTAAAATATTTGTGCTGAGTTGTTCTGTCCTCCTGTGTTAAGTATTAAAATAAACTAGGGATTTTTCCTGTTTGATCCCTTAAAGTGAAATGCATCCCTAGAAGGTGCAAAGTTAATAATGTAGCAAAATGCCACTTGGTGTGGTGGTGCATTTCCCCCTCCTCCTTTCCAGGAGGCACTGTGACAAATGCTCCTTAGGCCTCAGCCTTGGAAAACAGCACCTGGGCTCAGCTCTTCCCGAGTTTATCAGAAACACGGTCTGCTCCCAGGAACTGCTGCTGTCTAACGAGCTCCTGTTCTCCCTACGAACAGCCTTGGAAAATATTTTTCTTGCCAGAACAGCACAACATTCCTGTTCTCACACTTTCAAGGAAAGTGCTGCCCCAAACATTGTTATGACTAAAGCCCACTCTCCTGTGACCCTACAAAGCACAGTCCAAAAGGAGACCCTTGGAGCTCTCCTGGAACCACAGCAGGCTGAGATCAGCACTTCCCTCTGAGCAGGGCCTCTCAGAGCCAGTGAACTCTCACGTTCGCTGTACCTGGAGGATCGCCGAACAAAGAGTCCTGGGCTGATACCTCACTCCTCGAGGCCTGACCCTTCACCCACTGGGGAGATGCAAAGGCATCCAGTGAGTATTTCACTGACCTCGGAGGGGAATTTTTCACAGGTACCTTGTTTGCACTGACCGGTTCTGTCTGGGTGCATAAACGTGCACACATGCTATAGCAAATCTGGGAGAAATACTACTTTCTTAGATGTTTAAGTGCCTTGGATATCTCAGTAAGTTAGGCCTGTAAGTAAGGTTAAGTTATAGTTACAAGCTAAGTTAAATACTACTAAGTGTTGTTCTCTTGTTAAGTTGCTAAGTTTGACTTAGAAGTCATAAGTTAGATTAAGTGCTGCTAAGTGTTACTCATTTATTAAATTGTTAACGTTAAGCTGTAACTTAAGATTAAGGTATAAATTAAAATACTGTTATGTCTGAGTGTTGTTACGCTTTTAGGCTGCATTCCTTTTGTCACTCACACACACACACACACGCACACACAGCTAGTTCTCAGTTAATTTCTGTTTTGATTGCCTGGATTGTATTTGGTTTTGTTGTTTGCTTGTTTTTCCTTGTCCTTGTGCCTTTTCCTTGTGCCTTAACTGTCCCATAAGTAGTAGAGTGAATCTTGCCAATGAACTTTGTCGTGCTGCCACTTAACATTGAATCTGGTTTTTGCTCATACCCTAACCAATGATTTTATAAGCAATCTCAAACATTCATTCATAACACTTGATCAACTTACCACTGCCACAGCATCACTAGCGAGAACAGCTTGAACATCCAGCACCGTATAGTAAGCTATATTGGTCATAATATAGATAACTGTCACAATTGGCATAGACACTGCAATAGCCAGGGGCAAGTTCCTGTAAGACAAAAAAAAAAAACAAAACTCCAAAACCCACAACTGCAGGAAAAAAGAATTCCATTAGTAGTAAGAGATTAAGGTTATTTATTTGTATCCTTTACAATAGACAGAAAAGTTCTGAAGTCAGAATAAAGATTTCAAAAAAAAGGCGTCTCTGGACCCAGTTTGGTTTCTTTTATAACCAGAAATTCTAATATATAAGACTGGGAAAAAAATCTGATTTTTATAGTAACTTATAACCTAAATTATGCATAAAAAGGGATTCTATGCAATTGCTCTTCAAATACTCTAACTTCAAGGTTTCCAGATCCGTAATAACAGCCTCCAAACTTATATGCTTTAAATGATTTCCTACTGTCTGTGTTAATTACCACAACTAGAACCCCTCAAAGAGGCAGAGCTCTGAGTCCTTCTCCCTGGGGAATGGGGCTGTCCTTCCAGAACCTACTCCTAGAATTGGTGCAGGGAGATCTATTAAACCAAACCCCTGTTCTTCTCATCTGCACTCACCACTGCAGAGAACAAACTAACTGAGCTGCACAACAGAGATGCAGATCTAAAACTGCTGAACAGCTGTGAGCCCCAGCATGTGGTGTATCTTACTAGCAAACCCATGTCTAGAAAGCTGTACAAAAAAAGTCAAGACTAACAGGAAAACAGCGCTAACCTTTAGATGTAAGCAGATAAGACTTAACCGTGAGATGAACTCACAGTCCTGAGCGTGCAGCTCCACAAAAAGAAATTACAGAGCAGAAACAGATTTTTAATGTTAGGCTTTGGCTTTTCTCAGCCTGATAATTTCTTCAAACCTCACAGAAATATTCAAATGTTTCAAAAGCGGAAGCAGAACTGAGAGTGTTACTCTCACATTTGCCCATCTTGAAATCAAACAGAACAGGGTGACACTGATGTGCATTTGCCATAAGCGTTGTTTTCAATAACAAAAAACCCTCCAAACAACAAAACCCCAAAGCATAAAAATTATCAGTGTGACTAAAATGTTGAAAGTTTCCTCAAAAACTTCCTGAGGCCCAGAAGTCCAGCTGTGTCTGTCTGCTGCCATGGAAGCAGAAAAACAAACATACCCCACAATCCTCTATATAAATCAGTAAATTAGTAACTGGGAGTTCTGACTCTTCTTCCAGGTTGCACACTCATAGTAAGAAACTCATGAATCCCAGCACAGAGAAGAAACAGAAGCAGAAAACTGTGAATTTAATTCAAACATATTACACAACATAACAAAAATCTGAAATAGCATTTTAGAGGACTTTGCATCATCCAAGATTAAAACCAAGGGACTGCGTCAACTGTAATTTGTGGATCGCAACTTTTGGGTGGACAAGCATGAAGGCACTACCAATCAAATGAACATGAAAAATATGTAATTCTTGTAGTAATTTTGTAGAAGTCTGGAATACCTCATTATTCCCAAGAACTGTCAACGCAGAAAGCTGAAATATAAAGTTCATTTCACCAGCTACCATTCTACCAAGAATGAAGCTTGTATTAGGGACTGATGCCTATCTAGAGCAAATGACTATAAAGAAATTTTCATCAGCTAAATATCCTGTGAGAAAAATTGTTTTTCAAAACAATACATCTAATAGAAGAGCTATCAAACTGATAACAGAGAACAATACACTAACTTTAAAAAGAAGAAAAAGCATTGCAACACTCAAAAAAAAGGAGATTTTAGCAGAAAAAAACACAATTTGAAGGACCAAATGACTGATGAAAATACAAAATGTATGTCTTCTGAATATGTTTATCAAATCTTTAAAAGAGGATTTGAAGAAACAAACCGTCAATCTGGAATTCAATCTAACTAAAAATAGCTCGTTTTAGACTTAAATACTTATCCACTATTTTATCTTTTTAATAGATAACTTTCCTGGTTAGCATAAAACTCAACATCCAGCATAGAAGAAAATAAACTGCAAAAGTCAAAATCAGTTGGGAGAATTAAAAAAAAATCTCATTCATTCTCTATCATTCAGCTATAGCAATCTGAGCTGTTGCTCATAATAGGATATAAAAATTATCAAAGGGGATTCTATTCTAACATAAAGCTGTCTGCTTACAGACTCGCAACTAAGCAAGATTAGCCAGTCACACTTTTAGAGCATAAATTCACGGAAAAGATTAACATTCTTAAATATGAAATCAGAATGACTGCACAGGTAAACACAGACAACACTTAGGTACCTGTTCCACTGCAACATTGACACCTGTTATAATAAATAGTAACAACATCTGGAACTGAAAGCTTACCTAGCACTGAACACAGCATCCTGCAATCATCTAGACTTATTTAGTCTTATGTGTTTCTTTCTTTTTCATTTTTAATGGAGTTTAGTAAATCTTTGCTAGTGGCCGTACACAGCCTCACCCAGTAGAGCAGTTCTACTCATTTCTGTGTAAGGTCAGAATTTATTAGTGAATAACATCCACAAACCCAGCAACTTGGGAAATATCCACATTTAGAAAGCTCAGATCATTTACCTTTCTGGGTTTTTGATTTCTTCTGTTACGTAATTGAGCGTATCCCAACCAGAGTAAGAAAACAAGGCAGAATATAGCGCAAGGGAGATGTCTCCAATATCAAAAGAGGATCCCTCAAAAGAATTCTTAAAGTGCCATATATGTCCTGTGTGGAAGAGATGCAATGAAGGACAGGATAATGAAACACAGTAAGTAATGTTTTTCAATGTGGCACACAATTACCAAAACACCTCAGAAACACTAACTCCTTCAAGGCCTCTTTTTTCCGATTCTAGTCCGTGTTTTAGCCATGAGAATATTGGGTGTGTGTGACACTGTTCTCCAGTTAAACACCTGGTTTGTCCACAGTGGCTCACAAAATTCAGGAACATTCAGTTCCGACTAAGCTATGAACAATTGGCAATGATAGTACTTAGGTTAAGGGTGGGGGTTTATAACATACATATTTAGAAAATAACCCACTCTATTCTTCTATATCCTTTTAAATTTTCAAACATTTAGCCTATGCAGAAAACAAAGATTACATGTGATTTTAGATAACTATGACAAGAAAACCTCACACAAACACCTCCATGGATGTTTGAGGTTTTGCTATTAAAAATAGAAAACTGAGAAAAGTTAACAGAGCATAAAGTATTACTGTCAAGATAAAATTTTCCCAAGCTAAAAGTGTATGTATGTTCTTTGGACCAGTATTTGTGAAAACTTGTGCCATCTTTTGACTTTAAGCAAGTCAAGACAAGCTCATCAATCACAGTTTATATATTCAGACTAGATATATACAAACACATAGAACTGCCAAAAGCAGAAAGGCAAGTTAATGTGTAACTCCAAAACACGCCCTGTAGTATGCATCCTGAAGTGTTTAGACTCCATTAAAACTGGCCAAGGTAATATTTGAGGCCTCTAAAATATCTTTACTTATTTCTCTTCCCTACTTTTTATCCCAATCAGACGTTGCTACTCCCTTGGCACGGACATAGGTGGAGTAACTGCTGAGTTATGAACAGAAAAAGGAGACAATGTCACAGAAATCAGATGTGAACAAGCTCAGTATCTACACAACAAGGGACAGGCTGATGTGCTAAGGATTAAACCTGGTGCTCATATACGCATATCTTTGTTTGGTTCACAGTAGTTATCTCGCTCACGAACTTTCAACAAAAATCAGAGTAAAGGACATAAATTGTCAGATTGCCAGGGAAAGATAGATCTTTATGGCAGCTTTGAAAGCAAGATAATTTTCTTAAGATAACACACCAACAAATTCTTCCCAAAGGAAGGGCTAAAAACAAAACTAAATTCAGAATCTCTCTTAACTTGAAAGCACAATGCCCAACACACACACTTTCTAATTCTCAACAGCTATAACAGAACTCAGGCTTTGAGCAAAACCAGAGCTGTAGTTTCACAAATCTACTTATATATTCTTAGAAATCTATTTGTGCTTTAAGTTCAGACACTTTAAGATTGCAGATTCATTTTGCGAAAAAAAATTTAGTTGATCTCACTGTAAAGTAGCATGTTCCTTAGAGAAATTTATAACTTTCTCCACTCCCACTGTATTTTGCTGTCTATGTGTACTGCTGTTTTCACTTCCTCTATTATACTGTACTGCAGGCTGTAAATTACACAACATTGCTGAGGAGTCAATTACCTTCTTTTACCAAGTTCAAAGTCAACTGAGATAGGGTGGATATCTCATGATAGAATTTCACGGTAATGCCTAACATTGGTATTATTGGTATTTTCAAGGTGGCTGTATTATGCTTTTTTTACTGAGGCTTTTCATAAAACATACAAGGGTAGTTTACAGTCTTTAGACCAGTCACTCAGTTTAACTGATAAACATAAACCTTTGCTTTAATTTTACAAGCTTACCCTGGAATATTTTAACAAGTCCGGTGATGATGATGGCAATAAGAGCAGTAACTTTAGCGTAAGTAAATATATCCTGCACACGTGTGCCCCACTTAACATAGGCACAATTTATAAATGTTAAAAGACCTAGGGAAGGAAGAAAAAAGAAAAATTAAAAGACTATTTGAACAATGCTCAGTTTAACTTACTTTTCAAAGCTTTTAATTGTAATCTAAATATGCACTTACTTGTTATACGAATACTTAGGTTAAACTAAGCCAAATACACAAGTACTAAAAGCACACTGATTCCAACAACACAAGAGGAAACAGAAGTTCTAAACACACTGTTTCAACAGACGGAAGGAAAGACCTTCCTGTTCTCTGATCACATGTCCATTTTCCTAATGTTACCCCTCACTAGCTGCACTCTGCAACTACCCTGAAACTGAAGGAACTGCTACATGAAATAATTCATTTCAATGTACCAAAATTGTTCTGATAAGTGAAAGATTATCTAGAAATTCCTTTGGGCAAACATATTAAAAGAGTGTTTGAAAAGGTTTTTTTATGCTTCCTTGTTAGCCTGAGTTCAACATCCATGGAGTAGATGCAATGCTAGGTATGGTTACAGGTGATTCAAAACTCTTTTCCAGTTCTACTGAACTGTATTACGGAGAACAGATCAATTTTACAAGAGCATGTACTGATAGTACAAGGGGTAATGGCTTTAACTGGAAAGAAAGTAGATAAGAGAAGGTGTCACCAAGAAATCCTTCCATGTGAAGGTCATGAAGCACTGGCACAGGTTGCCCAGAGAAGCTGGGGGTGCCCCATTCCTGGAAAGTGTTCAAGGCCAGGTTAGATCGGGTTTGGAGCAACCTGGTCTAGTGGGAAGGTGTCCCTGTCCATGGCAGGGGTTGGCACAAGATGATCTTCAAGGTCCCTTCCAACCTAAACCATTCTGTGGTTCTAAAGAGCATATGCTTTGCAGCTAATACAACAGCAGTCTGGATTTTTACAAACGGGTAGGAAGTAATGAGTATTCTGAGTGTATTTAGTCCTCTATCCAAAATAAATTAGAGTCAGACCTATTTCACAAGATTGCAATGAAACTTGAAATGAGACTTTTCGATCTCACAAACGTTTTGTAGTTGCTGACTAAATTTACTCACATGATCAACTTCCCCAAGACAGTTCTCATGACTCTCAACATTTTGCTTTTGCGTTCATTACCTTTTTCTGAGGTGGAGAGTCAGACAACCTCTGCCTGAGCTTAAGGGCTATATATTGAATAGGATTCAGTATCTTCAATATTCTTTATTTAACAAAATCCTAATTTGGTACTTATTTTTCTTAGCCTGATTATCACTATATTATTGAAACTTCTGTATTGGAAACAATATTTCCCCCAAATTTCAGTTTTCTCTCTAGCTGGTGAAAAAGCATTTATATAGTACTGTATTTTTTTTCTCCACAGAGTTTCCTCGTACTGCATATTTTAAATATGCATATAAATAAAAACAAAACTTGATTGTTTCAGGAGTAAGGTAGTAGTAAATCAAAATTAAATAAAAAGATGTGATACATTATTTCCTTTCCCATAATCCGAGAGTACTGCGATACTATTAAGATAAAAATGACCTTAGCACAGCTACCAAATTGAAAACAATAACTTTTAAAAGATAACAAAAGAAAGGTAATGATCTGACAAGTGTGGCACTAATATGTTAGACAGTCAGGCCAAGCTGAACCAGGTTCAAGGGAGCTTGGCAAGATGAGAGGAAAAAAACCCAGTTGTATCAAATTTCAAAAGTCAGGACTACTGCAGCTCCCACAGAGTCCTCAGGAAAAAAAACAACTCTGCTCAGTCTGCTCTTCAGTATTAGCAATTGGAGTATTTGCTCACTGGGTTTATTTCAGCCATTTTTTTAAAAGCAACTTTCATTGGGATTAATTATTATTAGTGAGTTAGGGCATGGTCTCTACTTCAGATGAAATGATAGTCTGATACCTTATAACGGAAAAAAAAAAGAAGGATAGATAATCAATATTCTGAATAAGCCACATCTCCTCTCTTTCTTGTGGTAAAATGACTCTGTTTTATTCAACTTAATTATTGTTTAGCCACTTAAAAGTTTCTGAGAGCTGTCAAGTTTAGTTCTGCAGCACCAGATGACACCCCACTGCCAAAATGATTGTCAAAGTAATGCTGTATAACACAAAGACTGTTCTCACAGTAGCTCTAGTATTGCTATTACTACAATTAAAAAAGCCCAACAAACAAAACTAAAAGTAAACCCCACAACAAACCCACCCATTCTCACATACAGTCTGTACCTAACCAATGTGCAGGCTTCCACTCCCAGCAGCTTCATTATTAAGGGATTAATCATATCCAGAGCTAGGGATGTGACAAACAACATCAGCCCTGCCAGGACAGAGAGAAGTCTAAGCTTTAACAGCTAAATGAAGTTGGAGAGCAGAGGAGAGTCTTAGCACCAAAACTTAAAGCAGGGAAGAACAAGCATTTAAACCATAAAACAGACTGTTAAAGTAAATTGTTCCACCTGCCTGAGAGTGATCCTGCTGTCACATGTCTCCACTAAAAAAAGAAGTGCTAATTCCCCTTATTAGCAGCAAATGCAGAGGACATCACACTGTCTTTCTATACCTACTATATAATGATTTTAATTGCATTACTTTGTTCTAATTTCTTGCTTTTAAATAAAATCCTTTTTATAAGGGCTAACTGCCCTCAGAATGAGGGGATACCTTAAATGGAAGAGCAGATTCTCCCACACTCTTGAATTTGTGCCAGGATACCTTGGGACACTATCTGTTCAAGGAATGTGAACATGACATTACAGGCCCTTCACTCATTCGGAAGGAAGGAGGGAACAGAACTGATTAAACTGACAGATTTCTTGGAAGAAGTTTGTAATTATCTTTCCCCCTACCTGGACCTCAACCAGCATGTTAATGCTTTCACAACAAGAGCAAATAACTTAACAAAAACATAAGGGGAAGCTGTAATCATCATAACCAGTTACAGAGGTCAAATATTTGAAGCACATGCTACTGCTCTGTCGTTTCCCCTTTCATTTCCTATATAGACAACTCTAATAAGGAACATTAGAGCTCTTCCAACAGATGCCTCAAAAAGGAACCAGCTAGAAGCAGCATATATCCTTGCAGCATATTGCTGGAAGAGCCTGAGTTCTGTGTTAGCTTTTTGATATAAAATCATGTCAGTATGGGTGACAGGCTCCAGAGCACACGGTTATGGATCAGTACCTCACAAAGCATTGTCCTACAGACTTGCTGAAATACAGTTTTCACTGTTTACTGGAAATGTAAAACATGTATATAAACACTTTTAATAGAAAATACCTAAAATTAAATAAGACACACACAGTTCAATCATACAGTTTCATTTTTTTGATACAGCAGAGCAGCCCTGGTTTGAAGTATGTGGACAGCTGTTCCTCTACATTGACTATCAGAGCTGGCTATATGATCACAAATATTATCAATGTTTTATGTGCAAACAAAATTTCCACTTTTCAAAACAGCTTTACCACACATACTGTTGTACTGATGTTACAGTTAATCCCAAGCATAAAGAATAATCTTGAATGAATGATGTTTTGAAACCAGAGTAGTACCTGAACCATGTAACCACTGAGAAATTATTGCAAACCAAATTACACCAGAATTTATAGCATAAGAGCCATTCTGCAATAGCTCTTAAGACCACACCAAGAGTATCCTGAGGTTTGATTTAAAATACCTCTTCCAAGCGATAACAATTTTTACCCCCATTTTTGCCAGGCAAGTAAGCTTGGAAGAGTTAAAACACCTTGTTCTGCTTCCAAATGAGAACGCTCATTCACTGACTGAACACTTGCCAGTTATTGACGTGCTGGAATTGTTCTTTTCTCCACTGTAACTTAAACCATTGCAGATCCAGTGTGCAACAACTCTGAGTGTGGGTAAGATTTGTTTTAATAAAACGTACCCTGGATAAAAACTTACCATAGTAAATGTCAAGAAATACTTACATTCACAAGCAGCTGCTATGAGACGACAGGCCAAATATGGAGGGTCACAAGAAGGGAAGAAAGGCTGAACTATGTAGTTAGCAAAGGTGATGGCAATAATTGCCTGACTTGTTGGCTCAACAATTAGGAGTGAGGTCCACAAACGAATAAAAGCAATGAAGCTCCCAAAAGACTCCAAGATATATGCATAGCTGGCTCCTGACTTTGTAATAGTGGTTCCAAGTTCAGCATAGCAGAGAGCTCCAAAGACTGAAAATATCCCTCCAATTGCCCAAATTATTAGAGACAATCCATAAGATCTGCTGTAGATGAGAACTCCTTTGGGAGAGACAAAGATACCTGAACCAATCATGTTGCCTACTATAAGGCTTATCCCATTTATTAAAGAAATTTCTTTCTTCAGTTGCATTGCATTTTGGTCTCCACCCCGTGTTCCACTTGGATCTGTCCTTTCTGATTTGTTGACAGGGTTGTATTCAGCCAGTGAAATGTTTGATTTTGTAAAATCTGTCCTTTCTGCCATTGTGGAAGGACTGTGAATTCTCCACGACTCCAAATCACAATCTAAAACAAAATATAGACAGCTGAAATCATTATAAATTTTTTTACCTCAGGACTTTATTGCAAAATCTTCTTTCCACCTTTTTACAAATTTACAAATATAAATTAAGACATTTCATTTTGTTGCTTCATGTTTGGGGTTTTTTTTACAGGAAGTCAAATTCATGCACAGTTAAACAGGAGAACCAACGCAGACAAAGCAATAGACACTTTCCATGGATGTGAGAGGATGAGAGAGGAACTTCTACCATTAGGAAAACAAACAAACAAACAAAACTGTAGGAAGGACAGAATTAAGGGACTCCTATTTTGAGAAGAAAAGAAGAAAGAACAGAAAGAAGGACAGTGAGATGTTATAGATAAGGAAGCACCACAAGACCAAGATGGAAGTTCTAAGCATAAACACAGATGTATTGCAATACTAAAAATATCAATCCAATTACTGTGCTTACACACATAATTTATGAATGATCTAGTAACATGTTATCGATGCACTGGTGGCTCTTGCTAAGGGCCATAGGCAGAGGTACGTACTCCAGAATGCCCTTGATCCAACCCTTGACTTCTAACTGATACTACAGTTTGCTCCCTCCCCAGAACTGTTTCCAGGTCTCACTGCTTCATTTCTAAGAGTTATCAAAAGCACAGACTGTACATGGAAAAACTCACAGTAGTTTCAATCCAAATTCCTCCATTAGCAGCTGTATTTAACAGCATCTAAGGACACAGAAATTAACGTTTTTCCTCTGCTTCAGAACTGACTGTCTGGAAAAGAGCCACCTTCTTCTGAAGTCTCCAGAAAATTCTCCCACGCCTTCCAAAAGCAAGTTACTGCTAATAACATTTCTTAGCTCAAGAAGACATTGATAATTCTGAATAAGACCCATTAGACCCATTTTACACAAGTTTAAGAACAGGCCCTACATAACTACCAGAATTAATTTAATGACTATTCCTTTGCCCTGCCCCTGATTAAACCCTTAGTGTATACTTCAGCCATTTACTATAGAATAGAAAAGAAAATGGAAAGTCTGGGTCAATTAGAATAAAGCAGCTAATCTATGTGGGGGGTGGATTTTGTGCTTTTTAGAGGGGTAACACTAATTTTATAAAAGGTTTTCTAACTGCAACAATAAACTTGTCAACTGAGACAACAAAAACCCCAAATATGGGAATTTTCGAAGGTCAGCGTGCAGTTACCCAAACTACATGTGCATCTAGTAAGAGATGCACATATAAGCTCTTGCAGGCACACCTTTCTGGAGAGAATACTCTTCCTTAATCATAAAGCAAACACCTGTATCCTAAAGCAGAGAAAATCTGACCTGACATCCCTGAACTAGAATGAAGATGTGAAAATTATAAAGATTATCTTCAATCAATTAAAAAAGTAATTTCTACTGAAATGGAGTACAAATTTGTTATTGAAACATACTACATCATTCATCTCCAACTCATAAATCTTCAAAGACTGTGTTCTTTTAAATAATGCAAAGTGAGATCCTCAATCTGTTTAGTTGGATGCCTTCTGGTTTATTTTCCCCTCAATACTCCAAATAAACACTTTAAAGATGCTTAATTACTAAATACATGCTTTATCATTTATACATGAGTCAACCTCTAGCATCACAGACACATTGGAAGACATCAAATTCCACAGTTATAATTAGACCAAAAGTTTTTGAACTTCCAGAAACTAATCACTGCCATTTCAGAACTTAAAAGCTTGAGTGTTATAAGAAGGCACCTCCAGCAAAATTAAATTAACTGGGAGAGAGGCCTCCACACAGTTTCTACAGATGAGTGTGCCCAGAACTGCAAAGGAAAAGCAAAGTAAATTTATCACACCAGTTGTTACCTGTTCTCCTTGTTATTTACTCTTCCATCTATCTTGTGCCAAATTCATTTGCAACCACTTACTGGCTGACTTTCTGTTATTGGTGTAATAGAGCTAAGTCTTCAAAAATACATGTGCCCTATAAATTCACAAGATTATTTGTTTGCTTTACAAGAGGAGGTTCAGTTATCTGCAAATGCATATAATCATTAATCAATTCTAAATATCATGCAATCATCAGAAAGCTGTGTGAAACAGCAGAAAAAATAATCAAAGCAGATGTTTTCATGAATAATTTGACTGTAAGAAATGGATTTAAAAGAACACTTGTGACCCATAAAAATATCATTCAGCTCCAAACTGAGTCTTTTCATTCCCATGAAAAGAACTCAGGACAGGACACTAGTTGCAAATGTTTTTCAGAAGGCAATTCACCCTGAACAAATGTCAGGGGAAGAAACAAGAATACTACAGCTATTATTATGACATCCAGCTGCCATTTGAAAACATGCCAGGTTCATTTTCAGCCCTTACAGCCAAAGGATAAAACTGCATAAATATGTTAAGAACTGATCACAAATGTAAAACATCATCTTGGTGGTAACTACATAGCTTTATGATTTCTTACTCACATACCCTAATCATCATTCCCATTTCCTCCTGAACACCTTTCAAAATACAAATTGATCAGAAGCACACACATTACTTGGAATACTCAAGCATGTTGATGATTTACATCAACTGAGTAATTCAAATCACATCAAACCTGGTATGTTAATGCCTAGCCAGTTTTGCACTAAGAGTAACCATGATTTACCTCAGGGTCTGGAATTCAGAGGTGCATTTAATTACCTGCAACTACGGACTCAGTCACTTTTCAAATGCCTGCACCTCAATTAGCAGTACATGACTGCAGTTCTATACAGTTTTGTTACTGATGACCTTGACTGTTTCTTGCCCTGCTATCTCTAGCCAGGAAAGAACAATCACAGTATCTCTCAACCTAGCCTGTTTTGTCCCCCAGTTCTCCTTCTTTCCCTCCGAGTCTGCTTTTATTTCAAATTTTGGGAATCTGCCAAAGACCAGGATTTGCATGAAGGTGTGTACAATAGCTCACTGAAGGTTTGATATTTCATTCTCTTCTCTAGCCTTGTTTGTTTTATATGCCTTTTAAAGCCTTAAGGGCAGGGATTGCTTATTTCCCTGAGTCACATGATGCATTATACCACCTCTGACAAAATCAAAACTGTTGGCAGGTTTTTTCCTACAGGTACTTCACTCAGTCTTAAGTGGAACCAGAATCTGGAGCTTTGACCAATTGGAAAGAAAACTTACCAAGGAAGAAGGAAGGCAGAGAGTAGAGAAAACTGAAGCTATGTCAGACAAAAAAACACATACATTAAGATCCATGATTCTGTCACAAGACAGTGGAAACAGAAGAGAGGCTTGGAGAAGGAGAACCAGAGACAAATAGCATATATTTTCTAACATACAATAATCCTAATATAGTGCAGGTAGAAATACTATTAGAACAATCTCTAATGCTTGCAAAGCCCAGCCATAGGAGTGCTATGGCTAATGCAGGGTTCTGCCTTCACACAAGCTAACCAACACATGGATTTCCTCATCGCTCACCCTTGTGCAATACAGTCTTCAACTCTTTTTTTGCTGATCACCGCATCTCTGAGGAATCTTTTTGCTGATATGTGCAGATTGTGTTTTTTACTGAAATGACTCTGCTGTTGGTATAGAAAGCTATGATATGAAACCAGGACAGAGTGACCTGAAACTAGGATCACTTCACCGTTTCACCAAAAAATGTATTCTGGTAAGGGTTATCACACCGTGACCAGGTACCAGACGAGCTGCTGAAGGTTAACATGCAACTAGCAATGTACTAACACTGCATTAGAAAGTGGACCTGGCTTTAAGGAGGGAAAGAGGAACCGTCTGCCAAGATCCCCTTTCTCCCACTGAGCAGAACAGTTGTCAGTTGTTCGACCTGGGATGAACCTGCAAGTGAGTTAATGGCCAAGGTGAAGTACCAAACTGCTAAAAGCTTACTGTGTTTGCTGTGCTTTGATACAATACCCACTCATCAGCAAAGATTTCTGGTGTTCTTGCCTCTGTCTTCCTTAGTTCTTGATTGCATAAAATAACTCCCGTTGTAACACAGCTTTACATACACACTTTGGCTATTCACATGTACCAGATGTAAGACTCCTATTTCTGAACACAATGATTGGCCCCATGAGCAAGATTCAAGACTGCTCTATACAGGCAAACAGCATCAAAGTCTTCAGGGAGTTAAGCACCAACAGAGCAAAGTAAGTCCCAGAAATGCTTATTCATTGCAATGTATATATTTAGGCACCTCACAGTCTAAACATTTACATGGCTTAGAGTTTGTCTAGGATATGTTTTTCTTTTTTCTGGTGAGAGAAAAATCGCTGCCCTACCATACATATGCTTAACAGACAGGAAGCCCTTGCAAGAAAAGCAATTCCCAATGTAAAGATCTAATCTGTTCAACCAAGTCTTTTGTGCTTGCATATACAAACACACCATCTTTAGCACAATAAAAAAAAAAATTCCACAAACAAGCTTTTGATCAAATAGAAGTGGTTGTAACATCAATTAAAGAAAAAAAAAGGACAAGGTATGTTTATCATGTAAAAAGGTATGAAAGAGAAGTTACTATGTCAGTTTTTTCACTTGATAGTTTATCAGTATGGTAGTAAGGAATATTTTCATTTTTTTTCATTTTTTTCATTATTTTCCTATTTCCAAGGGAAAAAACAGAAGCAAGCTCACAACAGGGACTTTGTGGTAGACAGCTGATTTAGGTTGGGAGAGCACAAAGCTGCTGCAATGAGAGGAACATCTGGTGAAATTTATACAATAAGCCCCAGGTAAAGACAGAAGGAACAATAGTAGAATTTGTTAAAGTAATTCACCTTATTTTTCATGCTGGGTCAGAAAACCTCTCAAAAGACGGGAAAATAATGCCAAAAGGCACATGCTTACCTTCACACCTACACCCATGTGTACTCTTTAGGTGGAACGTACAGCCGCACCCGATCAGATTTAGTTAATACACTCCATTTAAAAACACATAAAACAATCAAAATCACTACCAAACGCCAGCAAAGGCATCTCCTTAGTGAGGGTCTCACTAAGGCCACTTCAGTGCCCTGCGACAGCTCGCTAACAGAGCAGTTATAATTACCTGCACCCACCACCAAAAAGCACTAAAGGAACACGTGGCTTCACAAAGCCACCCTCGAGTCGCCACAAGCACGACTCCAGGGGCTGCCGCCGCCGGCCTGAGACCACGAGGAGATCCCGCCGCAGGAGGGAAGGGTCATTTGCAGAGGTGTCATTTGGACTCCCGGTGGCCGCTCCGCTCTCCACAAGCGGTGGTGACCCTCTTTCTCCTTATAAAATAAGCGAGGTTCATACAGATTTCAAACCTTCTGGACAGCCCCGGGAAGGAAGCAGCTACAGGCACCCGCCTCAGACGGGGACTGTCAGAGTCGGGGCACTCTTTAAAGACAATGCAGAAACACACGGATTTATCCTGCTACCACCGCACACTTGCAGCCTCCCGGCTCGCCAAGGCCGCCGCCCCAGATGCTGCAGGGCAGGCGCTGCCTCCGGCAGCCCCTGCGCTGAGGCCGCTCCCTGCCCGCCTTCCCTCAAGATGAAGGGAGCTGAAGGAAACCGACGAAGGAAGGCGAAACCTCACCCCGGCTGTCCGGCCGGAACCGCGTTACCTCCGCTCCCGCGGAGCTGTCTCGGGATGCTCCCCGCCCGTTGCCACCCGACACGCGATGGCGGCCCCTCCGCCCCGCCCCCCCACGCCGGCACAGCCGTCGCCGCCTCCCCGCCCCGCTGCTCAGGGATCGCCGCCTCCGTCACCGCCTCCGTCGCCTCCTCGCCCCTCCCCGGCAGAAATCCGCTACCTCCCGCGTGGTCGCCCCGAGGGGGAAGCCGCAAGGAGCCCACCCGCTCCGCAGGGGTTGCGCCGGAGCCCCCGGTACCCGCTGGTGCGGAGGGAGGTGTTTGCAGGGCCGGAGCTCCCCCCTGCCCCGCGGAGTTCGCGTCGGCCCCTCCGCTACCGGTGGGTGAGGAGAGCCTCGGTCGCCTCCCCCGCCGCAGCCGGAGCGGGGGACCAGCCTCCCCCTTCCGCGCGGGGGCAGGATGGAGAAGAGCCTTAGCGCTGACGGTACGGGAACCGCGCCTTTCCCAGCCCGGGCTGGGGGGCCCTGCCCTCACTTCGCGGTCCGAGGGCCTCGGGGACATGGAGCTCCCATGAAGCCCCGGCGGACGACGCTGCACAAAGTTGCATCCACATGAGTTACACCTGAGAGACCCTGAGGCTCGAGACTGAGGGGCCTGAGAGGGCGGAAACCCTGCAATCTAGTGATATTTTGGGTTTCTGCTGCACAGGTCGTAAGTGCCAGTCACATACGGAAATTAAAATGGAGCAGTACCGTTGGTGTGTTCCAGCCCCCAAGAGGGGCATAGCTACACCCAAAATTTGGCTCCCTTAAAATAAATCTAATGGACCTCCCAGACTCGTGAGTAAAAGTGGCCCATGGTGCCTGAATATAATAGTAAGGAATTGGCCGTTCAGTAGATTTATCTGGGGTTGTGTAATGAAAGCTTTCTTGTCTTCCTCTAACAGGTTAATAGTTTTATCCTGTTGGAGCCAGTGAACCCCAGGCCACAGCCCCCTCGTAATGTTCTTTTATTGCCTTTTTGCTGCTCCCTGCAAGGCAAAGGGATGGTCAATGCCTGGAAAGACAACAGGGCTCAGGCAACAGGATAGTCTCACTTGAAACAATTTAATTGCTCCTCCCTCCCCTGGTTCATGGTTATTATCTAGAATCTGAAGCCAGAGGTGAAGTTTTACAAGAGGGTAAAAATCTTAGGGGCAAATAAAAATTATAAGTCTGTAAAAGAAGAGAAAAAGTCAAACTGTGGACTGTAATACCCATAAATGTGCTAGTAAATGCAATAGTGGAGTCCAATTCTATTGCCACAAGGCTTACATTTCTGATTTCCATCCTACTTCCTGTCTCAAAGGTTGTGTGTTTTATCAAGGAGTTGTTTTCCTTCATTGTCACAGAGACAATCAGGCTACCAGGCAACTGCTGCCCTCATCTATATCTCCAGATATTCATTACATTGTGTTTGGATAAAAATTAATTAAGAAAGTATTTCTGTTAGAAGTTGGCTTTTTAAGTGCACATAGGGAAGATAATTACATTAGACTTTATTTCTAAACTATAAAGCACCGTAGCAAAACAAACTCTAATTTGCAGGAGCCTGATCATCTCAGCTCTTTAATTAAGTTTGTCTCAACTCTTTGTTTGGCTTTTGTCAAACACAAACTATACTAAATCTATTACCTGCTAAAGCTACTGACAGTGTTGCAAAGCAGCAAACAAAACCAGTCTGCTGCCTTCTGGGAGCTTAACAGCCCTGATAGGCGACTTCTTTGTTTTTAAGCCACTTATAGAGTACTGACAGAAGATAAAACGTAGATGACATCCCCAGAATATAATCAAATTCTTACAATATGACACTGATTGTTGTTACAAAAATAATATGAACCAGAAAGCAGTCATTAGATGGTAATAGTGTTTAGTCATTGCTACAAATGTGCTAGTGCTCTGTGTTCTGTAGTACAGGATTTTCAGGTAGATGGATGGGTATTTGCAACAGTCGTCTCGCACATTAATCAAAAAGCGAATTGAGTGTGAATGTAAAAGATGCAGCTGATTTGAGTTGTTGCTAGACTGCCTTTTAAACTCTCTCGTGATTGAATCTACTGAAGACAGCATTCACTCCTCAAAAAAATGGACTCATAAAATGTGAGCTAATTATAAAATTGCCTTTAGGAGCAAGAAATAGATGAGAACTGACAACACATAGGAAAAAATATTAGGCATATACTGGAAGTGTAGAGAATGACATTTTACTTTAGAACTTCGAAAAATATTTATTAGAAAAAGTGCTTATTTGAGTGTTTCAAAATAGAAGTTCACCTTCTGAATTACGAAAACTTAGAACACTGTAGAGGTTGGTATGAGAGATCTAAGTTAGGACAGCATCATAAGGCTAGACAATGCTTCTAAGATGTTTGCAAGTGAGCAGAAGCAAACCACAGAATAATCATCCAGATAGATATTTTAGTCCATTTTGGTAAGGTTCATATTTTATAAATAACTTTTTCCATTTTACTATGGAAGTGAAATGTAAATCTGGACTCCTTACTTTATTTCTTCTCTTGTTACAGATTACATAAATTGTATGGCTCAACCCTGATGCTCCATAAATGGCCACTGGTAAGTTGTGTTTGTACAGGAGTGTATATTTTCTAAGTGCTAGCAGACAAAAAACAGCTGAAAAAGATTTTGTTTCCACTAGGGTTTTATCTGATACTAATTTAATCCAGTTAAGATCTTATCTCCTTTAGCTAATGAGAAAAAAGTCAGACTGAGTTTTGGTAAAGTCTGTGAGTTTTGCCCTATCTGCTTTTTTGTGTCTGACTAATACTGCCTCTTAGATACATCTTAAGAAATGTAACTCAACTCAAAAAGCTTGAAGAATAAAAGTGATTGAATAGCCCTAAACAAACCAAATTGAAATAGCATCAGATTACAGGAAACTGAATCCACATGATATTCATTAAATGGTTTTAGAACACGGCAAAACCAAGGTAAAAATTGCTACTGAATCTAAGTGATTTTGGAACCTTATACATCAGCTTTGTGCTTGTTCACAAGTTCATTCTGGTGTGCAGGGTGAGTTTAAGCATATCCTTACAGCTTAAGTCCCCCAAGAATGTGTTGCTCATGCACTTAATTCATGGAAGAATGAGCGTGTGCTGAGCTCCTTAAGGGTCAGCACTGAAGGGCTGCTGTGTGTATGTAAGTGGTACTCACTGCAGCTTGGAACTTACGGTACTGTTATGGAGACGTTGCTTCCAGCCACGTGTTTGATGGTTTATGTTGGTTCCTTTTGAAATTCTACCATATAGAGTGAGTCCTGGGACCACTTTGATGTTTGTTTTGAAATGTACATTCTGTGGCCACAGGAGTTATTCACAGGGGTCATGAAGTCATTCGGGACAGTAAATCTGTGACTTTAGCCAGATCCCAGCAAATGACAATTTTTATAAGCACTTAAAAGCACAGATTATTTTTTGGTAGTTTTTCAGCCTTAGTCATTTCAAACAACAGAGTATCAACCACGTATTTCAGGAGAGAAACAGTTAAAAAATAAGTGTAAGTGCACCTGTTTCTTTTCTTTGGTTACAGCTGAGTGACTTTGTTTACAAAAACAAATTCACTGATCCTTTGCCCTTTCTTTTTACCTTCATCTTTCCATCATACAAATTTCTGCTGTAGGTGGCTTAAGCAGAGTTAAGTGTGACTTATAAATGAGAGTGATGACAAGCACTAAATTTCTAGGCAATTCTGAATTTAGGCTTCTCTGTTTACCTTCCCCTGCTCCTAGCTACATGTCTTCTCCTACTCGAGTGGCCTTCAGTATCTGATTGGCTCTGGCACTTGCCCAGCCCCCTCTGTAAGGCAATTCTGCTCACTAAACTGACAGAAAACAATACTTTTATGAAGGTTGGTTTTTTACTGTCATAATCACAAAAGTGCAAGTATGGAGTAAGCTAGGAGCAGAGGAGGAGGTAGTGGAACACAGCCCTTTAAGAAACAGAAACTGTGGGATGTCTCTTGACTTGTCCAGCTGCAGTTATTTAAATACTCTGAAGATTAACATTAGTTCTTCTCCTATGGAAAACTTCGTCTCTCTGCACTGAGGTTTTTTAAAACAGACTGTAAAATAAGCTTTGACATCCCATCTTTTATTTGTCCTGTCTGGTTCTGTTGCCTTTCAGGTACCTTTTTCTTTTCACTGCCTCATCTACTCTCACTAAAATTTATTATTTGCTTATGTAAATCTTTGTTGCACATGATTACAAGCTGGTTTTGCTCAGTGCTGTCCATGCTGCAAAGCAGAAGTGGGAATAGATACCTTCTAAAATATGGACAAGTTTTCAAATGTTAACTTTGCTAGAAGGGCAAAGAAACAACAGCAAAAATATCCCCATCTCCAGATAAACTTCAAAGGTCTCTAGGACTTTTTTATCACTATTTTGATTAATGTCACAAACTTTGTATTTTAATTTTACATTTCTCTTGCTCGTGTAATCTTCTTTATTACAAGGGTAATGTGCAATACATCAAGTTTTTCCCAGTCAGTTTGGGGGGTTTATTTGGAAAAAATAGTCCCTTGTACATATACTTGTTTTAAAACAGATGGTTTGACTTAATGTTTTGGACTACGAAATCATTCAGCTTTGAGTCCCTACCCTTTGATTATACAAATTGTTTTATCTATGTTGAATTAACTTCATGAGCATCTGGCTATTTATTAATGAGAGTGAGTGAATCACAGTCTTCATTTTCCTGAAAAACAACATGGGAGTTAAAATCATTGTTTTATCAAGTCTTAAAATGCTGCAGGGGTTTTTAAAGATAATACTCTTTGTCCATGTCTATTTTGAAGGCTATTAAAAGTGATTATGTATAAAAACAAACTAAGGAGGATTTGTAGCTGTAAAGAATAGCATCTTAAGAATAAGTATCTTTTTTCTTGTTTCAGGTCCCAAATTAGTGTGTGGGTACTATGATTGAAGAATATGAAGTCCTTAGTTATAACGTTTGTAACCCAGTTTAACGGCATTTAAATAAATTTCTTCTGGATGAGACAGTTTAAAGACATCTGTTGGGTTGGGTTGTTTTTTGATCTGAAGTAACTCTGGCCTTCTAATACAACTGCTCAGACTTTCTTCAAAACAGCAAAGTTCCTTTCTGTTGTAGATTCCCCTGTATTGTTGTCAGTCCTTTTTTGATATACTTGTGGTACCTGTGTCTCTCTCTCTCTCTGCTTAAAAGCAGGAGTATGGAAGCCTAGAGGATTCTGATCATACTCAGCAGTAGTTACATTGACACTCTGTTCACAAGCAGCTGGTTACCAGAGGCTGAAGCCAATGTCATCATTTTGTTTGTATTATCATGCTGAGTCCAAACTTTGCCATTTAAATACAACCAGATGTTCCTTAGCAGAGCTACTTTGAATGCAGCATGTTACAGTACAACCCCATCAGTGCTGATCCCATTCTTCCATCTTTGCTTTTACTGCACTCCTGTTATTTTTCTCTTAATTACTGAATTACCCTGAAGTGTTTGTACAATACAAATAAGCTTGGACCTTTAATAAAAGTTCTCTGCCATTTTATTTAGAGAACTTACAATAACACAGTACTTTACAGTGTAGGAACAATTGTTGGATGAACAGATAGTAAGGACAGCCTTTATTCCCTAAACTTTCAGACTTCTGTGGGATTCTGTAGTTGTATTTGATCCAAATTTAGGTTTGTCTTTAAAAGTAAAGTTTTCCAAAACATTATCCCAAAGACCTTTCTGTATAGATTCTACACAGTGTATGCAATCAAATTTGCCAAGGCATGTTGACCTGATATATTTTGCCTCTAAGGGGAACAGACTCGTGTACATGTGGTAAGAGTGACAAATAAGTTCTAATTCAGAAGTTTGTATAGCAAGCCTTGTAAAAGAAAGAAAACCATGTTGTTTCACAAATATAAAATCAGAACACCTTTGAAGTTTTCACTCAGTTCTTGCCCAAGACTACATGTTCCATGAGGAAGATTTTCAGAATGTCTCACTATTTGAAAGTACACATTAAGAATTGAGATGTAAAATATCTTAATGCTAGTAGAGTCTTTAAGATTACGGATTTATTTCCAGTCCATTTGCCTTTGCAGTAAATAGGATAGCCCTGTTAATGGGTTTAGTCTTTTGTCTGCCAGCATAGTTGTTCCAATTTCAAACCCATTCTTCGCTAATATTAGAAGGCATCCAGCCCTAAAATTAAAATGATGGTTGACTTTGCTAACTTTTCAGAAATGATTTCTCAGCAGGCTGTTTGTGAGTGTTTTGCACTTTGCTCCTTTGTTCCCCACTTGGCTCTTGATTACTTGGTGTGTACAGTGTCCCACAGAGCACATCACAGTGGACTAATTAAGAACTACCAAGAGTTTCCCAAGTTATGCGAGATCCTCGGAACTATGAAAAGCCTTTTCAGCTTCCCAGTTACATACTGTGAAGTGCCATAAATCAAACTTTTGAAAACACTGAAAGCTGTGCTTCGGACGCTTACGGGTATGCTTTAGTTCCAGAAGAAAGTATTTACTTTTGTTAGAGTTTACTGCTGGGATTTTTAGTACTATTTTTTCTCAGTCAAAATCCCACAAGCGACGAACATTCAGAATACCAGTAACATTGATTTAATGAGACATGATCACTTATTGGTGACATTGGTGACGTTGTTGTCTTTACTTTTACATGAGTCTGGAAGAGTAAGTGAAGTGAGAGCAAACACTTGGGTTTCAGTGTTAGAGCTTAGGCAGCAGGATAAAGGAAATTAAATCTCGTGTGTCATATTACACTCTGGAGGTCAGGGAGTTATTTTTACCTCAGTGTCACTAGTATGGAAAAATGTGGAAGACCTCAGCTTATGTTCAGACTATAGGAGACGTTATTTAAGACGGATCATCAGTGTCATCTCATGCAACAAACTTAATGGTTGGAGTCCTGCAGGTGTCCTCACCCCACACATCGGTCACTTGGTCACGTAGGTTGGTCAGTGTCACACAACATGAACAACTCTGTATTTGTCCTTACTGCAAAGGACAAATTTTATTACTGAAGTGTTGTATCAATTGTTATTTTGGATTATTCTATGCTAGAATGACATACATTGTAGATAACCATGAAGTTGTGTCATTAAAACAAAACCCAAAGATTTATATTAGGTGGTTGTGCTGAAACAATCAGGAGACAGCTGCGTTGCATGCTGTTGGAGTTAAATCCAATATATAGCATACAGTAAAATTACAGCTGTGAAATCCTGATAATTGCCTTTTATTTTGTTCCTTAAAGAGGCTTCTTTTGTCCAAGAAAAACATCTGTGATTAAATAGCCAGCTGTAAAAACAAACAAGAAAAATCCTGTCTACGTGCCCAAGCATATCTTGAAGTCTCAAATCCAGAGTGCACCTTTCCCTGTGCAGCTGTGTCTGTGCACAGTAACTGGCACACTTAATGGGCACTGTTATAAGCAGGAGAGGCCTGGCCACAGCCCAGGTGCTCCTTCTCCTGCTATTGAAGATGGACATAAAGAACACTGAACAAGAAATGACAGCTTTCACTGATGGGGTCTAATTTGGGTGAAGAAGCTGACAGATACCATCAGATTTAAACCAAAATAAATAGTCTCAGACCAGCTAAGAATGCAGTGGACTTGGCAGTTAGACTCAATGATCTTAGAGGTCTTTTCAATCTAAATGCTTCTCTGATTTTAAGGATGAATTAAATTGCTATACTGATATGCTAGTAAATGGAATACAGGAAAACATGCTTACCAAACACATTAAAATGCAACAGCTGAGGAGCTAAAATGCTATTTTATATCTTACAGAAAATTAAATGTAATTTTAGTTTTGAAAGACATAATATAAAACAGCATCCAGATCTCTCCTCTCTTTCATATTTCATCGATTCTCCACTTAAGTAAGAGTTTTCTGTAAACAAATAAATCTGCAGGTTTGAATACCAGCATATGATTGACTTCAGTGGAGAGAATAGGTTTTAGCCAGAGTTGCCAGGCTGCATTTGAACCAGCTCTGCAGGCGTCAGAGCAGAAGGGAGGAGAGTGGAGCAATCCCTTGTTTTGCAGAAAGCTTCCCTGAGCCAAAATATTTCTTTGGCTATAAATCTTTTAGTCTCATACAGGGTTTCATTAAACCTGTCTGAGACAGGCAATCTATCAGAAAAACAATCAAATTTCTGTGTGAGGTCATACTCGTTCGTTCAGCACAAGTAACAACCTAATTTTTTTTATATTATTTCGTTTGCATTTTAACATTGTATGTCATAAGGGTTTTTTTTTTTAATGTTCCTGTGGTTTCATGTAAAAAGAAGGAAGAAAGTATGTTAATGCAAAGTGGCTCTTTCAGCAAACACTTAATGGATTGACAGAAATCTTTCTTGATAAAAATTGCATTTTAATAAAAATGGAAACATTTTCATTGTAGTTGAGAGAAGATGACCAATCATGATCTGCTGAGAAGCAAAAACGTAGGAGAACCTTCTTTTCTTTTTAGAATTCATAGCAACACTCTGAAGAGTGGAAATAATCTCCAGGGCACTTTAATTCAGGTTATCTCTAGTGCATCGGCCTGACAGCTGACTTGCTAACAGGCCCATGACTTCAGAGGTAGGTATTAGTGGAATAAATAGTGATTGAGTTACAGGGCAGTTATAAATATTCGTGTTATGTAGCTCCCAGCAAAAATACATTAACTTCTTCCTTAAATCACTTTAAATGTTTATAGTTTGCATAAATAAACTGAACAGGCTGAGGGAAAAGATTTAGCAAATCACTGTTGTTTGCATTTATTTTGTCAACTAAAGAGCTCCTGATCAGGTAAAAGAAAGTTCCATGAATATTGCTAATTTCTCTGTGTGTGGAGAAGTAGCCTGCCTTCATGATGGCCTTTAAATCTTTTTTAAGCCCCTGCTTGAAAGCCAGTCCAGAATGACAAAGCACGAGAACAGAGCAGGTACTCTGTTTCCTCACTGCATGTGTTCAGTGCCTCTGCTCCAGACTCTTTTGTGTGCCCTTCGTCTCCTGTTTGCTAGACCAAACACACACAATTTTATCAGCTTGTCCTTAACATCAGGTTTCCTCACTGCTTATCAGCCTTCCTCTCTTCTGGGTTCCCCTCAGTCCATGCTCAGAGCTGAGCACTGCTCTCCTGCTAAAGCACTGCCTGCACAAAGTGGCAAACAGTGGTTCCTAAAGCACTGCCTGCACAAAGTGGCAAACAGTGGTTCCTTTGGCACCTTGCACACACGAGTGAACACGGCAGGCACTCGCCTCACTGTGTTGTCCTTCCAGTTTCCTCTTCTTTTGTGACAGGAGGCTATCACAGCACATGGAAGTAGCATAAAAACAACTTTCTTGGGAGCATATTTTGCAGCTGTTACAAGGTCAAAAGTCTCATAAAATTGGGGTTTTTTAATATTTTCCAGGTGTATTCCTTAGTCACTTTTCTCATTCCCTCTCCCCCCCACAGCATTCTAATGAACTGAAAAAAAAGCTTTGAGCCGTTTGTGGCCAAAGGACAACAAATTTAATGTTAGTAGTTGTTCTGTTAACTAATATGGCACTTTTTTTCTTGATATCTAAAGAAAGGACTAACTGTACAGAACTTTCTGGAGTACAGCCAGGTTACTTCTGAAAGGGTGAAATTCAGGCGTGCTTTCTGCTTGTACAAATATTGCTTTTGCTTTGTGGAAAGTTCAAGTATGGAAGTTGGAAATAGGTACTGAGATACTTTGGAATGTTATCACATTTCAAGGGGTGAACAAGTTCTTATTCTAAATTACTGCCATTTAATTCATCCTCGTTTAAGGAGTCCAGAAGTTCTTTAACTGATGCATGTCCTCTCTGAAAGAAGAAAGGCCATTCTTAAAACCCAGGGAAAATGGCAATTTGAGGCTATAGATTGCTGTAATATTACTTGGCATGTATTCTTGGGAAAGAGAAATAAAGGCAGGAAATAAAATACTGATCACAAATCGTATCAGCACAAGAGCTGGAAATAGTATGTCTGAGCTTCTGATCTACTGTTTTTGCTGGAGTTAAGCAAAATGTTTACAATTAAAATGTTCTTGCAACTCTGCTGACTTTAATGTAACCCAAATAACTCATTAGATATGTTCTTTTCAGACCTTGTCAGGTAGTTTAATTTATGGTGGAGTTACCTTCAAAATCCAGGAGTTTTGTTTAACTCAGCTGACATACCATCTGTTAAGTCAACCATGTGCTCAGTTAAGGGAATGTAGTTCCAGGCAAGCCATGAAGGGATTGCTTCTCTAGAAAAGGAACAAAATCAAACTATGCTAGGGGCCTTTTGAGCATCAGTAAAGTGTTTTGCAAGGCGGGGGGGGGGAATGCGGGGCAGGGCTGTGTGCAGGAAAAGAATGAAAGGGAATATAGTGCAAGACAAGATTTCCTGAGGCGTAAAAGACCCCAGCAGTCCTGGAGACAACATGTGTTACTGGAGGAGAGCATAGTTAATAGCTGTATAGCACTGGAATCAATAAATAGCAATAAAGAAATCTAACTTTTCTGTGCCTGCCTTCGTGGTGTTTGGGTCCTTCCCTAACATACCAGGCCCACAAGCATTTATGTATGCACTTAACCTTCCTTACAAATCTTCACATGTGATGCTCAAGTGACTAAACTTAGGCAAGCATGAAAGTGTTACAAGGTTATGTAGGATTCAGGCTTGAAACAATGAAATAAGAACCCTTGAGGTTTAGTATGTTTTCATTAATGCTTTAGGTTTTGTACATTTTAGACTATTTATGTGGTGTAAAATTCTCCTGTATATGTTAGCAGTCCATTAATGCATTTTTTGAAATTTTATAGATTAGCAGTTTATGAATATGCACTTGTTATCTTCCTCTGATGTTCTCTGGAACTGCTTTTAACAGGCACTGGTAACAACTTTTGAGTGGTATTTATAGCTTTGCTTGCCTTGCTCTCTGCTGGATGGACTAATCTCTTAAACATTTCATTCCAGTACCTCAGATTGATTTTCCACAAATCAACTTCAAACAAATTCCAGTGCAGACATTCTTACATTGCAGAAACTATCCCATCTCAGATAAAAGTGTGATGTAGATAGGACAAAGGGCAAGGGACAGTCATCTTTTTGCAAATCAGCAAAAGATAGCTACAACCAGTATCAAGAAGAAAATTACATTTCAATAAGTCAGGAAAATAAACATCTGTCTACTCTACTTACCATTCCTTTAATAAATTTAAATAGCTTCATCAAATTTGTACAACTTGTCGTTTTTAACATGTATTAACTCTAGGTTTGTCTTTCTGAGTAACTGCAACAGTTTTACTCATCAATTTGTATGATCTGTCCTGAAGTGACTTTGTTTTATTATTCTCCTTGCTGTTTTCTAGAGATACCCATGTTTTATATTTCCTTCCTGCAACTCCAGTTGTTCTTCACATTCAAACCTTGTTTCTTCCCATAGATACTAAAGAACAGTTCGACTCTTCTATCTTTACTCCTGCTCAGTGCCATTTATTCTACATTGTTTTGTATTATCAAGGCAACTGCAGAAAACAGAGGTGAGGACAATAGAAATCTTAGCTAATGAACAAGCTTGGGCAGGAGCAAAATACCATAAGCTTTCAGCAGCCTGATATTTCACTCCAGTGATCAATATGAGACATTTTTAAACAGCCCACATTACAGGGGGCTGTATGAGAGTATGTATTTCTGGTGAGAAAAAATGATGCTGGTTCCAGGTCACTATATTTTAGTTTTGTATCAAAACTTTTTGTATCAACAACAGTTTCATTTCAACAAATGTGCAGCATCCCTTCAGAAATACTGCACTGAACAAGGAGTTAACTTGTGCTCCCACTATTTTGATGCCAGTTCTTCTACTAACAGGGCTTAGGTTTGACATCGAATTATGTTCCCAAGTAGGCAGCTGCTTCTAGAAAAGAGCCAAAACTGTTTCTGTGTCAAAAACACAATGACAAAAATTCAGCATAGCCTGCCAGCCACCACATCTTTCACAGGAGTGTAAAGTATCTGGCAGAACAACTAAATGGAATGATTTTGAAAGCTGATATTAAGTTTCAACAGTATTGCCAGTTTCTCTTTTAAAGGTCTGTAACTATTTCCCACTGGTGAATGTTTATCTGTTTTGCTGAGTATTTTATGCCTTCTAAACAGGCAATACACCATGACAGCAGTTCCTTTCCTCACAAACAAGACATCCTTTTTTAGCAGACTGTTGAAATTTCCCATTTAAAGTGCAGATTGAAAAAAAAAATTCAACTGTGAAATAGATGTTTAGCTCCTTTAATAAGCAGAACTAATGTCAACATATTCTGATAGATGTTGCTTTTAATTGTAACAATATTTTAATTCAAGGCAGTCTCAAAGTTCAATGAAGTTATGTAAAAAAATAAATTATGTTTATTGTTCTAGCAGCGTCGTAGCTGGAAATTTTGATTTAGCAAATTTCTTATCTCTTAAGTGTGCCTAGACAACACATCATTAGTGTGTTTAAAATTGCAATCAGCCAAACTACTGAATTCTATGAGAACTTTGAAACTGCAGACAGAACAAAAGCAACATAAAGAAACAAATAACATGGTTTTGCGTTTGAAATACCTGTAGATGGTATAACAAGTTCTCATGTTAATCTGGTGCCATGAAGCTTGAAGAAATCCCACTGAGCCTTTAAAAATCCAGCACCTTATGTCATTATTTTCATTATAATGAAAGTAATCTTATTATTTCCCTTTCAAATTATGCTGGTTTTGGCTGGGGTAGAGTTAATTTTCTCCATAGGAGCTAGTAGGGGGCTGTATTTTGAGTTTGTACTGAAAACAGTGTTGATAATTCAGGGATGTTTTGTTATTGCTGGACAGAGCTCACACAGAGCCAAGGCCTTTCCGCCACTCACCTCACCAGGGAGGAGGCTGAGGGTGCACAAGGAGTTGGGAGAGGACAAGCTGGGACAGCTGACCACAGCTGGCCAAAGAGATACTCCAGACCACGTGGCTTCATGCTCAGCTAGGGAAGAAGGAGGAAGGGGGGGACATTTGGAGTGATAGCATTTGTCTTCTTAAGTAACCATTATGTGGTATGGAGCCCTGCTTTCCTGGAGATGGCTGGACACCGGCCTGCCCTTGGGAAGTGCTGAATAATTCCATGTTTTACTTTGCTTGTGTGCAGCTTTTGCTTTACTTGTTAAATTGTCTGAATCTCAACCAACAAGTTTTCTCCCTTTACTGTTGTGGAGCATAGTTGTCCCCTGGGGTTAAAAGACAAATGTTCTTTTCAGCATCCAGTGTGAGGTTTGAAGGGTTCAAGGTAACAACAGATTTGACTGGAATGTGCTGGATCACGTTTATAGCTGCTGTTGCTGTTTAGCTGTTGACAGCTGTGCTTGCCGTGGGGCTTGTTTGCCTTCTGTACACAAGTGTCTGGTGCTCGTTAGTGGCTGGTTTGTTGCTTTCACTGCTTGCTGTACCACTTATCATCTTACTGGACTGTACCTGGGAACATTTTGATAACAGCAATGTTCCTGTGCTGCTGTACTGGACAGACTGTGAACTCAAGTCAAAGGATCCATGACCTGAGGATGAGTTCAAGCAGCAACAGGATGCTCCGAAGCATCTGTGACCGTGGGTAAGTCCAGGCCAGAGCAGGAAAGCCTCCCAGTACTCCCAGGCTGTCTCCCATTTGAGTACAACCATGACAACAGTTCGGCAGAACCACCATTTCAAAATGATCAGCTTGGCACCTCTTCTGCCTGGATTAATTTTACACTTGAACTGCAGACATATTTAGAGAGATATATGGATGTAAAGTATTAACGTTTTTCCATTTAATGAGTACTTGAAGTCCCACCTCTCCAAAGTACTGCTGTAAGTACTGCTACAATTTCAGAGCTTATAACCATTTGTGAGGAAAATGAAGTAATTTATATGCGTAATATAAAACCTTCAAGTCTTACTTAAGGCCCTACTGAAGAAATATTTCTTGATTTTCTGAAGCCTTTCACTCTAACAGCGGGCTCAGATATGAGCTCAGTGAAAGGCAGTAAATTTTTTCTCCTCATCCAGTACTCTGTTGTTCATTATCCTTATTTGGAAGGATTTACAAACAGCCATTCTTCCATAGTGTGACCTCCAAAAAGTCATGATTCATTTTCCTCCCTTCTAAAAAAAGTCAAGGAAATAAGGTGTTGTCTCACTTGAACTGCATTTGCTCTGGCACATATTGCACTTCTCCCATCTCTGAGGTCCAAAAGACCACTCTTGGCAATTTCTGTGGGCAGAGGTTGACTTGACCTTTTTATCCAGTTAGCTTTTTCCACTATAGGACTCAAATAATTGGCTGTAGGAAGAATTGACTTTAGTCAATGGGTTGTGAGAAACTACCGTGAATCTTTGCCATCACAGATTACTAGAGCTCAGATCCATACAACAGACTGCAAAAAAATCAGTCACAACAACAGCCTATTTACCTTAGAAGGACAGTCTGGGCAATGAATGACTTGTCCCAGAGGACTACATTTGTTCACTGAAAGTACAGTCACTACAGCTTGTGCTGCCCTCTCCCCGAGGCAAAGGCAAGTGTCCAGCAGTGCCCGAGCACGCCCGCTCACTGTGGGGTACGAGGTAATTGTTTCATAATCCATTCGGGACAGGGTTTGCTGGGAGCGAAGCACGTCGAGGATGTGGTTGAGGCGTCCTTCTGTCATGCGCTTCAGTATGGTCTGTCTCTGGCAGGCGAGTATTTGACAGCAGTTTCCTTTGCAGCAAGGACCTTGAGTGAAAAGAAAATAAAATGAGATGAAGTGCTTTTTTCTTCCAGAAGTTGTTAGCAAGTGATAGCATGAACACCAGAAATACAAACTCAGTAGAGGAAGGAAGGAGGAGGAGTTAGTTTGTTTGCATTCTATGTTTGAAACTAGTCCAGAAGTATTTTCATCTTGTATTTGAAACTCGCAAAGATCAGGTTGCAGCAAATAGGTGTTTCTAAACCACTGAATGCTCAGATGGTGTGAGGGGAGGAGATTTTCAGGTCTTGCCCTATTGATCTAGCATCTGTATTTGACTTTATGCAAAGCACCTTGACTGGACACAGATGAGAAAACTTCTTGTAAAGGTGGAAGGACAGGTAACAGGTGCTTCAGGGTACTAGGAGTGTCTGATACATGTACCATGAAACTGGGAAAATGAACATGCGTCAAAGCCAAACTAATAAGAAAAGTAATACTCTTGACAAAAGGGTTGAGAGCTTTGGGTTCTGCCTCTTTTCACAAGGTGATTAGAATACCTAGTGCTGACATTAGGGTTTTTGGTGTAGCATAAATATCATACACCAAGAGAAAATTAACAACCAAAAGCCACGTTGCTTTGGAGAACATGGCTCTGTCATTCTGATTTCTGATTGTTGCCAGGACAGTTCTGTGCTGAACTTTTCCTGCATGGTCTTGTCTGTTGATTGTTCCAGAAATTATGTCATCACTCAAGTAAATTGCCATGGAGAAGGATGGCCAGCTAGGTTGACAACTGTTACAGGCCAGTTTGCAAAAAGTTGGCAAAAAAACCTCACAAAGCTTCATCCACAGGCAAAGAGTCTTCACAAATGAAAAGCTGACACTTTCTGTCTCTGTTCTGCAGGAAGACCTGAGACCACGTAAGTAAGGGGATGAAGGGTCCCCTGTCACCTGTTTCGGTAGTCAATAGCTTTTGCAGAGATATGCAATACACCGCTTATGATTGCAAAAAAATATTCCGGACCTAAACAACTAATGTATTTCACATTCAGTGTGTGCTATATTTTTTGTATTTGTATTATGGTCTTTTCAGAACTGTTCTCAGCCTCGCTGTGGCCCTGGAATAAAAGAACAAGCCAATGTTCTTAGTGGTCAGTGCCCGAACTTCTAAGAACAGAGGAGCAGCTATACACAAATAGAGAGACATTTATATCAAGTTAGAATCAGTTATTACAATAAACACCTGAAAATGTGCACAAAATGTAGAAATATCTGTGTCCTCCAAATTTTAAACAATTTAATCACTGAGATCTGGCCAAGGTGAATATTGCCAGCTCAAACTGGAAACGGTGCCTTACCTGTCACTGCTTGTCCAAGGTGCATTGGTTGTGGTCTGTGCTTAAGAGCCAGGGCTGGGGAGTTATGCTGACTACTCTCTTTGCCTGCAGTTGAACCAGATAAAGGAGTTGTGCAAAAGGAGCTTGATTTTCTACTCTCAGAGCCTGGGTGATCTAGAAAAAGTTTAAGATGAGCAAGATTAGACCTTTGAATTGAACAACAAGAAAACATTATATTTGTGTCAGCCACTACAGGAGACAGGAACTGAAGACTGACTTGAGATTACTTTTCTGTTGTTAATACATTATTATTCCTAGGAAGGTTTTGGCATATATTACTACACACATCTGACTTTTACAAGCTGTGAGTAGGAATTTGTTATTGAAGTTATGGAACATTTTATTCTGTGCACAAGTCTGATGGCTATTGATCAGAACTAAAGTGCTTGGAAACGCAGATCTTGCTACAGGTGAATTGACTTCTGATGTCTCAACTTTTGTACCTGAAGGCATGAGAAATACAGACAATCTCTTCTTGACGCTAATTTAAACACTTAGATAGGACAAATCCACATTGGAAAGGTAAAGTTATCTGTATAGGAACAGTGATTATCAGGAATTATTCATATGTTCCTGGCAACATAGCCTTTTTAAAACATATCTGCTTTTCTTAGCAGATTACAAAACAAGCAGTTACTCCTGGTGGCACAAAGCAGTGTGATTCCCAGAAGAGACTTTTTCTGTCGAAAGCAACAGGCAATATTCGATGTGTGAGAGAAAGGCAGATCTACATTTACGTCTCAGTATTCTAAAAAAAAAATCAGTAAAAATGGCTTTTTGGTCTATACATCTAAGTGGAAAGCTTCGTGGTGTCTCTAGTTTCCTGCAGTGAACTCATATTTCAGATGATACCAGTAGAGAGCACAGCTTTACTCTGAGAAGTGACAATTTTGCATGAGAAATTACATTTCTATATGGAACAATTAGTAATATTTGTCCTTTTCTTATAACAGCTGGATCTGAATATAATTCAAAACAGAAACCTTTTGTTGCTGTTGCGTTCTGTGGGGTAGTATTTGGCACATCCATCTCAATATTATCTCTTCCTGCAGTATTTGCACTGCTATCAAGTAGAACAGTTGACAAGCTTGGCACTACAAGAGGAATTTTCTTGCTGATTAAGCGGTTGTCTTTTTCTGGACAGATGATCTGAAAGAGATCAAAATAGAGAAGTGTTATCTTCTTGGAAACTTTTGTTCCAAAACCTTTTCTAAACAGGAAAGGTTCAAACAAACCTTAAGAGGAGGGGGTTGTTTTTGCAAGAGCAACGCCAGAGTGAGCTGCTTGGAACAGGGTAAAGCAATGGGTTTTGTTGGATGGAGTTATCCTGGTTAGGAACACTTTGCCCACGTGTTTGCATTATACATTGTCCGGGCTGCCGGGACAAGTAAGCAGCTGATGAAGAACTCTGAAGACTCCTGTGCCACGAACTCACCTCTGAATTGCACGTGCCTCTCTGCAATGTATAAGTTTCTGAGCCTTTGCATGCATTAAGCGCTCTCTCCTGGAAGAAAAAAGGCACAGTAACTCCAGTAAGTGTAGATGTGGTTTGTTCCATTCACAGCTGTCAGGAGCAACAATTTGTACTAACATAACTTATACTGACAATATATATTATACCGTCAGGTATGCTCATATATAGTCATAGTGAACTGCAGAGAGTGAACGGGCATAGAATCTGACAAAATTCTACCCTCTTACTGTTTCTCGTGTTTCAAATTTATATAAAAACCCAGTTTTGAATCATGCAGGGGAAGGTGAAAATAAGCCTGTACTGAGAGAGAGGCCAGCTATAACATGTTTTCCTTTAAGGAGCCAAACAGCATGGCCATCCCGTGTTCAGTGTGCCAAGCTGTCTGCAGTAAGGATGTGTCAATACTTGAAACTTTTTTTTCCAGTTTGTACATCCACAGCAGATTTGTTAAACTATTTCTTAGATTTTTTACTTCAACCAGTTGTGAATCAGTCAATTTCCCAGAAACTTCAGTATCATTTGCAGAGTAATTTTGGACTTATCAGTTCAGTTGTCTGAACAATAAATAATGCTCAGTAAAAAAATAAACCTTCACAATTTAACAAAATAAAAAATAAAACCTTGATCAAGGGAGGTCAAAGCATTAGATTATGGAATATTCAGCAGTACAATCTTAAATAAACTTCAACAGTAGTAAAAATTACTTTGACTCTAACTATGCCACCTATTGAAACATTGATCTAGGCTGTTCTATAAGCCCAGAATGTGATTGCAACATATAGAAATAATCCAGCATGCATCAACATACACAACACACAGTAATGAAACCAACAACACAGCATGGGTTGTGTAACTCCAGCAAGAGTCAGAGTCCTTGTCCAAGGGCCAGAACACGTGTGTCACTGTTTTCCCTCAGTGCCTAAGTTAACTAGATAGGATGTAGCTATGTTTGTGGCAGTCACATTTGTGCCAGATTTCTTATGGCAGTGTAAGCATATATCGAGTTAGCTCTATCCCCTCAGTTGCTGGCTGTTCCCCATCCCCTCCTGTGGTATCAGAGAGCCCCTGAGACCCTAGGATGAGCAGCGTCTTTGCCTGAAAGCCTGGCAATTTGGAAGCAGTGAAGAGTACAGAGCAGTGCTGTTACTGGTACTACTACCACAGGTACAAATGCTATTCAGGTTTTGAACTAAATGGTTTCTAACCAGTACGTACAAAAAACATTGTCCTTGGTTCTAGCCCTAATCTGCAGTACTTGAGATGATGTTTATTCTCACTCACATGGGTTTGCCAGTCTGACTCCGGGTGGTGACTAGAAAGAAGTTATCATATTTTTAAAACAGCAGGTAGCAATTGACTCATTTTCTAGAGAACCTCACAACATACATTCTGCAATTTCTGAACCTGAAGTGCCAAAGGGTACTCCCCAGCTCTCTGGCATGTCCATTAAAACCATCAGGATGAAACCTTTCCTGGTTTTGGATCACAAAGATTGCAATTGAACAAATTAAGTGTTGCCGTTGTAGGAGAACAAGAAATTTTGCACTGACCTTTGCATCCATCAAGTTGTAGATTGCTGCAGAAATTACCTCCTTATTTATACTAGTCAAAACTCCATTTAGAAGGTCTACACATTCTGCAGGGGTAACAAAGCATTTTAAATAACATATTGTGTATGAAAGCATGTATGTATTTTGGCATCAGCATACTGCAACTAGCTTTACTATTATATTGAGAAGTGGGATGAACTAGAGGAAATTAGTTTAATACAACTTCCACCTCATACTTTACTTTATAGTAAACACAATTTTGGAGACAAATAAGTCAGTTTCTGGTAGGAAGCTTCAGTTAGAGGAAACATCAAAGGTAGTCTGATAATCTAAAGACCACTTCCACTTCAGTTGTTCAGAGTGCTAAAGCAATGTTCCTATAAAGACTGTGTCCATTACAAATCTTGCACGGAAAGCAAATCGTGACTGTTACCTGCAGTATGTGGTCTACAATCTGGTTCTTGATGCCAGCACAGAGCAATGAGGTTCAACAGTCTATTCCTCTGGGGCAAATTGCTTGGTATGAACTTTTCTGAAACACCTGGCCGCAAACTGCTGCAGATTCCTCTCAAAACATCAAGCAGGGTTGTTTGACCTACAGTTTAAAGGAAAATGTCACTGCCAAAAAGTATTGAAGACCTGAGAACTCTCTTAAAATTACATTCAGTGTAAGTCATATTGTGTATTTTAAAACAAAGACTGCTTTTTAAAAAGGAAAAATACATTAGTGCGCTTATAAGTAGATATGCTAACCTTTAACAAGAGCTATAGCTACTTACTGCAACAGGACCTTTCAGGATGAAGAACTCTGTCCAATACTGAGTCACAAATGGTTATGTAAACTTGTACAGTAAACTACATGCACAGATACCTCAGGAATACATGTTGTTATTCTAAGCAAAGTTTTATATAAAGCCTTATATTTGCATTACGAGAATAGAACAAAATAATTGTAAAAAAAAATCTACTTTGAGCAGCCTCAAGATGGCAGCCATAAGCTGTATGGGCATTTAGATATTATTGCATGCACTATGTTTCGAAGGTCCTCAGTCTGTAAAATACAGGAGTCCTTGAACCAGTTTTGCCATGCGGAATGAAGCCCATAGCAAAGAAGCCCTTACTGATCTCCATGAAACAGGGATCATTCCTAGACTGTGGCAATTTTACAATGCTTTGCTAACTAAGTTCTTTAAAACTGCTCACACTTTCATCTAAGAAAGTAAGATTACCTGCTTCCTTAAGATAATTCGTCATGAACTGCCATTTCTGGATTGGTATTTGAAACTCATGGCAATTGTAAAAATGAGTATTCTGCTCATTCAATTAGCTACTTGTCACTGATTTTAGAATTGCAGCTGACAAATACAAAGTGATATTCCTTCTCACTGAGGGTATGTGGAAAACCCAAATCAGTGACAGTGCTTCAGCAAGCACAGATTGATGATACTAGTGAGGGAAGAAGCTCTGCCTTTCCCCTTCTGAAAGAGCAGCTTCTTTGGAAACACTTAGGATTTGGTGAGGAGCTCCAATATTTACATCCTGTAATGTGGATCTTTGTGCTGTAGCAGTAAGAGAAGGCAAAGGGACATCTGAAAAGACAGTGGTGTTTGTATCATAATTTCACTACGATAAGGGAATTTGTGGACAAGATGTGGACAGCACAAAGTCTGACGTGAACAATAAATACCTTCAAAAGGTTTCTGCCTGCTTAGGCTCTCCCAACACAGGATTCCAAAGCTGAAAAAAACCAGTGAAAGGCCATTCATTAGTTTGCTATCTGTATCTATGTTATTTCCAAGAGCAAGTTTATTGCTTTAAGAGAAAGGAGTTTTTCAAGACAAAGTCTATCCAAGTATTTTCTAATTTGATGAGATCTTTTTTCAGTTTTCAACTAAGTTGCTCTCATAAAATCATCAGGTTGAGGAGTTTTCACTGTTTATAGGTTCAGTCAGAATTACATTTCAGGTTACCACCTCATTTCCATTTGATCTTGTGAATTTTGGAACCTTCTGTTCTCCTTTCTATATAATTTTTGTTTTGTTTTCAAGTAATTTCAGTATCAACTGGACTTTTCAGCAGGTACCAACAAGCACAACAGTTAATCTACAAAAACTTGATTCTGATGCACTATGTTTCTATTTTCTTCAGCAAATTTTGTTGGGGCTCCAAATACCTTTTTCCTTTTCTAACATCCTAGGCATACCTGCTGTGATATCACAGTCTATACATATAATGTGCAACTGAGATGGTATAAAATACAGTGGTTTAATAAAAAGATCAATCTTCACAATCAGAGGCAGAAAAGAGGAGGCTGCTGGATGAGAAGAAACAGGCTATGGATGAGTCAGAAGCAAAGCAACCAAAAGGGGAAGAGGCAGTTCTAGGATAAAAATATCCACTTATTTATATATCTTGCTGTAGTGATTACAGTGGTTAAAAGAGCTCCCTCTTCTGCCTTACTTTCACATAAAAATCTGGAAGTGCTTTTACTTACACTCTCTAGGAAAGTATTAATGTAATGTGGACATACAGGTAACTTAAATGTACTTTGTATTTCATGTATGACACAAATTTTTGTTTTCTCTGTTGCACCACAGTTCAGATATACCCCTGTGTCTTGCACGTGAGTCACATCTGAGCATATTATTACATGATGTACTATAGAATACGTATATACATTAAATAATACATATTAATACAATGTTGGAAAATTAATTATGCTACCTGAAATAAGGCTCCACTCTTCCTGTGCAAAACTTGTGTTTGTGAACAACATGAGATTAGTCACATCATTTATAGGTCTCCTCAAGTGTATGTATTATTTGACTCATCTTAGAGCCTGCCTCTGTGACGATAAAGCAGGACTATAAATTTGTTAATTTCACAAAAGCTCAGAAATCAGAAAAGAGGTCTCCTTAAAAGTTATTTGTAATATTAGTCCACAGCTCTGTGTGCTGGTTATGATGATGTGTGTCCATCTAGACCAGTGGCAATTTGAGGTCCTCTCATTTATTGAGGCAGCCACAATGCATGTAACATACCCAAAAGGGACATGTGGCAGTGGGTAATCTCCCTCCTTTGTATAAATCACTTAGTTAAAAAGTGTGAGTGCTTGAGTGGCCCAGTAAGTTATCCCAGCAGAGATTCCACAGGACCTTAATGGGACACTTTTGAGAGAAAGGTCTTATTTTTACCTGGGCCTGATCTAGGCATAAACAATTCTTTTGGAAACTAAAGCTAACAGCAGTTCACACTTATAAACTCTGTGAAGCAGTTACGAGGCTTCTAAATATATCTGAAAGTTTTGGCAGCTGTTACACTTTTAAAACATTTAGGTCCATTATGTAAATATTTATATGTCTGACTTTGAGAACAGTTCTTAACCTTGGTATCTTATTCACCAAATATGGGAATTTAAAATTTAATTCACTGCTGTAGTTGGCCTCGTGTGCAATACTATCCTACTGCATTATGTAGGTCTGGCATTTTTACTGTAAAGTCTTTGAAGATAAGTGTTTTGGCAGCATTGTAGAGTGCAGCACGGACTAGGTATGACGTGCCCTTAGAAATTCCGTTCACCTGTAAATATCACCTTCCTGGGAAAGGAGGCCTCCTTCAAGTATTTCAGGAGGGAGATACACTAAATCCTGGCAGTTTCTCTGATGGCAGTTCTGCAGGTCTGACCTCAGTTGCTCTTTCCTCCAGTTGGCTAGGCCATAATCTGATATCTACGGAAATGGGAGAGAAAGTAATTTTAGTAACAATATAACAAATCTTGGTATCAAATGTTAATTATTAAGATCAATATAAGCAACAGTAGGACAATCACTGGATTTTATGTTAATGGACAAAAAGTAGACGCTCCTACCTTGGCTCTGTACTGCACATCCAAAACCACATTGGAAGGTTTCAGGCTACAGTGGCAGAGAGCAGGTTCCAGGCTGTGAAGATGATGCAGCCCTTCAGCCACATCTGACAAGATCCTTATGAGTAAGGGAAAGGGAAGTTCTGGGTACAGCTGATGCTAAGTAACACAAAATACAGGTTTCGGTAATGTGAAATTGTTACTATTCACATTTTCATTTGACAACAAACAGAACTACAATGCAGAAACTGAAGAAAGGATTGTGACTACTGTCCAGAATTTACATGCTGATTGTTCTTTGTTGGCTGATCTTATAATTAATTTTATCACTTCAAAGATGACATCTTTTATCTACCTCATGGATGAGGGAGTGGAGGGATCCATTGTTCATCCATTCAGTCACTATCCCCACATGTCCATGGTACTGATAAATCCCAAGGAAAGGCAGGAGACGTTCAGACTCATAGCGCCTGACACTTGCTATGTCCTGAAGCAGCAACTTCCACTCCCTGTGAAAAAAACATGTTAGAGACAGGTTAGACTGAAGGGAACTTCAGCAAGTGATGAGAGTGTAGGATGTGGAAATGAGAGAGAATCATATGGTTGAGCACAAGCTAGTATTATTTTACCAATAAACCCAATATCATATAATCTTCCAATCAATTCCAAGAACATGAAGCAGTCAATGTAGTGTATTTTTCTCATATAAAGTAGATTTAATTTTTCTAACATAAAGTGAAAGATGCTTTAATATGAACATAAGAGCACAGTTTGAAGCAGGATTTAAGTGTGAAGGCAGGAAAAAGCTGGAGTATATGAAATGCTAGATTAAGAATAAAACAAGGATTTTCCCCTTACTGTTCCCAAGAACTTGTATTATTTTGCTATTAGTGACATCCACATTTAAAAGGAAATGATGTGTTTCCGTGCTTTCCGTGCACATCTCACTGCTGTGTAACCCTGGCCATTACCTTCCCTCCTCCCATTTCTCCTGCTCTCATCTGTACATGCTGGTTTAGATTAAATTCAGCTGAGGTCTCTTCAGGGACCTCTGGAAAGGTCGCTTAGCATACTGCTATTACTCATCACGGTTTGTAGACATTATTATAGTAGATTAATTATTGAATTCAGGATTAAGCTCTGCTTTATAAAAAAATGTAAAAGACCACAGAGTTTGTTTGTCAGCAAAATTGCCTCCAGGTAGCCTCTTGGCTAGTCAGGATTTCTAGGAATGGAGATGTGCTTAGGGATCAGATGATCCTGGATACGCCCCAATTCGTTCTGGTGCCACCACTGCAGGTCTGTGCTGCCCACCTGCGTGGTTGGTTGGGCAGGTAAGACCCGTACCTGTCTGTAGTGTCCTGGCTGGTCAGCAGCTTCACAGAGATGGGAGTGTTCCAGGAAATATGAAAGGCTTTGAGTGCAAAGCCTGAGCCTGTCCTGGTCAAGGTAAAGCTTTCCAAATCTTCCTGGGCTACCACAGGTAATGGATTGGCCATGTCTTGATGGCTGGCTTAGGGGGAAAATGTGGCAGAAAAGAAAAAAGTTTTAGGAGGGTTTTTTGTCACAATTACCAAAGCACAATCAAGTTGCACCACCCCTTACTTCCTAAATAACAAATCCAACAGCCTTCCTTTCACCACTCTGTGTCAGACTTTTCTTACAAAGAGAGGAAAAATGCACTAATTGTAAGGGAGTGTCTGGACAATAATTTGCCATCTGAAGCTGCAAGGTGCTAATTAATTGCTCATCATTATTTCTGTCTTATGCCTTTGAAATGGTAGACCGGTATTTATAATATAAAATGTGATTTTAATGTGATTCTGAATTATGTAGACAACAAACTAGCATCTTAGAGTTGCATGCTGGGCAAGCAATTTCTCCACTTCTCATAAAAAAGGCAATTATTCAGTAACTCATGTCAGCATGTTCTGCATCATTCTTGCTTATCTTCTTTAATACATCATATGTGAATGCAAAAGCAAAGAAAAAGGCAAATTCCTGCTTTATGAACTGTCAGAATTCTGCTAAATGGAGTTGTGCCTGCGTAGCCGCCACTAATTTGAGCAGTACAGTGTCTATCCAGGAGCCCTCCAGGGCCAGCTGCACGTCTGTGACACTTTGCATGGCAACACACATGGATTAGAGACAACTTCTGCAAAGCATCACCGTGTTACTACATGAGTAACAGTTCTAATTACAGCTGTGAAGCTCCAGTAGACTAGAGATAGCCAAAAAGTGAGCGGTAAAGGAGGAAAACAAGCAATCTAAGATAAGAGATGGCATAAACCAGATGGCATTGGTAAGGATTACTGCAAGATCAGTGGTCAGTGAGTCAGAACTCCTCCAGCTGGAATACTCCCTTTGGGGTCCAGTAGAGCAGGGCTAGAAAAGGAAACATGAGGGAACTGAAGTAGCTGTGAAGGACTGTTGAGTGAGAATTGTGTCCTTTTAGATGTGCTCTACGAAAAGAGCTCCTGGGATGCAGATGGCCTCGAAATCCAGATAACCTTTTCTCCACAAGTAAAATAGAAGCAAAAGCCCGAAGATAAATTTGCCTGTGATCTTGCTTCTAGTTCATGAACATTTTATTGCTGGTGAATCTCAGTCTCTTCCTGCAGGCACGTTCACAATCTAAGCTCAGTCTTGCCTCTAACTACAGTCAAAATGCAAAAAGCAGCAGCTGATTTACCAGTTCAGCTTTAACTAGCTTTGATTCTGGTAGGAAAGCACAGTTGAGCTTTTTGCTTTTTGTTAGATTATTGTAGTTTGAAAGCAACAACTGCCTAGGGTGATCCTCTGAGAGTTTCCTTAAAAAAGAGATGAGGCTGACAGGTTAAAAATTTCATAAAATTTGAAAGGGTTCCTCTGAATGAGGATAATTTTCTAAAGGAGCAATTTATTCCTTAAAGTTGCAAAGACAGACCACACAAATCTACCAATCCTGAATGTAAAGGAGGTAATCAAAATGCTGGCAGAAGAAAATTATGTCTCATTTTTATTATATACAGCAATAGGTAGTAATTTAAATAGCCAAAAAAATTTACTCAACTCCAACCATAGTTCAAGGAAAATCAAATAATGATTTTACCACCTAAACCATTCCTGAAAGTATTTACTTTTATTTAAAATTTAATCAAGTGATAATATAAGCATTTTTTAAACTTTTGCTAACTGGCTACTTAGATAAAAATAAAGCTAATCATCAGCTCCTATTTTGGATTTGCAAAATCCAATAAAACTAGACATTTTTTAAAATCGAAACAGAAACCACTTCAATCTTTATCATTACAAACCATGTCATGACATGGTAAGCACCATTCTCCCTGTGTCTGAGTTTCTACAGCTTTGTATTGCAAGGTACCAAGACATTCTTTCAATAATTCTGCTCTTTTGACTGCTTTTTCTCCCATATCGTTTTAAAATCTCATTATCAAACCTCAAAATCAATATTCCAGGGATGACCTTTGCAAGGAAATGGTTTGCATTATTTTTTTGTAAGACACTAAAAGTCTTGGATAGCTTTGCCATCGTCCCCCAGCTGTGCAGACAGGGGCATGAAGAAGACTGCTATAAAGCCATTTATTTCAAGTTTCTAATTATAAGGTAATTTTAAAAGATTAATTCATAGCAAAGATGTTTCCTTACTATGAGAGAAACTATGTTAATATACAGATATCTCAGGGAAAGAAACTGGAAATAAAAATCAACTTACCTCTGGAAATACAAATATAAAACTATGGAATGATGGAGTGAAACTTCTGTAGATACCAAGTGTGAGTCGCTTTGAACCGAATTCAAACACAGCTCGAGTTTTCCTGCCGGTGAGTCAGCTTGGTTGTTGATCTCTGTTTTTATTGGCTGCCTGCAAACATTTAACATTTCCTGGTCGGATGCACAAACTGTAACTCTTTAGTGACTGCAGAGGAGAGCCATTACAGAAGAAGAGGTTGGACGGCTGCTTCTTCCACAAGAAATACCAAGAGGGAAGGGTGTATAACAGTGTGAAATACCACACTGAATACAGCCCAGGTATGGAATTATGTGGAGCTGTGGACAGACTGCGCAGCTGATACTGATCTCTGCAGTGGGTCAAGCTGACAGCACACATTAAAAACCCTGTAGACTTTTTAAGCCAAGTTGATCTTAAAAGAGAATGCTGGGTTTAATAATGGAGAATGGGGAAATAAATGCTGGGTTTCTGGTAGGAGGGTGGGCAGGCATAGAGTAATGTCAGGTTACAGAGAAGTCAGGTTCAGTTGTCTGTCAAACAGCCCTGCTGAAGAGGATGTAGGGGTTAGGGTGAAAGTCAAGCTGGTCATGAGCCAGGAGCGTGCTCTCATCACAAGAGGAGAAAATTACATGCTGGGCTGAAATAGAAATGCAGTCAGGGAAATGAGATAAGCCATGGTGCCTCAGTACCCAGAAATGGTGAGGCTGCTGCTGAAATACTGGAGTCAGCTTTAGGGCCCTCAGTTCAAAGAAAATGTTGATGAACTGGAGAGGACGCAATACACAGCTGCCAAGATGGGGGCCTGGGGCACATACCTTACACCGAGAGGCTGAGAGGGCCAGCCTTGCTTCGGCAGGTGCAGCAGGCTGAGGAGGCGTCAGTTAGAATCCTACAGCTATTTGAAGGTCAGTTATGAAGATAGAGACAAATTCTTTTCCATAGATAACCACCAGTGGCATAGGCAGGTGTCTCTACTTCAGAGGTTCAAACCAGATGCTAGGAAAAAACCTCACCAGGTACGTAACACAGTTCTTTAATGGGCCACTCAGGTTTCAGAGCCTCCATCATTTAAAGATTCTCTAGACTTAGCTAAACAAAACCATGGCTGACCTGATCCAGCACTGCCAGCAGTCCTGCCTTGAGCAGGAGGCTGGGCTAGAAAATGACAAAAATTCAGTATATCTTTAATTTTGTGAAAACCCTACAGGGCCTAATTGTGTTCCTGCTAGCCCCCTGGCATGCACATTGCCGCTGAAGGTTGATGGTACTGCTGGATGCAAGGTGGAAACTTAAAGAAAGAGCAGTTGTTTCAGTTGATCACATTTTATGCAAATTTCTCTATTTATAGAGTCTGACTTAAAACCAGTGTCAGTCAATGAGATTCTGTCCACAGACTTCTGTTGGTTTTGGATCAAATCCTGACCTCCCCTGCTCCCGGGAGGGAAGGAGCAGTGAGGCAGTTAGCTAACCCGCCTGTGATCAGAGGAAAGTCCCTTATATCATCAAATCATGTGGCCAGGGCTGTGTGGCCTGAGAGGAAGCACACTACGAGTGGGAAGTTCACAGTGTGCTGTTTGCTGACAGCTGTAACTCTCTGACCAGCATCAGCTTTCTCTGCCCAGCACACCCCTCCTAAAGGGAAATTTAGTATGAGGGAGCAGAAGTAGCAAAGGTGGGAAAAGTGGGCTGTAACAGTCCTAGAGAGGGCTGGAAGCATGTCGAGTTGTGTTGCACAGGATCCTCCTCCCCTTGACTTTGGTTTATCAACGCCACATTCATTTTTGTCCATATTCTACACTTCTGTAGGAAGTACATTAAAAATGTTTTTCTCTTTATACGGTATTGGCCTATCTGGCTCAGACTGTGCTGCAGGAAAATCACAAACTGTTCAAAATCCATACAGCTAATTAAAAAAAGTTCTTCAGGGGAGCTTTGTAGACGAATTTGAAGGACTTAATTTTACAGAAGCCTTTTCCCCTCAAAGTTTTAGGTACTTCTGTATTTTTAGAATATCATGTGCTGGGGAAACAGAGTGCTAGAACAATCCGGCATTTGTTTACTCCTTTTGACTATTGTTTTCAGCTTAAAAAAACCCTTACTATAAAACCAGAAAGCTTAGTTTTAATCCATATGTGAAGCAAGCAGAAATTTACAGGCCAATTTGCAGTGCAGGTCTGAGGTAATTAAACGTCATTATTACTGAACATGTTAATTAAAAAAAAATCAGTATTTTACCTACATATAATTTATCCAGAGAAATTAAAACTTCTCACATAATATGAAAGCTTATAAATAATGGACAAAGAAAAACCTCTATAGGCTCCCATAAGGCCTGTCTTGTGCAGAAATCAGACAGTTAAGAAAACAAATGTTTATTTTGACTATAAATTGTTGAGTTTGTTTGGATTTTGGTTTTCATTGTAACTATGTAAAATACTTGGAATAAGACCTTGCAGCAAAGAATAATGGGTAAGACAGACATTGAATCGTTCTCATCTTCTACACACAGCATTCGTTCACTGCCTTACAGGCAGCTAAATACATAGATGCTAGGGAAGGATGGACACTCCTGCCAAAACCAGTTGCTGCTTGATGCCCAGAGGCTGTGTGCTGTTCTCAAGGTCAGGGAGAGACTGAGTTCCATTGGAAACACCACTGAGTGCACTTCCAGCCGTGTGGAAGGGGAAACAACAATGAACACAAAGGTAATCTGAAGAGCAGCACTTAAAATGATCATTATGTGAGTGCCTGCAGGGTTCCTTTCAGTGAGCGAATCCAGCCATCACAAAACAATTGGCGGACAGTGTCTAACTATAGCTGCAGACGCTGTGCAGGAAGAATTCTGAGACAGTAGGTTATTTCTCATATATACATTCACGCTAAATGACAGCACAAGTCTTTCGGCAGAGTCATGGATCTAAAAAAACCCAGAGACCAGTTTTTATTCCATTCAGAAGACGAACAAAACTGACCCTCAGACTGTCAAAGAATGAGCAGTTAAAAACTATCTTATTTATTTATTTACTTGTCGAACTATCCAAATAAGGTCTTTTAAAGCCTAACCATAACAACGCAAGAAGAACTAGAATTATTCCTTTTTTAATCCAAACTTATTTTTGTGACTCGCTCACAAGCTAAGACAGTTCACAGGGAAGATAAATGTGTTCTTAACAACACCTTAGCATCCTGAAAGCAATAATAATAATGGTACCTAAAGAATAACACTTTAGGACACAAGTGGTTTATAAGTCTTCCCCTTATAACAGTCACACAGAGTGGACCCAGTTACAATCAAATTTAGAACAAAATGGGGATTTTACAAGCAGCGGCATTAGAGGACCACGGCATAAGACAAAGCACGAATAGAGCGAGTGTGTACAATGAAAGAATGACACAGGACCAGAAGACTGAAGCATTAAGATGACCCAAATACCAAAGCCTCTGATGCATATCCAGTAAACACTACACTTGGATATTTCAGAAGAGTTCCCAGCATCAGTTCTCAATCTGGCTATTCCAGTTGAGCATTTGGGCAGGATAACTTTTGGCAAAGAGATAGGTTCTAAGGTTCTGTTTTCTTTGGCATCCTGTCTATTTCAGGAGGTCTTACAAGAAGATAATGTTAAAATGCTGTAGGTTTTAGATTTGCAGGATTCAAATGCTGTGTAGTTAGCTCTATAAAAGCTGGGCTGTAGTGCCTGAGTGCAGCCAGTGATTTAATCATCTTGCTCTGGAAAACAGGACTCCAAACAGGCCCAATACTCACTCACTGTCATGGGGTATTTTAAGATACAAAAAATTATGGTGTCCATTTTCCATTTCATGGATTTGCAGTTGAACTAAGCCTTTCTTTTTTATTTTTGTTTTGTTGAAAAAATATTTCTTCAAATGCACATGCCATGCTATTTTGGGAAATATTCACAACATTCATTTCGTCACTAATGAGATGACTAAACAAAGGTTATCACAGCTTCTGGCCTTAGGCAATTTCCATAAAGTGGGTAGTGCCAAGCACCTCTGCTGATTAAATTCTACCAAAGAAATTTCTGATTCTTTACCCAATTATTTATACAGGTCTTAAATCTTAAATGGATATGACACAATAATTCGTGTAAATCGGAACAAGATGAAGAACTCCCAGACTGCAGAGAGCTTAGGGGATCATACGTGTTACAAGTGCCCTAGTCCTCATCGCGAGCAGTTGTGATCTGTTTTGGAACACGATGTACCGAACAGTATTAAGACAGGGTGGAGGAATGCTAAACCTCCAGGAGCGTCAATTACATACCTGCAGACAAGTAGTTCTAGTAAGCTAATGGTGAAATGTCAGAGGCCTACGTTGTGTGACCTTGCTGTGAATGTGTGGCAGAGGTGAGGCGTTATAAGCAACTTTCAAAGCTTCACACATACCAAGCGAAACCCAAGCTCTTCCAGGCAAAGACATAGTGAGCACTCCCTCTTTGCTCCCCTAAGGATACCTGTCCCAGGGTGACGAATAGTGCAGCCATATTCACCAATCCCCAAAAGAAGTCTTTCCTCTAGAACAGCATAACATGAATATATTTTCCAATTCCATGCCTGTCTCCTGGATTTTTCCAGCAGAAAGAGGGCGAAGTTTTAATTGGCTTGATCCTAAGTGTCGCCTTTTCTCTGCCTGGCAATTCTGGAGTGTGAAAATATGCATCTGGGCACCAATAGTCAACAACAATTTTTTTTTAAGGTCTGATCTTGACCAAATGCTGTTTTTCAGTTGCAGGGCTGATTTGGGTTCATTTGAAGATTTTTTTGTTTGGTTGGGGTTTTTTCAAAGTTGCAACAACCTGTACATTAAACGCATCTGAAAGATACAGTTTGCCACTGGTTTCCTTTAAGTGTTGGTATAATCAAGCCTGCTTGGAGGCCACTTGCATGTAGTGCCATGGAGAAAGACTTCTGAATTGCTGCAGTAGACGTCAGTGGACTTTCAGTCATCCAGGAAAACGCTCTGCTTATGGTGAAATATATTCTTTGAATTTGGTCATTAGCATACTGAACTGGAATTAGGTCCAACACTGCTGGAGATGAGAACTTCCTTCTCTTCTGTGGAAAGCAGCCAACTAACACAGAAGATGTAAAAAGTGGAGTATTTACTTTGGTTTCCCAACAGTTTTCCCATCACCGGTCATATAACCCTTTGCAGACCAAAAGAGCCTTAGTCAACCTTAAAAATTTTAGCTGGGCTAGAATCCAGCATGAGTGATGTGACGAGGCAGCACCTAAAAAGATGAAAGGAGGTATTTTTATGCAAAAAAAATTCTGCTTATGGAACTTCAATCCTGTTCAAAAATTATTAATAAAGTAGTTTTAACAGATCTTGCAGTAATCAAGGGGCTAAGTTTCAGCTTTCATGTGGAGGTTGCCAAATCAAAACCATCTGAAACTCTATTCATTACAGACCCAAAACTTTGGAAGACAATGAAAAGAACACAAGACATTGTTTATTACACAGTCCCATCAAAAGCATGTTCGTTTGAATGGCTGAGATTTTGAATGTGTGAGTTGGTAACATCGCAAACAAGCTCCTCAGAGGAGGCTAAACGTTGCAGTTCTTTGACTTTTGCTTGGCACTTACTTCCAGTAAATTTTTTCATGGCTTAGTCCATGGAGATCTCTATCATTTCTCCTGTGAAAGTGATGAGAGAACAGGGACACACAGCAAGAGAGACATGTAGGCAGTGTCCAAGCAGGCTAGAGAGCCCAAGTGCTGTCTGTGATGCCTGTGTACTAGCTTTCTTTGGGAAGTCAGCATTTCGTCTGTAGCAAACACACTGGAGCCAAAACACAGTAATAGTCCTATAGTTTAAGAAAGTATTTCAGTAATGAAGCATCATCTTTTGGGATTGATATTTTGACTCTTTTAACTTGTCAGTGATCAATCCATTTTAATGCAGGCAAATGAACGTCACTGAAAAGTAAACAGTTCTAATAATGTACTTTTTTGACTTTTGCTTTTTAAAGCTGAAAATAGCAGTGTGGCAGGAGTGAGAACAGCCTCTGCTGAGTGGACTTTGTTCTATTGTGTTCTTTCCAGGAAGTGGCAACAAAAAGAAATGATCTGTTGCAGATTCCCTCACTGTACTGTGAGAGACAAAAGAACCCTGAGGTTATCCATGTCCTCAAGTGACATATACTCCCATTTCCTCTCAGCTGCAGTCGTGCAGGAAAGCAGGTATCAAAACAGACAGCTCTATGGCAGACATTGAAAAGGAAACATTTAGAACTTGTGCAAAAGCTGATAACCCCTAACACTGGCAAGCCTGGGGAAAAGCTGTGGTTTTTCCAGCTTACACAGATGCCAGCTGTAGGCTCAGGCCATGATTGTGAGAAGCAGCTGGCATTAAGTGTATTTGCACATCTCCAGAACATGTTTTCCTCTTAAAGCAAAATACAGCAGCAGATATTCGACAGTGTGTACACCAAACTCAGAGACTCTCTGGGTTACTAGTCAGTGGTTGTGCTGCCACTCAGAAGCAGCTCAAGAGGACGGAGGAAGGCACAAACAGGAGTCACATGCATGTCAAAGGGGAATGTCCAGTGCCAGCCCAGAGGGTGTGGGGGTAACCCCAGGCACCAGGGCATGCTGGCAGCAACCAGGTGGAAAGCAGCTCTGCAGGAGAGAACTTTGGAGTCTGTAGAAGGTAAGCAGCTGAATGTGAGCAGCAAGGAGCCTTTGTGGCAGATGATGACCAGCATCCTGAGCTGTGTAAGGAAAAACGCTGCCAGTAAATCAAGAGAGATCTTGCTCAGCACTGGTGAGACCACATCTGGAGCTGCAGCCCCAGCTCTGCGCTTCCCAGTGCAAGAAGGACATAGAGTGAGTCTAGCAAAGGATCAGGAAATTGATCAGATAATTGGATTATCTAACATGGGAGGAGAGGCCGAGAGAATAAAGATTGCTTAGCTTCATGGTATGGCTCAGTGGGATCTTTCTGATGTATGTAAACACCTGATGGGAGGAAGCAAAGATGGAGCAAGACTTGATGTTGCCCAGTGAATGCACAAAAAGCAGTAAGAAGAAACTGAAATACTGGAAACTGTTTAAACATAGGAAAACACCATAAAGGTGATTGAACAGATAAACAGGTTGTCCAGAGAGGTGGAAGTTTCCATCTTTAGAGGTGTTTAAAACCCAGCTGGACATGGTCCTATAAGCACAGCTTGACTGAAGTTCTTCGTTTTTTTTAAAAACACCTTTCTGCAAAATAACTGTGAAATGTTGCTCTAAGAAAGGGTGTGAAATCGAATACTTTTGATTGTTCAACATTGTTTTTAGCATTGAATAATTATGAAAAAACTCCACTGGACCTGATAACCCCATTTGACCTGAGTTCTTACATATGTATCCATCAGATAACCAAAATTAAGCTTATCTAACATATTTTTAAATATTTTTTCCTGCCCCATGACATTATGAGGAAATTCGGGTCAGAGGCTCATGAGTTTCATCATTGCCTTTTCTTGCTTGCCTGCAGAAAACTATTGCTTAATTTTCCTGTCTTATATCTCTAATACGGTCAAAAATTATTTGACTTGTGCTATACCTGGCCTTACTTAACAATGGAACTAGCAACTTTGCTATGCTACTGTAATTGTAAAAGCTCAGTTCCTGACGCTTTCAAAGTGTGCAGTAGATCCTCTCTGCAGTGAAATAAAAGGGACTAAAGCTATCAGAAGTGCTGATGATAATAATAGACAGAAATATGAAGTCCTGACACACCAACAAAGCAGCTTAGAGAAGAAACACAGCTAAGGGTTTGAGCTTAAATGCAGTTCCTGAGCCAGTGAGGAGAGCACATGGGCATAGGTCCCAGGCTAATGAGGACAGTGGGGGATTCTTGGTGCTCTCAGGGCCCTGACAGAAGATAAATCCCAGTAGTCACAGCTTATCTTCCCTTAGAGGTAGGCTCTTTGAAAGTACTGTGTACGTATTAAAGGCTTTAATGTAGATTTACTAGGCCGTAATGAATTTTTAATCTGTAATTGTTCAGTAGGCTTTGGTAGGATCTGTTTCTGAATGTCTAACACTAATCTTGAAAAGAATAATTTTAATAGCATTGTATGCCGTAATGCTGCTTTCTTGCAGTTCTCATTAGCTATTGGTTAAAGCTACAGAATTTAATACTGTTATCTCTTCTGAAAAAGTCTCTAATTTTAGTGCTCTAAATGTCTTCTCCCTTCTCTTTTTGGTGATAAGCCTAAAAATGCATCTTTTGACATGCTAGTGAATAAGGTTTGCTTCTTTTAGCACAGGGAGTGTTTCACAGACATTGGAAGTTTCATGTCTGTAATTTCCTTCTAGGGAAAACAGTTATGATTTATTTAGAGGAACTTCGTCAGCTGATGGAAAACCATGAGGAAAGTATCAGAGAAAACAAGTTTCTCAAAATAGTTTCTAATAGGCTTTGTATGACCTAGCTTGTTCCCGAAGTAGGAGTTAACTCATTGCAGTCTCCTGGAGACCAGGAGATGAAGTTTTTTTTCTTGTGCATGACAGTAGGTCTGGTCAGTGTGTAAAACCACAAAAACCACGCCTAGGATCAGGTTTGACGTGAGAATCATGTCTAGAAAACTCTTCATGTGACTGTTTACCAAAGCTGTCTTCAGGCTTCAATGCTGCTCGGCGGATGGAGAAGGATTGAAGAATTCCTCTGTTCAGGAACCTTTCTGTGCAGGCACACAGTGGCCACTCACAGGAGCCTCCTGGCCACCACTGACCTGTGGTGCTGGAAGTTAAATACTCCCTGTACGGGATGAGTATCATGAAATGAAGAAAAGTATTTAAAGGTAAATTAAAATGCTGAAAATTAACTGACCTTGTCATGTGAATATGCTGTATTGAGGTTTTGACACATTACATCCCATTTGCTTCTCTGTTTTGTCTTCAAGAAGATACTGTGCATCCTTTGAAAAACCAGTGTAGGTGCTGAATCTCAAAGACAACAGTGCTTTAGTTTCGTGAGGTCACATGTGTCAGTTTGAGAATTTAAAAACTTAGCTTATTTTTCAAGCCACTGAGTTCACAATGCTGTATCCAAAAGAATAAAAGACGTTAAATGAATTTTATTTTACCTCCTTGCAACTTGATATAGTTTAGTTTTGTCCAGCTGCCACATTGCAACTACTTCTCTCTCATCCCTTCAGTATTGGGAAAAATGTGGTCGTGTTTCTTTTCTGCTATTTCATAAGTGGGGTTTTCAGATAAATTTTTGTAGCCTAACTTGCAAAACATCCACTTTCATTCTGAGCATGTGGGAGCTAATTTTAGTTTCATTTTTGAGGGAAAGCTCTCCCTTTCAGCATAGGGGAACATAATTGCTTTTCCATTTTACCAGTTCTGCTTACAAGTTGAATCTCAAGATGCTTAGCAGTGTTGCATATGTAAAGAGGAAAATAAGGACTATTCCAGTTTAAAAAAAAACTGGTTGGAAAACTGTTGACTTGTTTTAGGTCCTGGAGCAGTTCATGTGTTGAGAACAGTGTCTCCCTTGCTGGGCTGTATTGTGTAGCTGCTGTTTTCTCTTGCTTTCCACAAATTTGCTTTCTCTTTCCTGGTTTTACCTCACTGCTTGGGAAGATTATAAACTGTAGCTGAAGCAAGGCTGATCTGTATTTACAGTGCTTAGCACAGAAAGGTTCTGATCAGAGATCAGAGTCACTGTAGCAGTGCTGAACAAGTAGGTTAAAAGTGAAATGACAGAGATATACAAAGTGGAAGGCACTACCAAAAATAATGGTAACAACAGTGAGATTTGTAGGGGATTGGGAGTGACAAAGTAAACAAGAATATGGTATTTTCAAAAATTATCTAAGGAGATATTTAAGCAGAGAGGCACATGAACTGGATTTTGAGCTCATAGCAGAGTTGGTCGGTAAGGAGGGGAGCAGAAATCTTCACTTCTAAGGTCAGAAGAGGTAATTTTTTAAGTATGTGGGAGGCAGAAAGTTAGAGGGTTCCATCAGGCATCTGGGAGGGTGCTGGGTGGAGGCAAAGGACTGCACAACAGCAGGAGCCTTAAGGGACTGCAAACTGTGAGATCAGCATAGGCATGAAGGGTTATGAAGTGAATGTGTCCCTCCCTTCCCTGAATGCTACAACAGGCTTCCAGTGCTCTCTCCAGGCTCCTGTCAGACACAGCCTCTGCCTGCGTGTTACACAAATCTCGCAAGTGCAGTGCACTTCCCAGTGTAAGGATGGAAATTATCCCAGTGTGCCCACAGCAGAGGTGCTGATTGTCCTGAGGACTCTGTTGTGCCTTGAACTAAAAGGATTACATCCAGGCTGGTTAAAATACTCTCCGCATGCTGGAGGGTTGGACATGACTGCTGGAGAGGGCAGCTTCAACCTCAGTGCCTGTGATGGACACTGAGGATGAAAATGGTGCATTACTTTGTGTGACCCAGAGTGTAAAACTAAAAAAATATTGGGAGGAGAAGAGCAGGCTTGTCCCATTTTAGCCATGGCAATGACTTATTCTTAGGTGGTGGCAGCAAAATTATTTATAATTCAGAAATCATTACTAAAACCTCTTACAAATCAATTATTGTGTATTGATGGCAAAAGCAGGAATCTGATTGCCTCTATAAGCTGAGGATGAAAAAACACATTAATCCTGAAGTAACCACAGAGACTATTCAACAACATCAGCTGTAAGTAACATTTTTCATTTGACAATGAATCCTTTGCAAACAAAAGTTCTCAAAAAAGCTGCTGAAGAGATCTTGAATCTCCAGATACTTCGTTTTGCCAAATCTTAGAGTACTGGTGATAATACATTTGTTGTCTAAGAAAGATTTAGTGTATTTTTTTTGTTGTTTCAAAAAGTCAAGCAGCTAATACTTCGTGAGTTCATGGATGAAAGATATAAGCTGAAAAGCCATCGTTTTACCTATTACTCCTGGAAGAGGGATGGTATCACAGTTGCTACTGTGAACACCACACTGACACCAGGCGTGAAGGAGACCGTTCCATGGATCTAGCAAGCTTAGCAGGCACATTTGAAAGTCATTTAGAGGACAGCATTCAGGAATGCTAAGTGAGTATACATACTTACTGGTACAGAGTATGTATTTGCTTGGTATCCTTAAAATAATCTATTTATCCCAGATTTCTGGGTTATTTTTACGCTTAGCCCCAAGGAATGTTACAAATGCAGTGCCAATATGGCAGAAGTACAAAGCATTCTAAACATATAAATCCGGATTACTACTTGGCTCAACCATGAAATATGTTGCAGGCATTAAATGTTTTGTAAAACTTCCAGAATTTTGTGAAACCAGAAGAGTGTTGGTGCCAAGATTTACAAAAGGTGAATCCTGACTGCCAGGATTCAAAGAGAAAATAAAGTGCCAACTACAAAGAAGTTTGGTTGATGTAAGTTTTGAACAAAATCATAGGAAAGCGAGGAAAAGATTTGGCTGAGAAGTAATCAGAATATATATTCACAGAGTAGCTGCATAGATAAACATTGTTAGAAGTTTTACTATGCCGTGACATTTCAAATAAGAGGTTTTACAAAAGTAAAGAGGCCCTTTACAAACATTAGGCAGACATGAAGTGGAGGATGAGCTAGTTTGAAGGAAAACCTAAGAAAGCAGTTGTTGGGGAGAAGTGCCATTTATTGGATTTGTCACTAGTAGGGCTTCCCAGCAGTTTGTAGAAGATTTAATATCCCTGTCCTCTAATCTGAGAGTGAATATTAAAGCTGATAAAATTTTGTGAATGATGCAAAAAAAGTGGTAGAATACGAAAAAGCAATACGGAAGAGAACTAGGCTGTTTGCTTGCTGGGCTCATTCCAGAAAAATGCACTTTTCGTAAAGTTAGGGCTGAAGCTACCTTTTCATCATGTAGCAAAAAGAAACGTGAGCTTGCCTGGACAATAAGACTTATCCTGGAAGTCAGTACCTCCAAAACTGAAATGAAGGCAAGTGAGATAGAAATAGGGTGGTGATGATGTGTAGAGAGCACCAGCAAGGTGGAAGTCCACACACAGCTCCAGCACATCTCTGAAAAGAATGTCGAAAAACTGGATGAAGCAAAGAATGCTTTGCCAGAAAACTTCAGGTTCAGCAAAAACACCTCACAGCAAGACACTGGAGAATGTTATGTTTCATTTATCAAAAAGAGAACAAGAAATTGCTTGTTTAGGGGGGTTAAACTCTTCCATGAGAAAGGAAAATGGGGCTTTTACAGAAAAATCAAGAACACAGTAATGAACAAAGGCCTGAGACAGAAACACATTGTGAAATAGAGACACACCTTTTTAACACTGTGTGATTGATTATAGGAATCTGCTTTGTTTTGTTGCTGGTGGCTGGAGAGTTTGAGTTAAAGTTGGCTGCTTGCTGCAGCGTGGTTTCACCACACCGGGTCAGTGTGAGATCACACAGCTTTGCTCTGTGCCAGCTCTGACTTTTTGAACAGAGGGCGCTAATGCTGGGCCAGTGCAGGGGCCAGACTCAAGCTCCTCATTATGAAATACATGGTCCCTAGGAGCTCTGAGTGGAGAGAGAAGGTTTAGGCGTGGGAGGGAAGGGGAAGGAACATTTTCCACGTTGCCTCTGCTGAATTAGCAGAATGTGTGGTTGCTCACTACTTCATGAAGATGCTTTAGGACATTTGTGTTCTTACACGATCACTTGTCGTGTGTCACAAGCTGAAAACAAGCATTCTGTTTTTCCAGTTTGTGTTGCTTTTCCTTGCCACATGGATGGTGTGGAGCATAGTGTACAGGCATTACGCTCGATACAGCTGGTTGATATTCTTCTGATCCTGCACAGGAAAGGGAAAGTGTCATCTTATGGTTAAAGACTGGGGCTTGAAATCATTATGTCCCCTGAAACTGATGCCTCTGCCATAGATTTTGGGTGTGACTGCAGGCACAGCACCCAGTGGTTTGTGCCTCAGGTTCCTTCCCAGTAAAATTAACAGAAATATTTTTATGAGGGTAGTTCAGGGTTCGTTTAATGTTAATACTATCCTTGGTAACCAGTGAAAACATTCAAAATAAGTTATTGTATCTTCATGCAAATAACTTCAAAAATCATTTTCTCGGGTTTGAAGCCCTCCTCTTTACTGGGAAAAAGAAGAATGTTCTTAACTTGAGTCAAGTATGCTTGTTTTTGGAAAAAAACCTGTAGTTTTAACTTATCTGAAAGAGTACCAGCAGCAGCTTTAATTTAGCAGAACAAGTATGAAATAGCATCAGCTGTGCAGCAGAGGTCACTGCTGCATTACTTGAATAAATTTTTCCATGTGTCTAATAGGCCTGACCAAAAGGATGTCTACCTCACAATAAATATTTGGATTTCAATGAAATTAACATTTCCCTGAAATTTTTATCTCTTTGAAACAGAGAATAAACACCAGGTGAGCTATATATAGAGAACTTGTACTCCCAGGACCCTGAAGCTGTTTGAAAAACTTCATCTGGACAGTTCACAGACTGATAAGGAATTCTCACAGACGGATATAACACAGGCAGATATTTTCACATCATGTATTTCACTGTTAACACACAGAGAATTGACATGAATCAGCTTTAGAGAAGTCAGGCCAGGTTTGTGTCTGTCTGTGCCCTAAAACAGGAGGTTCAGAACCCAGAAGGTTCAGGCTCCCAGGTCCGTGGTGGAGATGTCCAAGCACATGCCCTGTGGGGCTGGTGTGCCCACGGGGGTCTGGTCTGGCCTGCAGGTCAAGGTCCTGGGCTGCTTGGCCTGCTGAGGAATCAGGGAGTGGTGCTCAGACCTGGTGCCTGATCCTGCAACAGGTCAGGACACTGTTCTGGGGTGAGTCCTCTTGGCAGGTCTGTTTTGGAGACAGTGAGTTGGAGCACATTTAGGAGTCTACCACGGAAGTGAGCAGCTGGGAAGGAAAAGAATGGAAAAGAGGCAGATGGGTGATATTCTTTTGAGCAATTAAAAAAACCCAAACAAACCCAACAGAACATCTATCCCCACATTTTTCCTTTCAAATTAAAACATTCTGAATGTGAAAAATATGATAAATATTATTATAAATAATGTGAAAGGACTCCATCCCTGGAAGTGTTCAAGGCCAGGTTGGATGGGGCTCTGAGCAACCTGGTCTAGTGGAAGGGGGGATTGGAACTAGATGGTCGTTAAGGTCCCTTCCAACCCAAACCATTCTATGATCTTGTTCTCGATGTACACACTGTCGAATAACACGTTAATAAAGAACAGCTCATGTGCCATAAATTTGCAGCTCATTTATTCCTTATGCATCGTACCTTAATAATACTTATTTAAGTATACTTACCCATTGATCACCTTACAGATCCCTGCAACACCTCAGCACCATTCTGAATTGAGGTAGAATAGAAGGGTCTTAAGCTGTGGTGTCAGATCTGATGTTAACTCAGTAGCATCAGGCACCTGAACACTTTTTTCAGGATGCTTGTTTTGATGAGAAGTAATTCCACCCAATATTTTACCCTGCACGGACTAAAGAACCTGGAAGAAAGATGAAGAAATGTAGTATTATGCCAGTACTTTCATTTTCCTCATTTAAGCAGAAAGAATTATTAGTAACTTTAAATTCAAGTATGTAAATAAACATTTTTTAGGCCATCCTAAAAACAGTGAGCCTGTTGCACTTCAATAATTTTTTTCAGTGTTATCAGGGCTTATTTATCAATTTAATCATGGATTTAGAGGGTATTTGGAAATGTGATGAAGTTCCTCGATAGAGAAATGGAATGAATGGCCTTTGTCCATTAAAAGGATCAATAATTAAGCACAGCACCAGATCCCTCTGTTCCCAAGCATAATCCTATAAGAACATAGCACAGGTAGGAGGAGAAAGTTTTGTTACCCTCCTTTGTCCCCAGAGAGCAGTGCAAAAAAAGATTTACAGTCAGAATTAGGGTTGTGGCAAACCCAAGTGACAAAGCCTCACTGAAACGAAAAGGGTTGTGTAGAATGAAGGGTTTCACCTCTGACCAAGAGCTGGCAGCACCAGTGTCCAAGCCATTTCTCAACAGTATTTGCACAGAGATTATTTCCAATCACAGCTGAGCCAGGTTAGTATTAAAGTACATTTCTGGGCTTCATTACACAGTTCTGTACATTCTGGCTCTGGGAGGTTATTTAAGTGTGTCCCTAATCTCCCTGAGGAGGGCTGTAGAATTCAGGAGGTGCATTGTGAGATCAAGACTTGAGCTCGAGAGAGAGGCAAGACCAAATCTACTGTGGGCCTTTCCACATCCCATGCTCAGTCCTCCAAGCAAGACTTTCTTCATGTGACTGATTCTATTTAACTACTGGTTAATAGAATCATATCTTTGGGCCGTATTTTTCAACAGCAAGTTCTGGATTATTGGATCCTTAGCTCTTCAATGCAAGTCACAAGCTTTCCCTTCTCTTTGAGTTAACAGTTTGCAGCTCTGTTTGGTACTGTGAGTCCTCAGGGTCTCTGTAAAGCCAGTCCAAGTTATTTATCAAATGAACTATCAGCACAAACGGGGAAAAGTATAAACATAAACCTCTAACAGACGTGGATCTGCCCATACCAGTGGTAGTTCTGCACTGGATACAGAGGATAAGCCTCCAGTTATTATGGATCTTGCTGGATTTAGTTCTAGCTGAACATTGTTAAAGCAGGATTGAGTATGGATTCCATCATCAGTTTATACATGGAGCTTGTATAACTCTTTCCTGGAAATTCACCAGATTTTAGAAAGTAGATTTTTGCATACTATGATCACACATAAGTGTTGGCATGAGATAAAAATTCCTACAGTTAATAAGTAAAACCAAAATGTCCCAGGAAATCATAACATAAGCACTGTTCCAGAGTGATTTTGGCACTTGTCCCTGGCCTTAAAAGTCCTTTATATTATTCTGTTATAGTCTGTTCTGTTCCTAATTATTTAAGAAACAAAACACCTTGGATAAATTCCCACCTGATGCTATCGGGCAAGGGCTGTGGAGACCTTTACATAACTGTCCTTCAGCTGTGAGAGACAACAAACCATTAGCAGCAGAGGCTGGAGAGCAGAGTAAGAGTTGTAATCAAGAATGGGAATAAGTGCAAAAATGTGTTGGGGTTTCAAGAGAGTTGCACTAGAGATGTGCTGCAGTCACGCTTCCAGTTAGCCAGGAATGTCTGGAGCAGAAGCAGTGTTCAGCTGTCTGCAGTACTGACACTGCAAAGCAACAGAGATGAGCTTTTCTAGAAACATCCAAGGGACTTGCGTGCTTTCCGAAACCTTACCCAGAAATTTCTGTGTGTAGGAAGCACTTGAGCTATAAAAGATGATTACTGATATATAAACAAACAAACAAACCAAAACTTTGCTTTAATACTTCACTTAGCTCTTAAGTAAAGCAAAAAATGTGAGATATTTCCTGAGTCAATAGTTGTTCTTGCCAAAGGCTACAATCAGCACTCAGTCAAGAGTGGTACTTCATCCTCATGATCCGTGACTATGCTGAAATAGTTTTAAAACCTCCTGCTCCCTTGACTGTGTTTTTTTCCTACTTGTTCACCTTCCTTCTGATCATTCCCCTTGGAGCATCTTTAGAAGTTCTTCCAAATCCTTTCTCCGGTTTTCTGTATGTGGGAGGCCCAAATGCTTTTCTGCTTTATTTTTTGCTATGGTTTGTATACAAAATTATCCACTGTCACCTGTTGTGGACTAAGAAAGCTACCTTTTAATTTTTGTCTTCTATCTGGAAGAGAGCCTAGCTAAAAGTTATGCTTGTCAATAATTTAACCATGTGTGAAATTCAGCATGGCTGAACAGAATAGTTGAGGTTGAAAGGATGCTCTGGCAACTGTCTAGTCCAACCCCCTATTTAAAGCAGGGTCAGCTGGAGCAGGTTACACAGGGCCATGAGCAGTTAGGCTTTAAATATATGCAAGAATGGTCTACAAAACCTCTTCCAGTGTTCAGCCACCTTTACCATAAAAGCAGGGTTCAATTTTCTATTCAGGTCCTTGTGGAGGTCGTTGTCCTGCTTGTCAAAGAGCTCGCTTTGGGTTTAGACTTGATGTCTAGGTTCTCACTCATTCTTGCTGCAGGACAAATACAATAGCTCAGTCTTCACCAAGACTCATTCTCCAACTGAGTTCTCAGACTGAGATATTTTTGTCCTTTTCCATGGTAAAAGTAGGCTGGGCAATCCAGAAGAGTTTAGGGAAGGGTGTTCCTTTTAAAGCCTTCCCAGCCTACTACATTGGCTTATTCCTTTTTATGGTTCTCTCTCCTGGCTCCTTACTCTTTTCTGTCAGTTCCCAACCCATGTCTGCTTCAGTAAAAGTGCAAAGTGCAGAATAAAGAGCCAAATCAAGAAGCTGTGATTTTACAGCATTGTGATATCTGGTCTCCACAGAGCTGTGCAGCAGCCTTTTATATTATAAAATTCATTACCATGCCTCAGCCCCTTCCTTTCTGGAATGAGCAATCCTAATCCTTTCAGTCATTGCCAGTGTCACACTATTCTCAGTTTCTCCTCTCTGTGGACTACACTATATTTTCTGTATATTTATTATGCAGAAACAGCATGTGGCTTGGTTCTTGAAACTGGGAATAAATCACTGATTTGTCTCATGTTTTCTGGGTAAACTGGACAGGATCTGAAGGCAATTTTGAGAAACCGTAAGAAATTATTGTATGGAAGTTCTTAGGGTGAAGTTTGGGAGACCATTTCATTATTCTTTGTTCTGCACTAAGCACACTGACTATTCTAAATTTTCACTGATGATAGCTAGAGCAGAAATGACCTTTTCATTCCTACTGGAAGCTTGTGGTATTTTACTTTGAAACCAGCATATACTTAAGTCTTTGTGGTATCCTGTGCATATCATACTGGATGGAAAAAGGTTGCACTGGCATGTGACTGAGATCATTTGTGTATTTAAATGCCAAACTCATGTCATGAGCTATAAGCACTAATAACAAAGTACATCCATGCACAGATTTATTTAAATTTCTTTGGACAGGTTTAATGTTGGTTTGCCTGTTGTCTACAAAGTGCTACATACTTTAAGTGACTAAAAGGACTTTTTTATCCCAAGTAGTGAATCTATGGCATCTAGAATACATATCCCTACTCTATTTCTGGACCAAAGTCCCAAGCAAAAAGGTGGAGAGCAGGAGCAGTGAGGACTAGGCTGTGCACAGCTCTGGCAAGGGCTGAGGGCAAGGTCTGGAGCTTAAATGCAGTTCCTGGGCCAGCGGACAGACAGTGCCGGGATGGACTTCCCAGATGATGTTGATGAGGGAAATTAGGACCTGTTGGTGCTCTCAGGATCCTGACCCGTTCCAGCAGGTAGAAAAAACTTGCACAAAAAAAGGTTTTGCTTTTGTAAATGGAAGTCATGTGCTTAGCAATAGTCTAAAGGAATGTGGGTGCAGCATTAGCTGAGAGAACAGAACCAAATCCGGTCCATGGTGCCAAAAAAGTTTTGTACAATGGGGATTTGTACTTTGGAATGTTCCAAAGACACACAGTTTTGGAATTCTTTGGAACAAGAAGAAGAAGTTATTTTTCTGTGTGGTGGTTTTGTGTTTTGCAGGGTTTCTTTTCTTCCCTCCAGTTACCTAACAGTGTCTTGGGCAGGTGAACTTAAATTTCCTTTTCCACTATCTAAATTTCTACAGGAAGTTTTTTTTCATCTACATTTCCCCTTTTCCTACATATCTACATTATTGTAAGTATGTCTTCAGCTTAACTCCACAATACTTTTACTTGGACACTGGTCTTTGAAAACAAAAAGGGCATTGACTGTTATTTTGCACAGTGTACTAATCTGGGTGTATTTTAGCTTCCACTACAGTAAGTATTTATTGGATGGTAAATAAGATTCCTAACTAAACAAATCCTTGCAATGAGGAGGATGTAGAAGGATAAGGATCCAATACGAGCTGACAGGAATGTCAGTTATTTAAATGTTTGTGTGTTGTGGGAAAACATTTGCTTGGTCTAACGAATTTTGTTTCTCAAAATATCTCTGCATACTCTTGTCTCATTTAGAATGAATATGAAACTTCTTCAATATGAAATAATCAATGATTTCACTAGTTACTGTAGAGTACAAACACATCTCCATGTAGTACTGTGCTCAAGTTAGTAGATTAGAAGTTAAAGAAGCTGGCTACCAATTTCCCCCCCCAAAAAAGGCAGAGATAATTTCAAAACTACTCTGTGAAGAAAAGCCACTTAAACTTATTTGAACACAAGGTAACACAGCCATTCTCAAGCTAATTTGTCTTCAACTTCTATTAAAACATGTTCCTGGCGGCAGTACTGTTCTATGAATCATGGCCAAAAAATCCAGTGGAAAGAAGTTAGCTACTTGCAGCCCCTTCTGCCTGTAACACTGGCATTGGGATACAAATGATGGAGTGAAACATTTTTTTCTTCTTTAATGAGACAAAGTGAATGTGTAAATCTTGACTAACAAATCTTTTTATTAATAGTCCTTGGACTGCCTAGGAATATGGACTTTCTTATTGTCTTCCATTTCCTTCCTGAAGGTAAGCAGAGATCTAAGCTCTCTGAGGATGTTCTGGTGGACCTAGAGGACTGTTCTCCTTGTGGGCATGTTGTGCAGCTGAGAGCAGAGAATTGCAAACCCCTGTTACATTGTGTGTCTTCACAAATAGTACAGATTTAGAACTGCAAATCCCTGTTATACTGTGTGTCTTCACAAAGGGTCCCAATTTTCGCTCTGGCAGCTGATAGATGCAGGGTACAAACCCATTAACAAAGACTGAGCTAGGTAAGGTTGGGTAAAGTTCCTATGTGCTGAATGATCTTTCAGTCAGAAAAGTTTTGCTTTTTTTTTTTCCAAGTCAGTTAAATTAAATGCAAATAATACAGTAAGAAATTGCATATACTTGGGTGTTATGAATGGAAGCAAATTATGAGGTTGGAAGGAGAAACCTTCACAGCAAATTGAAGTAGAAGGCATTTTTAACAAAGGACATACAACCTATTTAAGGCTTCAGAAGAGCAAAAGATAGTTTAAATAGGCAGAAAATTCTCAGAAGGAACAGAAATTCATCTGGAGCATTTTGGAACATATGAGTTTGACAGTCAATGCCTATGAGATTTGCCTGAAACCCCAGGCTATAGAAGTTGCTGTCTGTAGTGAGCTTCCCTTGACACCTGGGCACTGCTGCTGCTACCCCTAATTCTTGCCCTTTGTGTGTATCAGCTGGAAGAAAAGAAATTATTGGAGGTGCCAGTGAAGGAGCCTTAGGAATTCATGGTGCCAGAAGAGGTTTAGAGGGTTAGACAAGGTGATAGGGAACAGCTCATCCTCACATGAGGCTTGAGGCATTTTCTGTCTCTTGAGAATAATTGAGATCTTCTTGGTGTTTGGTAGCTTTGTCATGTGCTCTCTGCAGCTGCTTTGCCCAGAGGACATGTCAGTGGAAAACCCGTGGGAATTTAATTCTGTATGTTTTATTACAGGAAGCTATACAGCCAAACTCGGTCTCCTCTTGCCCAGAGAATGATTCGATGTTCTGCTGTGCCAAGCAGACCAGTTGTCTTCTTTTCTGTTGTCTGCTTTTCTGTTAGGAGAGTGATGTGATGAGGTAATGAATGCTAACCTGCTCCTGCGATTCAGGGAACTGTCTTACCAGTTCCAAAATCCAGACTTCAGAACTTCAGTGAGAGTTTATGTTTAAAGTTTTTAAACCCAAAATTACAGATATTACATTGTTCAGAGCACTGGCAGGAGAGCAGAGAGGACTGACTAGAGATCCTATTTCATGCAGAAGAAAATTGACTTTATGTTTGATTTACATGGGATAAGCTGATCTTTATGCGTATTGTCATAACCGAATTTTTCCGTTAGATCCAGAACTATTCTGGAGACAGTTAAATCTATTTGAGCTGAATAAAATATTAGAAATCCTAAGTTGCTCCTGAACCCACCTCCAGCAGGCTCTAGTCTCTGCCACAGTTATTTCTTCAACAACTTCTGTTACTCCTGAAAACCAGCTGTCTGTGCTGCTTTCAAAGGACAGCAATCAGTACTCAATTCCACATTGCTAAACCCCAAATTTTTTATTTATCTCCCACTAGGAAATTTTCAGGGACTGTTACTCAAGAAGATCTTATACAACATATCTTCCCTTTCTTTCATTCTTCCTTTTAGCTTCATTTAGAATATTGAGGTATGATTCAGACTGAAGTGAATAAATGAATTTTTGCTAATTTTGTTGGTCTTTCTGCTAGGGCCCGAGAGGCTAAGTTAGATACTAGTCTTTTCAGATGCATATATATATATATATATATACGTGTGTGCGTGTGTGTATGCATATATAATTACCAAAAACCTAAGCATTACCTTAATAACCATGGAGATGGAAATAATTTATTTATCCATACAGCACACAACAAAATGAGGAAAAGTTAGCCATGTTCTCCTGAATGTGCTTATTTTTGGTATGGAAAAATGAGTTTCAGAAGATTAGGGTGGTCTTACTAAAGTGATTTGTTTCGTTATCTTCCTGGACAGACTGATAGGAGTCTTGATGTGGCTTACTTTTATAACTGTGAGAACCTGGGGGCGGGATTTAATGGCCCTGGGAAGCCTCACCTGGGATCTCCATCCAACCGTCCCAGCTCCTCATGGGCCCAGGAACCCATTTAATCTCACTCCTGGGCTTCTGTTCCCTGCCTGAGCTGTGGATGTGCTACTTTCCGTGCCTGTCACTGGTGCTTGCTGCTCCTGACCTGGGGAGTGATTTTTTTTCACCCTGACCTTGTCACTGTGGTCCTGTTCATCAGTCATTGGCCTGCACCTGACCTCGGTTATCCTCACCGCAGCTGAGCTGCGTATTGACTTCTGGGCTTGACCTCCAACTGGCCTCATTACCGTGAACCTTCCTCACAATCTGGGCTCTCAGATGGCCCTGTCTGTCCTCTCTTGACCTGCTCAGAGCTGCCTTCAGGCAAAGTTTCAAGACCATTTTTACAACTACCTAGCAATTTTCATGAACACCCTTGATCTTTTACTGTTCTCACTCAGCTTAGAGTCAGTGAAGTACTAATCACGAGATAAAAAGCAAAGCGAGCATAGCTTGTGCAATGTGTGCAATGATGACTGATATTGTCACTGGAGGCGCAGAACAAAGTGAACTGCTGTTTACTGCCTTAGAGAAGATGCAAACAAGGTTTTCTTTTTAAAAAGGTGTTTGCTCCTGGTTCTAATTGACTGTCAGAAAAAACAGTGTGTTGATACAACTGAAGGCAGAGAGTGGGTAGGATGAGAAACCACTGACAGGAAAGGTGAACAAACAGGAGGTCTTAGCTTTTTCTGTTGCTGATGGTTTGCATTATTAAATCATGTTCTGAGAATCCCTTTCTTACGTACAGCATGGCTTTGGAGGTTACAATGGAACACAGTTTATAGAAATTATTTTTGGGTTGAGATTTTAAGGTTGTTCAAAGTGGGTATGGACATGTACAATGAGATAAAATTCACTGCAGGATCATAAGGAGGTTTTTGCTTCCTCTCAGTGCCAAGGCTTCTTCCTTTTAACTGCAACGTGACTTGATTTTAAAATGTAAACATTAATTAAAAGCAAATTACTTTAATTTTTTTTATAGCATTATAGTACAAGATCAAATATAGGTCAAAGAAATAGAGGTCAAATAGCTCTTGAAACTCATCTGGAATTGTGTAGTAGTGACATAATCTGTGACAGTGTAATTGGATCTGAATCTTCTGCTGAGTGGTCTTCTCTATAAATAAGTTTTTATTTCAGATCACAGGAGCTGAAATCAAGCCTTGGATAGCAGTGTTGGAGTTGCAGTAACATCTAGCTGTCAGTTGCACTAAGTGTAGTACTATTAATGTAGGTGAGACAAACTCTTCTTTTCTATGTGAACACTCCAGTTAATCTTTAAAACAATGTTAGGCAGCTGTTGTGAACAAAATTTTGATTCTATAATTGTTATCATTCTGCCAAAAACCTGGAAGTGTGAAGTGTTAGCAACTTGAAACTATTGCCTGTGTTTTTGACTGAGAATGCCTTGTGACAGCACTTGGGTTTGCTTTTAGGCTATTTTTAAAACTATTTATTCAGTGCTTCTCAAAGTACTGATTATACTGGAATCCATAATATCTGCCAATGTGTAATATCTGAAACTAGCTGAGGATTTTCCCAACTAGGTGACTTCAAATCAAATCTTTAGTAATGTGTTCATGCACTTACTAATGACAAAAAGCAAAGGATTTCTGAGAAGTGAAATGTGAGATAATAAAAAGATGCTGTAGTGTAAAACATGCGATCTTTCTAGTATTGCCTTAGTGTCTGAGGTAAACTACTTAGTTATCTTTGAAGTGGTGTAAGTATATATATATATTTGGGAATCCTAAAAGCGTTATTACTGTGCATAAACAATATTGGTATCACCTAGAAATGAACACTCCTGATACTGGACTGAAATGTTACGAAATGTCTGTCCTGTAGTAGAGACAAGCAGATGTGGTAAAAATGGAAGATTCTTTTTTTTCTGGAACATTACTGTTGTCTCTGTATATTTTTAAATTGTAAGTTTGATTGCTTTTCTTGCTTGCACTTACGCTGTATGGACTGGAGTTGAGTGTGTTATTCATGCTGTAGTTATGGAGCCAGGTCCTGCATTGGTACTTTCTTGGGAATACGGTGGCAAAGTGTGAGCACAGGACCTGTTCTGTCTGCTGTAACTGATGCTACATTACTTGTATTATTTCAAAAGCAAATTCTCCTACATAGTGCCTGTCATCCAGGAAGTACCCCATAGCAGTCTAGAACTCTCCTGTCACACCATCTATTGTTTTGGGATTTTTTTCAGCTCTTTTGGCTGCAGTGGAATGGTTTCTGATCAAGCTGGGCTCAGTAAACTATCTTCACAATATTTATGCATCTATAATGCAAACAGTACTGGAGTGAGAGCCAGCATCTTGTTGAATGTTGCTGTATTTTTCTATTTCCTCAGGCTGTAATGATAAAATCTGAATTTGACCATGATACTTTATCTGAGTTTCTCATGTAACTGGACTTAAAATGCCTTCACTGGTTCTTTTGGTTGCCAGTGTCTCTCAGTAGCTCAGACTTCCACAAGACCTTCCACAAGATGACCTCTCACTTCAAGTATCCTAATGGAGTCTCTTCACTACTTACTCAAAGAAAACCAGATGCATTTTATAGCTCAATTTGTGATGTGCTTGCCTTTGATTTTTCCGTGTCTTAAAGTCTGGAATCAGGGTGGACACCTGCATCCCCAGGTACAGACCCTCTGCATGCAGTCACACTGTGTAATCTCATCCTGCTCAGCTTTTATGCTTGTGAAGCTGTTTTTCCTGGAAATTGCCTCTAAATAAGGCTTGGTCAGTCCTGTTGTGAAGCTGTATGAGATAAAAGCTTCAGGAGGTATGGCTGCAGGCCACTCAACACACATGTAAATCTTCTGAGTGTGTCAGCTGCAGTTCACAGGGACCATGCTGGCTTTAGAGGCATGACAATGAAATACCACTGGAAGAGAGGCAGTATTTTTATGGAGGGTAATGTATCTTATTGATGCAATACTAATGTAACTGTATATAACTTTAAAAGCCCTCAAAAAACCATGAATATATAATTCTGGAATATGCTTAGTTTCTTTTGTGGTGTCAATATACCAAGTGCTGAGATTTTCAGATTACTCATCCAGACGCATGAGTAATTTTTGAAAAAGGCCTCTAATTATGTGGTAAAAAAAATCAGATGTTCTTCATTATATGTCTGTAGAAATGATCGGTTTAAACTGTTTGTATTAGCTCTTGAAGCTGTAAACGGGGTTGTGATCTTGTTTTTCTCAGTGCTGTATAAACACGCTTTGAAAAATATTCCCTGCCTGTGCAACAGAACTGCAATCAGAGGACAGGAAATTCAGAGAATTCAAGTGACTTATAAAATGTCATTCAAGCCTGGAAATAGCCATCTAGGTTGTTTTTATCTATCAGGTAATGCTTTTATTAACTAACAATGTAAACTCTTCCTTTAACATAGATTCAGTAGTCTTCTGTTACTTCTCTGCATCTTTCCCACTTGTTGTAGAAAGAGGTCAGAAGTAACTCTTCATGCTAGAGTGATTGTCAAGACATAGGACTTGTATCCAAAATACAAGGATACAAGCCCTTTCCTTGAAATCTTTCCTTTCCTTTCCTTGAAATCTTTCTATCACTGCTTTTAAAATCACATTCAGAATTTAAATTAACACTTTTAGTATCTAGGTATAGCTGAAAATTGCTTTGGAGGACAGGACAGACAGAAGTAAAACTCCTTCTGCTACTGTAAGGTGGCTGTGGTAGTGTTTGAGTGCTGGACAGTGAGTAGAAAATATTCAGGGAGTTATAATGAGCAGTGTAACTGAGCTAACCCTTGACAAGGAAAAAAGCCTTTTTATCCCTCTCATTACTTACTGCTGATCTCGCTGAGGATGCACAGGTCAGTAAGAGACCCTGGCCCTGGGCAGGCCAGGTGCCCATGTTTCTGCTCTAATACTGTTCACTGTCTTGGAAAGCTGGATGCTTTTGCAAAGTAACAGACCCGTTCCATTTCTGCATTCTTAGATAGGAGATTTTCATTCTTGGATTATGTAGTGAAACTGAACTTGGAAATGAGGGGAATGTGATTGCAAAACTGTGGATACTGTTGTCTTGATTGGGTTCAGCACTACTTGCAGCTGAGCTTCTTATGTGAGTTGCCTTACATAAGCTTTTTCTGCTGACTGAACTGTAGGAAATAGCTGGTAGTTAATCACTGATGATGAGCTTTCTCTTTGCCCATTCCTTGTTTGATCTGTGTGTGTGTGGGCCTGGTAAAATCCAGTTTATAATATAACCAGGCCTTTCGCACTTTTTTTTTTTTTTTTTTTTTTTTTTTTTTTTTTTTTTTGAGCTAATAAAACCTCCTGAGTGGGGCACTTAGAACAAGGGTAAAGGTAAATGAAGCTTGCTGGCAGACACTTAATGAGTCAGGGAGGAAGAAGCCAGAACACAACTGATCAGTGTAGTCTTACCAGCGTGGGTGAGGGCAGCATCCCAGTTTTGTCAGCATGAATAGAGCCCTGAAGCTGAAAGGTTAAAAATGTACCTGCCAGTCTCAAATTGGCATGTCAGAAGTTGTCTGCCCTTCTTTTGTAAGGGGCTAAAAATGTACAGATGCTAGAGTGGAGAAATTAGAGTCCATCTGTGCTGCTCTCAGCAGCGGTTAGGGAGTTTAAAGAGCAGCTGAAGATGTTTGGAAAGAAAGAAAAGGATCTCTGAATGTCTGTTTGCACATAAATGGATGCAGCATGTGGTGGACTGAAGCGGACTGTTCAGATCAACTCTGAATTATTTGTGTAGGCTGCTGCTGTGAGCCAGAGGAAGAAAAGACTTGCAGCTACAACTTGAAGAAGATGCTACCCTAAATACAGCTGCAAGCACGTTGAGGTTTCTATAACCTGCTTGGTTTTATTTATTAACTCAATGCTTTGCACAAACATTTAATACTCTTGCATCATCTAGGGCTGTGTGTTTGTGTGAGCAGTTGTGCACCTTGTTTTAGTTCTCTTGGTTTCTGAGAAGAGTCTGAAGAGGTTATTTCAGGACAGACTAGGAGTACATCGATAAGAAATGGAGAGGGATTGGCAGTCCACAGAGGTGTAGGCTGTACTTTTTAAACTGGCTAGTGTTACTGTGTTTTACCTCTGTACATGGGCTTAAAAAGTTTCTGGGCATTCCTTTGATAGATGTAAGATGGAGGGAAGCTGGTCTAGTTTAAAGCTCTAGAAAAGACTTATGCTCATTTTTAATATTAATTTGGATTTTTTTTTTTCCATGCTCGGAAACTTAAGTGTGTTATTTAGGAAAATGTAAAGTCCTACTATAAAAGCAGAAATCTGATTCTAGTTTGATTAATCTTCGCTTTACCAAATTTCTTCCTAAAACTGTGAGATTACTGCCTTGGTGTGTGGAAAAACATTGTACCTTTTCCTGTATTACAAAAACATCATGACATATCAATTATATGGGAAGGCTAATCCAAATGCCCTTGAAGCTAATTGGAATGTTTACCTTTACTTCCACAGGCCTTTCTGTTTAGTGTGGCGTGATTTGGCTCAGACCCCTTCTAAAAGCAAAAACCACAAGATGTTCCAAAAGTAAGGTTTTGGTGATGTTGACAGGCACCTTACCCACCAACAGCCTCCCTCTTGTTAGTGTTTCAGATGAGGAGATTGAAGTGGATAATTAACATGTATGACCTGTATTTACAAGCTGAAAAACTTAATTGTTTTATCCCTTAAAGACTGACTGTCTTGCTCAACAGTGAATGAAACCAGGAGGAAAATGATCCTAGTTTTTGTGACGAATGTAAGGAACTAACTGGCTGTGGCTGTACGCAATTCTGGCAGCTATCTTATGGTATCTCAGCTAACAAATTCCCTTTCATCCATCACTAATACTCCGCCAGAATGAACTCCTTCATGATACCTGATACTAGGCTGTTATAATGAAACTCTATAAAGCTGAAATTTTCAGGCTTGTTTTCATGTATTGCTCAGACACTTCTTGTATGTTTTGGACTTCCTTCAAAACAGCCTCATGTTTGTAAGGTTACATAAACCAGCAAGGGTTTTTTTGAGTTAGAGAGTGGTGGGTATCTGCTGCCTCCCAGCAGGTGATTTCCTCAGTAGAGGAAGGCATCTCTGGAGATGTGGGGTGGTGTCACTCAAATGCAAGACCCCGTGATCTGTATTTCCCAATTTTAGAGCAACTCCGTGGTAAGCAGTGTCCTGTGGAATAGGATGTGTTGTGTGGCCCTTTCGTCTGCTGGTGGAAACTGGTCGCTGCTGAAACCAGCGAGTTTCCTCCAAGAAGCTATTGCACCTAATCAGCTGGAGAGATAGGTTTGTTTCCCCTCAGGCTCTTTTTCTCTCTCTGCCAGCTGTACCTAGTGAACCTGCCTCCCCATGCAGGCACATTCTTGTGATGCACCAAACACTCCTTCAGCAACCTGCTGAAATATCTGCTCTGCACCAGTGAATATGCCAGTATTATTCCCAAAGTGGTACTGGGCAAATGATTTCCAAAGCCTTTGGCAGAATCTATAGAAAACTGGAGTTGATATCAGGCAGAAAAGGTTTGACATGGAGTTTTTTCATATCAGTTGTTTCATATCCCAGTAGAGTCCCAAATACAAGCTCTCTGCTTCGTGCCGTGTTACTTCGGACAAGCCTATACCTGTACCATGGCATGAAGCTGTCTTTTGCAAGTTTTAGAAAAGAATGTTGCCTCTTGGATGAAGAAATAAGGAACAAGAAAAAAAATAATTTGGCAAGTTTCAGTGAGGAATTTTTGTAGGGAAAAACCCTTGGAGGCAGCATTGTTGCAGTATATGAGTCATCTGAAACACGTAACATGAACTGGGTAGTAAAGTAGTTGTCCCCATCTCAGAAAATTAAGTTAATTATTATTTCTAGATGATTCGAAGGAGTAGGGGAGAGTGGATAGATGTTTAACAAGTTGACCTTCAAAAGTTCATGGAAGTAATTTCTCAGTACAGGCTGAAGATAAGATCAGAAGCTGTGAGACAAGCATGCCTCCAGAATCATGCAGCATACAAAGAGTTTTAACACGAAGTCCAATAAATATACTGAAACAGACTGCTTGGTTTAGCTATTCGCATATATACTAGGAAAGAAATGCTTGTATACTGGAAAATAAGCAAATTTTCTGTAGAAACTGCAATTCTGTAGGAAATTGCAACATCCTAGAGAGATGTGAAACTGAGAAACAATGTAGCTATAAAGACGCAGGAATATCTGTATCACAGACCGTGCCTGTGGAGGCGCAGGGATGGTTGGGGGTTTTGGCACGAAGGAGGGAGTGCTCCGAGGTGCACTCTAGCCTAGTGATGCTGAAGGGTTTAGCCACTGTAGCAGAAGAGATGCCCCTTTACAGCAGGACATGCCTGAGCAGAGCTTGGCTGTGTTCCAGGATGGTGCATGGCTGAGGGGACTGACAGATGTCTCGGCTCAAAACAAACCCACTGAGAGCTTGCAAATGTGAATTAATTCCTGGGGGATCATGTGCTATAACTAAAAATTAATCTGTATTGTAAATAACTATCATAAATCACTTAGTCTGTTGAATTAGAAAGCTTTAGCACTTTTTAATGAGAAGCTCAGTACTTGTGATCAGGCACAGAAAGGTGTGACAGGTTGGTCGCCTGTAGCACAGCAAGAAATATGGAAAATTTTTGTCCTAGACTAGCTCTGTGGCTGAAGCACAGAGAGATATGGGTTCATTTCTTGTCTCTGTTATGGCAATTAATAAGCAGGCATTTAATCTCTGAACTGTTTCTGTGTCTTTAAACGATTAAGAATATTTATTTGATAACCAGTCACACCTAAGTGTGAGTCAGATGGGACATACTGATACACTGTTAAGATTGGAGCTGTTCCTTATATTATTTAATTCTCTTACTGTTTTGTAACAGGATTTCTGCTATTACATGTTCATTTGTGTGCCGCTTGGTTATTTGATTGGGTGTTTTTCTTTTTTGCTACACTTTCGTGTATTTGAGGTGAATGGTGCAATCTGAGTGCACTCCCAGGATGCAGCTCAGTAGTGACACTCCAGCTTTTATTGTGTTCCAAGACTAACATCAGTATGGTGACAGCTAGGCAAGTTTGTTTACACTTTCCCAAATGTCAGAGCAAGGAGAAAGCCACCAAGGCTTTATGCTGAATGCACATCATTTACAAAATATGAAAGCACCGCAAAGCTAAGTGGGACTCAAAGTCCTCAAGCAAGGCTTTACAGAAAACTAAAAGAAAAAAAAACATTTCCTAAAACTGTGTATCATTGCAATAGTTTGTTTTAATAACATGTTAAAAGGTATAAAATTTCAGAAAAAAATGGAGGTATGTATGGCAAGCTTGCATAATTCTATAAATAAGTGCAACTAAAATTATTTTCTAAAGTTACTTTTGTCTTATTCTATCTTGAGACCAATGGCTGCCGTAATAATTGACCTCATGGTTGGTCTTTTTATTCACAGGCTGAACTGATGAGTTGAGTGAAGTGTCAGGTGTACTCAGGTACACAATGATAGTGCATCAAGAGGGGTTAGCACTGCAGCGTGGGTAGCAGACACAGAGGAGCTTTGCTCTGCCAGGCCCAAGAGTCTTGTCTATGTTTCCCAGGTACGATAAGCATAGGGAGTGTTTTATAAGTCCTGGACATTACCTTTGTGCTGCTTTATATCCATTGTGTCCATTCCAGGTGAGTGAAGGGTCATTACACCCACTGGTGGTGCCTGTACTTTGTCTCTTTTAGATGTGTGTGAATAACAGCCACTCCTGAGGCAAACCTAGAAGAGACTTTGCATAAGCTCCTCATGAATGCTTTATTCAGGTGAAAGGGTAAGAGCAGATCAAGATCAGGGAAAGGGATGGAGTGCAATAAGGGCTCTTTGAGCTTCTCTACTGTGTTTACCTAAGTCCACCTCTCTCCTGAGGTACCAGGTGAGAACATGCTTTTTCCTGCACACTTGCCCTTCAGTTATTTTGTTGAGGTTTCTTTCTGAACAAGGAGTATCCAGAAAGTCTCCAAGACTCCCCACTTTGCTTTTTATCAGGCATGTGGGTGACTGCATTGAAGAACAGTCTGTGAAATGCTTCTGTACTGTCCTATTACTTCACACTTTTGCACGATTCCTGTGTGTTTTCTCATGCTGTGGCGGAGGTCCAGGCAAGGAAGCTCATTAAGAGTAGGGACAAGCTTGAACTTGAATCTAAGGTTGAGATAAATAGTCCTGTGGAACTGTCAGCTCAGTGCTAACTGGTAGTGAAGCAAATTAAGTGCTAGGAAAGGATGGAGGCCAAACCAGAGAGTTGATGCATAAAACTATGATTCATCTGTTCTCAGACTGCTGGATTAAATGCTGTTTTTCTCATGTCAGCATATGAGATGAGCATCTGGAGAAGGTAAAACAGGTTGATATAGGGTATGGAACAATTTCTGTGTTGGGAATAAGTCAGAAGACTGAGAGAAACATAACAAAAATGTATAAACATGATGCTGTGGAGAGGGATCAGTTGTGTAATCTCTGTTTAGTGCAAGTACTAGAGGCCACAGGTGAAATTACTAGGAAGTAGATGAAAATAGATGGAAGGAACTAGCAAGAGAAAAAAACCTCATCAGACTTCAGCCAGTTGGCTCAGCTGCAAATACCTGAAGGCAGGGGAAGACAAAAGACAAGCATCACATACTTGTCCTGTTCTCTCCTGTGGGTGGCTGCTAATGCCCGCTGCCGAGGGTGGATGCGAGGCTGGATGGACCTTTTGGGTCCCTCTGGCCTGACTTGCACGCGTCCCACGAGGCAGTGCAGATACAGGGAGCTCTGCTTACCCAGTGTGACAGCTCAGGCACAGTGAACTGCAACAGCAGAGACGAGATCATAAGTTTGCTGTGACATGGCAGAATGGCTCTGATCTGCAGTTATTGCTGACAGCCCTGAATGTTACCCTTCAGGGTGGTGGGAGTGAATAAAAAGCTTTAGATAATGCCCGGGTCAGAGCTCCCAGGGACAGGTACCAAAGATAACCCACGCTTCAGTCACCTTGGTGCCACATCATTCTGCCTTGCCGAGCACATTTCAGTCTGGGCTGATAAGCAGAGCCAGTCAGGTACTTCTCTGTCACAGCACTGCTGTGTGGCTTCGGCTTTGAGGTAAAGGGTCACTTAATATTACAATCCCCAGGCTCTTTGGCAGAGGTTTTGCTTGATGATTCAAACTTGGCATTTTCACAATCAAGACAAATATTGACCAGGCAACCAGAAACACCTCCTCCTTTTCATCTGTGCTTGGGACAACTGCTCTGCGGAAAAAATTAAAATTGCAGCTGGCCTGACAGCTGCCAAAAATGTGAGTAGATTATAAATAAGTTATTTCTCTTGGTAAAATAATTATTGGCAAGGGCGTAAAACTAATCTAGAGTCTCTCATCTCTACTCTAGAAATAGCTGCTTGACAGACAAAAAATAAAGCACACTAAAAAAAACAACAAAAAAAGCCATCACAAAAAAACCCAAACCAACCAACCAACCAAAAACCCAGGAAAACAGTAACAATAGAACATGAACTAAAGTAATTCAAGCAAAAATACACCTGAAACAGGAATCATAAGTTTTTTGTAGAATAGCTGGGGATGCGAAACAAGGAAGATATCTCTTGTGAAATTTCTCCAAAAAAAGAAGTACAACTTGAACAAGACATTGGGGAAATTGAGTTTTAATCTGGTACAAGATGAGTATGTATATTGACAGATAATTCTTGCTACATCAGCACTGCACTCTTGTTTCACTGACCTATGCTTAGCTTTAAGCTTTGACATGTGCAAAAATGGGTATCTGTCAGTTAATTGTGTAATTACACAAATTGCGATGTATTTCCAAACAGAATGCTTCTGGGAATTAGTTACTGAATGGCTTCATTCTTGTGCAGAAATCCTGCCTCTTTCTTACCTATAAATCCACTGTGCAAAATCTTTTCAGACCTCATAGTGAATATTTTTCATGTTCCTAAGCCACAGAAATGACACCAGAATATATGCATGTGTTTCAAAACAGGACATTCTGTTTTACAGGAAGTGACAGCTCATTTCATTTTCCAGCCTCCTTAAGCTAGTCTAGAAACAGCTGTCAATTGCAGGTGAGAACCTTTGACCTATGAAATAATTTTGTTACACTTTAATGCATTACTGTTATATTGTCTCTAAGCAATAAGATTGTCTTTGTAAAAGATTCTGGTTCACTCAGTTTCATGCAGAATAGTCCAAGGGGACTTTAAATTCACTCCTGGCAGCCAGTGTTGCAGCACATGGAGCTACTGTGAAGGGAAATTGGGGTCTAAGAAAATATCACTTCAATTGACCTTTCAGCATGCATGAAAGGCCTCTTAAGAAGAAAGGACTTGCTTGCAAAAAGCACTTAGGATTTCCCAGAGACTCTTAAAGTTATAGCAGAAAGGAAATGTTGCAAGTCGGGAACATCACACTGGGTAACCTGGATCCAAGCAGCTGTTACCTCTGATAGAATCAAGTGCGTAAGAGGAAGATGAAAATAAACCCTGAGGGTGGGAAGCTGCAGGTTAACTCTAGTCCAGACCTTTTCTAAACCTTCACAGCTAAAAACTATTGTGCTGTGCTGCAGAAAAGCTTATTTTTCTTTGACAAAATTGAGCATGCCGGCTGGGTAGGTCTGGGTGCCCTTAGCTGTACATGTTTCAAAGCCTTTCAGGAATGCTACGAAATGCTTTATCTTGATTAAGTGATTCTTGATGAAGTAAAGAAAAGTAAAGTTGGGTTAAAGAGCTGCAGAATGGCTTAAGCTGTGGCAAAGAAATGAATCCAATAAACTCCAAAGGCTTGCTGCAGCCGTGTTTGTGAAAGTTTGTGTTACTGAGTTAAACAAGTTCATTGCATCACATGCTCCTTTTCCATCTTTAAATTACTCATTTGTATTTGAAAACTACAGTTTAGCCCTAAGGGAAAGTATGTACAGAGAAGATGCTCAGTGCTCACAGTTCAGCTGTGCCTACTACTTCAAGTTTTCTTCTCTGTTAGTTACTCCACTCAAGAAATCATGAGCATTAACTTTTGTAGGATATTTTGTGCTTTGGGACATATGCACACACCACAGCATTATACAGTTTATTAAATTAATCAGTTGCTAAATGCCCATGTAGACTAAAGGAACATAACTAAACACCCAATGTAAGATTGTAGAAGCCAAAGGCTGTATCTTCAAATGATGCAGCTATCCAGAACTCATGTAAATATTTTGAATACATTGACATTTAGATAAGAGGAAAGTTCCCTACCAGTTTCATGTGTTGTTTAATCTTTGACTAGGTCATGGCTGCTGTTTGTTTGACATGAAAATGCATGTGTTTACTTCTTCCCCAAAACATCGATGTTGAGCTCATGATGGAGGTCTGAGGGCAGAGTGTATGAGCTGAGCTTTCCTCTGCCTGTGGCATTTGAGGAACAAAAAATCTGCAAAGATCCACTCCTGGGAAACATGCATGGCTGCAGTCCCTGGAGCCTAAGGACTGCACCTCTTTGCATCCAACTAGTTTTTGAAAGGAAGCACATGTGCTGGGAAGCAGAAAGCACCCTAGATTTGGCTATCATCCAGCCCTCTGAGGAGGGAAACAGTGATCCTGGCCCATTTTGTAAGGAAATGCCTGCACAGCCACTTGGCACTCTACTACTTCTCTACATGGATGCTTCACACGTAAACTATTCTTGCAAAATATCCACTGTTACCTCACAGTAGTGTACTAGGAATGTCTCTTTCAGGGTGTGCTTATAGGGACTATCTTGATCATGGCTAATGCTCTCCGTTATTGCTGCTTAGCCTGGGTAGAGCGGAGGTGTGGAATGTCCCAGGAAGGCACTGGCACAGTGCGCTGGAGTACACACTGTGTGCTCTGCACAGGTCCTTGCTGCAGAGTAGCCAAGAGTGTGACTGCCTGAATGCAGACAGTGGAGCTTCAGAGCCCTCCTGGGTAGTGTGATTGATTCTCACCTCCACAAGTTTATTTCTTAACAGTTGTTTTCAAGACAAAGTAGTAGAAGTGACTGATGGTCCTAGCCAGTGAAGGGTGGTGAAAATCTTTGGTTTCATCTCATTGCTTTAGGAAGGGAATGATTTCAAGTTAATGTATTGAAAGCAGGCAAAAGCAAATATCGCCATCTTAAAATAGTTCCAGCACAATGTAAGGTTTTGCTTTTTGCTTTCCTCAAACAGCTTTCCAAGTTACTGAGACAAAACCGTTTCAATCATTTATGAGACTGGGAGGTCAATGTTCTTGTGAACAACAAAAGGGTGCAGTGAACCTTTACTTCTCTTCCCTTGGACCCAGCTGCCTAAACACTGCAAAAAGAGGTATGAAGTATGAACACAGGACAGATATGGCCTTGGCAGGGACATGGGAAAGTTGGGACAAATCTTTCTTTAGAGGAAGCCATGTGAAAACACAAACACATGTAGGAAATCACAAGTTTAACTGAGAGCAGAACTGGGTCTCATGCTTGCAGAGTTGCCTAAGCTGCTTTTTCTGTCAGACCTAGCAACTGTCTGGGATTTCCTAGGCTTTTTTACTTCTGTCATTTAGCAGAGCAAGTCACATATTCCAGACATCCAGCTGCTCTCAGAGGTGGTATGGCCACAATTTGCTGCTTCTGACTGGGAGGTGCCACAATATTTACAAGGAACATCTTGGTGATGTGGTCTGGGTTGGGGTGTTGGTGACAAATGCGGGTTTTCTTAGTCGAAGCAAAAAGAAACCAGGTGAACTGTTACAGTATTGATGTCAAACCATTCATCATCAGTACATATATGGGTCCTAGTTCTGGTACATAAGCTAACATACAGCTCTAAGTGTAAGCTTTCCTGGGTGATACAGGTGGAGATGCTTTAGGCAGCAACAAAGTGAAGCTGGGTTTTAGGTACTGCACAGAGACCATATAGAGCCAAAATACTTCATCAGATTTTCCAACACTTGATTTTGTATTCTGTCTTGGATTAAATGATCTTCACTGTGTGTGTGAACAGAACACTTAATATTCTCTTAGGCAGAAAACATGCAGAATTTTAGATTTCTGTTTTACCATAATTGAGAGAAACACCGAAGAATCAAAGCACTACTGTGGCCATTGGAGGATCCCACTGAGAGTGTTCCTCTCATTATGGAAAACCAACAGAACATGAAGTTCTAACGAGTGAAACAATGTAGTATGTCAGGATAATTTAGCAGAGTCTGGTACACCCTAAGGCTGGCTAGAGGGAAGGGTGAATGCTGGAGAGGTGCTGTAGGAAGGATTCTGCCATGAGCTGTCAGCAGCAATGAGTTCTGACACCAGAGCTTAAGCTCCCCCAAATCAGGAGACAGCAGAATCAGGGCTATCTGACAGGTTTCGTGAGTAGGAGATGGATGGGTAGAACTTACATAACCAGAGGTGAAAAGTCAGTAAGTAACAAGGAAATTTCTTTCTAAGGAACTAGGTGTTGGTTCAGGTGCAAAGTATTCCCCAGTACAGTGTTATGGCTTTGTCCTTAAATCTGTGCACCAATAAAATGGCCTTGTCAGTTCAGGAAAAAAATAGAAGGAAATTGCATGAGTTTGTAGGTCAAGAGCTGGCTGCAAGGCCAGCTACAGATTGCTCAATTACCTCTTCTTCTGGAAAGGTTATGAAAAGTGTTGGGCTGAATTATTTGTTTGCGGTCAAGGTGCGCAAGGAGGAACAGTTACTTTGATGTATACCTATTCCATATGATGTGTTTGCTGGGATATCAATGAAAAAGACGCCCCCAAATTGCTATGTTCAATGGTCTGATTGTACAAATAAAGGACAGTGAGTTGTTGCACATGAACATTTTCCTGTAAAGAGTTGTACTGTGCACAAAACTGTGATAGAGCTTGTGGTTTTGGAAAGACATCCTGGCTTTATTTGCAAAGGTAATAGAGATTCTAGTTTTATAAATTCTAGTAGGAAATGGACAGGATCTCCTATTTTTTACATACAGGGCAACTTTATTTCTGCAGGTTTGCACACGTAGTGTGTATTCCTTATCTTCCTTATTACAAAGCCAGCCAAACCATCGTACGTGGTTTTGTCTTGTATCTATGGTATCAGCAAGTACGGACTTGAACGTTTTTGTTCTATAATGTTTGACACGCAACACTGCAATATATTGAAGACAGATTTGAAAAACCTAGTAACAGGGCAATCTTAAGTCACCTAAGCAAACAAATGCCTTATTTTCTCTGAAAGCTTAATTTTTCCTTGACTGACATGGGCACACTGGTTACACGCCAATAAACATCTGAATAATGCATATAAAAGCCTTTGCTGTCAAAAAATCAGTATGAGTTATTTAAGAGCTCTGTGCAAAAGCTACCTTGGACAAAGGCCCAGGAAACTTGAAAGAGTCCTTACCCTCCTGCCCCCCTTCAGTCTGACAGTATTTACTGAGTCAGATTTTTCAAAGGGTTGACTGGTAGTTAAACTTTGAGTGAAACAATGGCTTCACGTTTATTAAAACAACTTATTCTGGTGAAATTAAAATAGAGTATTATATTAAGTATTCTTCTCTGATGTGGGTCGTGAGAGTAGAGAGATCCTTCTCATGAACTGCTTTTATCTTTTAGATCACATGAATGAAAGTATGCATCTTAACTGTGTACCAGCAGTCCTGATTTCCTGGAAATTGTGGTTTGCAAACAGATGGCCTCTGAGATAAACATGTGCTGCATTTACTACTTGAACTGAACACTTTGGCATAAAGGTATTTCATTTGTGAAGGGCATTTTAAATTTAGCAAGCCAGGTTGATTATTCCCTGAATTGAGTAAGGTACCTTGGATGAAACCCCTGGTAGGTTCTAAGTTTTACAGGAAGCAGTTTGACTCATTTTACTGCTACTGTGCAAGAGATTTATAACACTTCATCTCACTGAAGAAAAAGAAATACAAACTGAAATCAGTATTTTCAGATCCACTGTGTATCTATGGTGTCCTGAGGGTTAAAAATGGAAATATTTGTTCAATGCAGGACTTCTGCCATGCATGGCTTCTGTAAGCCTGCTTTTGCTGTAGTCACATAGTCAGCTGAACATTACTAAGGGAGTTCACTACATCATTCATTCAGGAGCTGGCAAGGGAAATATTCCTGCTGACTCATGCTTATTAGTATTTTCCTTGCTCCACCTCCAGTCTTTTTGGCTCCTCCTCTTCTCTCTTGCTGCTGGTTGCCTACTGTATTTAAACAGCTGTCTTAGAGCAGAGGGAGGATTCCAGGCTTGTAGTTTGGTTGGCTCTTCTGACTGTACAATCACTTTCATAAAGATCCCACCTCTCATCAGACTTGCTGCTAAAGGTAAGAAGGCTCCAAATAAGTACAGAGAGCTCTGTCTGGTGTACCCTAACATCAGTTTCTGAATATCACAGGGGTGTTTTTAGAAAGATTTTATTACATACCACAAATTTGAATTTTTTCCACATACTTTAATTGTGTTTTGGGGGGTAACTGGCCTGACATGTAAGAGTGATGATGCAAGGAGGGAACAACTTAAACTTGTAGGGAAGTATAAAATGAAAAAGCTATCAAGATCTCTGCTTTTTTTAAAAAGTACTAATCAATTAAATATTAAACTGGTGAAACAAATGAGCTGATGAAGAAACTAAGCTGAAGAAAGCTACTGTTGCATTTGTGTTAGAATTGTTCTTTAAAACTGAGTGTTGTGGTAGGTCTTTTAATCTCCTCCAGTATTTATACCCTGCCTGCATTGCTGTCTTGAACTTTCCTCATGTGCTGTTCAGGCCACACTTGGTGATTCTTACTTTAGCAAAATCTCATGGCTCTTATAGGGAGAGCTATCTGCATATGGCTGATGTGACCTGGCTTTTTATTTCTCTAAGGATCACAGAGCGTCCTTGCCTTCTAAACGTATCTTTGCTTTTTCATTTGCTCACTTAAAACCTGTTTCAGCCTTGCAGCCTGGAACTAGTAAGAGCCACACTGACCAAGTTCGTGAGTTATAGTCCCTCTAGACGTGAGGCTGTGTCAGGAAGGTATGCAGAGTCTGGCCCAGAATGAGCTGGGTGCTTTTCAGCCAGAAACAATTATGTAACATCACACAGACTCTGGAATGCTTTGGAAGCAGCAAGAAGACAAGCTGTGAAACTTGCTGCATTCTCCCAAATGAAGACAAGGAGAGGGACATCCATTTAAAGTAGGAAGCTCAAAGCAGGAGCCAAACTCAGTGTCACTAAGCTGACTAAGTGTGAGTGCCCAGCAGCCTACACTACATAAAAGGAGGGTGAGAAGAGCAGTATTAAGTTTCTTGCTGTCTCAGGCTTTTTCTTGGTGCTAACTAGTTCAGTATAGATTTGCAATGAACTTCAGTGTCCTGTCGCTTTCCAATAGCCTCTGCAAGAACAGGCTTTCCTCTGCTATGCTGTATTAGCTGCTCAGGTTTCCAGGTACAGGAGTCTAACACTGCAAAAAAAGAGTAATTAAAATAATCCACCTTAACATCCAGTGGCAGGAAAAGTGAATGTTTGGCTTGAAAGTAAAATGCCTGAGATGCTCTGAGCTCAGTTTTACCCCCAGAAGTTAAACCTTTAGCCTACAGGATGGGAATAGCTATAAACAGGTTCAGCACCTGATTCACTTTCTACTTAAAAAGAAGAATTAATAACTATAAATTACAGATAGTTATACGGCAGCTATAGGATGTGAAAGGGACTTCTCCCGTTTGTAAAGAGATGGTTAATCTTGTGTTGATAGAATTGTCACTGTCAAATCTTCAGGAAACAAAGTGTGTAGCACTAAAATGTCATTAGGGGTTTTGTGAACCCAGGTGCTGAATAAATCCATGGCTGAAAATAGTCACATACGTGCACAGATCCAGTAATTTCATCAGACTAACAATTGTGCTCCTCTAGCTATTAAAGTTTGGTTTAATTCCAGAAAATTCTCCTCTTTCATGTGTCAAAAGGTACAGAATGGAGGGGGAGGAGGGATTTATCAGTGAGCTCGTGGCTCTGTGCTTTATCAGGGTGGAGAAGGGTGGCACAGTGCAATGGCCAGCAGCCAAGGCAACCTTCCTCTAAAGTAAACAGGACTGCCAGGCTGTCTTCTCCTGTCTTGTGCCTTTTTTGTCCCCTTCAGGCTCCCCCAGAAAAATGCTGGCATACAGCGGCATGACTTCGTGCTCACGCCTTACAGACGGGCTTGCAGGCTCCTTATTTATGTGCTGGCTCTGCTGCTGCCCTGGAACAGCTGCCCCGTGCTGTACTGGGTTGGTTCAGCAGTCCTTGCTTGCACCGAAAATCCCACGGATGTTGCTGGGTTACCGCTGCCTACAGTGTGCATGCAGTTTTTCCATGCATGCTGCTGCAGGGAGCTGTGGAGCAGAAACCTGGAAGACTGCTTCCAGAAATCTTGCTTTCCTCTTCCAGACTCCCATTAGTTTCACAGAAATAAGATGTGTACTCTGTGTTAGGAAAAATTAATAATAACTTTTCTTCTTGTGTAATAGTCGTGGAGAGGGAGTTATTTGTTACCATGGAGAAAAAACTTCTGCTAACCTGCAGCTAGATACTGTAGTTTACTGGTTTGAGGGGAATACCTTACTGGTCACACCAGTGTCCTGTTGCTTTGGTGTCTCTGGCAGTCCCAGGTGCTAGTGCTGAATTCTACCAGTTGCAACTCTGGAGCTTTGTGGGAAGGAATTATTTGGGGGTAAACTTGCACCATAGTCTGAAGGTGGTGCAGGTTTTGGTTAATGTGGCAGAACCTACCCAAAAGGCTGGGGAGATCCTCGGGCAGTTGGGCTATGCTCCCACAGCTTCCAGGGCTGGGATAAACATGCCTTAAGGGCATCTTCTTCAGGGAATGCAACTACCTCTGAGTCTCAGTTAAACTGGGAACATACGTTTCCTTGAGATCCAACTCTCTTCAAAGCTAGATGCTTCAAATTACTTAAGTTAGAAGGCACAACTATTATGTCTTTTAAGTGGTTCATGCCCTGTCAGAAAAAATGCGTGAGAGTCTTAGACTAATGCTTAGTTAAGTGGTAACAGGCAACCAGTAAGTGTTACTAAACTGTGATCCAAAAATGTGGACAAAGCTGCTAGTTTTGAATTCATCTTGTAAGCCTTATGTGATGAACCCAGTCCTCTTGGAATAGAGCTGTTAAGCCCAGCCACGGCTGGATTTTGGTGTATATGAGAACTGTCACGTCCTTGCAAGCAAATGCACTTAGAGCACTCCTGCTCAAACCTGGAATCTGCGAACTGTAAACTCGCTGGTGGTTTCCTGGCTGCCCATTCAGTCACCAAGGTCCCACGCTTTGCTGGAGTTGCTGTGATGTAGATGTCAGCATTAAAGAGGGGCATTACACTTGTAGGAAGACATTTGCTATAATACCTGTGTCAAAGGCAGTGATGTGCCAGGCCTTATGGAAGTGTGTGGTGCGCTTGCCAAAGATCTTTCTGCACTTGGAAAGGGTGTGGAGAGCATGCCCTACTGAACAAAGCCATGTCATTCAGTGGATTTTTGCTTAGCTTTCCAAAATGAGAATAAGGTTTTTATAAAAGAGAGTATTTTTTTTAGAATAACTTAAAAGCTTATGCTGAATTTCAGAAATCTCATGTTTATTGTGGTAAAAATAACTTCTCTAGGTTTAGTGATGGTAGAGTTGAATTCCATGGAAAACTAAAGAAGTTGTTATTTGACATGGTAGGATTCCTGCAGGAATGACAAAAACATTCAGTGTTCATTGAATATCTGCATAATGATTAGATTAGTTTTGTAGATTCCACTCTAATGACATCTTAGTCTCCAAGATAATTATGATGTATATTTTGTTCAGAGACTTGTTGTTTATTTGTTCAGACCTAGAGCTCTCCATTTTCTGGAAAATTAAGAAAGAAGGTTCCAGAACTAAACTAGCACTTCTCAAAAAACCCTGTAGTGAAAAAATGGTACCAATTTGAAAATGCAGCCAGGAGATTTCCCGCCTTTGGGCAGAACTCTTGAATCAGGTTTACTTTACTTATCAGTAAATGCACAAGTTACTTTAAAAAGTGTTTGTGATAATGATGCAATTTTCTACAGAGTATGGTCAGAAGTGAAGTTTTTATTAACAACCTGCAACACTTCATTTAATGTAGTCAGAGGGTTACTAAAATTGCCAGCTGTCCTGGAGTAACTGGAATTCATGTCTGAAAGAGAAAGATAACTATTCTCTCCTCATTTTGTGGTGCATAATCAGAGAACCATCCTTTGATTTTGGGGTCAGGAGGAGGAAAAGATAAGGAGGTCTGTCCTGAGTGTGGAAGTGTGACAGCAACAGTCTGTGACAGAATGCGACGGTCTGCAATGCAAGGGTAATAATTTAGATTAGCCTGAGTTTGTGGGGTGGACGAAGTCTTGTGGGGTTTTTCTTGTTTGTTTGTTCATGGTTTTTTTGTCAAAAAATGCAAAAAATTCAAAACTTATTTGTTTCAGCAGGTAGATTCCAGACCATAAATGCTTCCAGATGGGAAAATGTACCCATTATTGACCAGACCCTCAAATAAGAGTGGGCTCAAGACACTGCCTGTTGTGATCATAGGTAAGCCTTCTCCTGCCAGCACTGGTGTGTTCTCTCATGCTGTTGTTGCTTTGGACTTGCTATCTTTAGCTTCTGTTCCACGTGTTCTCACTCAAACCAGAAATGCCTAACCACTGTTTCTGCATCCTTTCCCAGACAGCCAAACTTCCTACAATACTAAGAGAAAAACCGCTAAGAGTTGTGGGAAGTAGGGAACAAGATGTTTGACAAATTAAAACACAGACCTATTTTTAATGGTAAAATTGGTAACCTTCTGAGCATCAGTTCATCTGGGCCTGCTTTTTCTCTGTTGGATATTTAGAAAGTACGGATAGTTAATCAGCTTGCTGTGATTATCTATAGTGCTTGAATTAAAGGTAGGTTTGTGTGAGTTTTTTCACCATTATGTCTGTTTAGAAAGTACTCCAGATACTGTTAAGGTTTCTTGAAATTTTTTCACGGATTTCTTTTAAAACATGACTGAGCTACACTGATTTTGTACAGATGTAATAGACTTACAAAAAGCAGTTTTCTACCAGTTAAAAAAAACAGGTTATATAGTAACTGTCTTGCCTCCCTTGCAAGAGGGAGCTTTGCAATGTGAGGTGATTGCTGGAGCAAAGTGATGATGTCAATGCCTTCCCCTCTGAGCAGCCATGAGCTGTGCTGGAGAGCAGCTGTTGGACCCTGCTCATCTGAGCATGTGTTTCATGCCTTGCAGAGCTGGGCTCCCTCCTTATCTGGCACCGAGTTCAGAGCACCTGAGAGGGCTGCTCCAAAGTTAGAGACTGCATAAATCACCTGTAATACTTGCTAACAGCCAGTGTGACAAGGATACTACGACCAGCAATTTCTTGTCTGAGAATGACTTTGTGCTGCTCAGTTGTACAAGTTTCTAGGTGGGAAGGAGGATATTTTGGTACCTTCCTAGTGCACCTGTACGGGGATCCAGGGCAGAGATGTCACTAAAGTCTCAGAAGAACCAGTGTGAAGATACACACTCTGAGGAGGCTGTTGGACTCAGCAGCCCAGCTGTTTCACTGCAGCTGGACAACACTGCACGAAGGTTCCAGCTACTTCCCCAGGCCCTGCTCCAGGAAGGCTGTGTGCTCCCTCAGCTGTGCTGGCAGCTTCATGGAAGCAGTTGCATTGTAAAATAGCTTGAGCTCCAGATGTTCTTGTCACCATCCATATCAAACTTAGACGTGATTCGGAGTAAGTCCCCTGTGTGTAGTTGCTGAGTGTTGTGCACTCAGGTGGTGAAGTTTGGCTTAGGTACCTCCTTGTACTTCCTGAAGCAAATTAGTAATCTGAAATTTGTTATATTTTACTATAGCTGCGGTTTAGTTTGTTTTTAATGTCTGTTGCTATTGATTTTGGCTAGCTTTCCTGCAAGTGGAATATTCCAAACACTGGCCTGCAGCTGCTGGTCCGTGTGCAGCACAGCAGACTTTGTCCCCGGTCGTGACATGTACCGCCCTTCACATAGCTCACTGTTGGCTTTACAGCCCCGAACTTCTTGTTTCTGGGATCCTCAAGGATCAGCCTTTGCTCCAGTCGCCCTTGCAGTACTGGCACTGTGCCAACAGGCTGCTGTCACTTGGGTTCTCCTCCCCTCTTCGTCACTGCACTGTCATGGTTCTTGGTCACACAGCAGCAAAACCTGGGCAGCCAGACAGGCCGACAATTATACAGACACTGTAAAATATTAAATGTGCTGGAGGACAGCCGCGTGCAAACTTTCCGCAGGCTACTCTCACTGGGCTTTGGAGTCACATATATCTAGTTTTTTCACTGGCTGTTGAGTGGTCAGCAAAGACATTCAGCCATCCAACAACCTGCTCGAAGTGTGATATTCTGAGAGCTTGTCTTGGCATGGCAGAGAGATTTTTTCCATAACACACTGCAGTACCATGGTGGGGCTGGTTCCCATTTGAAAGTGTCCTCAAGACCCGTTAGTCAAAGCTGCTATTGCCAAATATCCCTGAAAAGATGGAATTTCTTGCTGGGAAGAGCTGGTTCCCCTTCACTTCAATAGTCACTCTCTTTTCTGAAGCTTGTATCCTGTGCACAGTGAACTACTCTGCACTGGTGTGAGATGTGCTTCCAGGAGAGCTGAGGCCCCTGGTCAGTACGTGATCAGCTTCTAAACCTCTAAGTTTAGAGAAATAACTCCATCCATTACCATGCTAGAGACTTCAAGCTTCAGGTGAGGGTAACCTCTGATTTATTTAACCCAGTATCTTTTCAGCAAGTTCTGAGGACCTTGCAACGCAAATAGAAGCAAGTGAGGAGGAGATGGGTAAAAAGACTTCCCCAGCTCCATCCAATAGGTCAGCGGTCAGCCTGGAATAGGAAATGCCTTGTATCCACAGCAGTGTCATATCTTTTGAAATAGTCTGGATATTAGAAACACTTGTCAAAGAACCACTCTATCTCCAGAAGTATAAATTCTTCTCCCTTTTTTTTCAGGGAATGGACCTTCGGGAATCTGTCTCTCATATTTGCTGTCAGGTTACACCCCTTACTTCAAAAGACACTCTCTTCATCCTCATCCTATTCTTCAGAGAAAACTGGAAGAGGCACCAGAAGTCTCTGTTTTGGACCAGGTTCGTGTAAAGACAAACAGAATGACATCCCGGTAAAGCATCCTAGAAGTGTATCATAAGTGATTACCTTGTTTGGATTTTCAAAGTACACAGACAGAACGAGCCTTAAGCAAATTTTGCTTTGTAATCCAGATCTCCCTTGTATGAAAATGCAGCATTGCTGCTAAGATCCTTGAGGTAGCCTTTGGGCAAGAACAGGTCTGTGTGCCAGTAAATGAGCTTCCCAGCACACCAAACCCACCGATCAGAGATCCTGGAGTAACAAGCAGTCTGCTGCCTGGCAGTACATGCACTTTGAGCATCTGGTCTTCCTCTCTTTAGGATTTGGAGTATCTGTCTGAAGGCTTGGAGGGACGATCCCAAAGCCCCGTGGCTCTTCTGTTTGATACTCTTCAGCGTCCAGACACAGACTTTGGTGGGACAGCAGAATCTGTGCTCACTTGGTGGCACGAGCCCGACAGAGCCATCCCCCACCTGGTCCTCGGCAAAAACGCTCCTGGAGGTGCCTGGCACGTAAGTGAATTGGAGCTGAGCCGGGATCTGCGTGTTGTGTAACAGCCAAAGGTGTTGACTGGAGAGAGAAAAGCTCCTCTGAAATGCCAGTCAGCCATATGAGATTTTATATATACAGACAAGTGAAAGTTTGAAAGGAAAACAAGCATGAGAGGCCTTTATATTTCCCATCTCTTGTTCTTTTTGGAGAACATGGATGGTTTCATCCATGACAGCAGATCAGAGGAAATTACTGATTTCACCGTCTGTGCCATATTGAAACATGGAAAAGTTGCCTTTCACTTTTTACGTTAAAAAATTGACCTCATTTTTCTCTGCTTCTCGTTCTAGTCTATAGAGGGCTCTATGGTCACCCTGAGCAGAGGGGAATGGATGGGACTCCCAGATCTCCCTTTCAAAGAATGGTTAAAGCAAAAGAGAAGGTAAGATATCCGCGGTGTGATCATTTGCAAACATCTGGAGTTTTTTAGAGAACCTGGAATGGACTTCTTGAATGCAGCTACCCATCTGTTACGGATGATTTTAGTGAGAGAAAGGACACCCTCCCACACCCCAAAACCAGTCTATTCTACATTCAGTGATTCGGATAAAGTTGCAGTGCTTCTCGGAGTGTGTCCTTCTCCACACTCACTGGGGAGATGAATCAGTGACCATGAGTTCTCAGTAAAGCTTGAAAGTGTGGTCACCTGGCTTCTGTGTCTACTGCTGCTGTCCCTGATGACAATTATAATCAGTTCAGCTACTGTGCAGTCTCTGAGGTGCTTCTTCTCTTGCAATGTGCCACAATTAATCTTAAGAAGTCCAAGAGTTAAAAAGGGAATGGAAGAAAGATATTACAGAAAGGCTTAAGTAACTAACCACGTTCTTGGGGTTGGGATTAATGCTAGAGAAAGCTGCCTCTGTCCAACAGCTTCTGGACCTGACTGTTAGCTCTATATGTCAGGAATAACTTTGCTGAAGTCGGGGAAACTAGATCAGTCTTCTCTGGTAGTGCCAAGACAGATGGCTCTAGGATGCGTTCACTGCAAGAGGGGACAAATTCCAATCTCTTACTTAACTGCTGCTTGACCTTTGTACTTTGTTACAGAGGCCTCAGAAACAATAGAGCCACAGCAGAGGACATTGCTCAATATTACCAACACTATGTGGTGATGAAAGGACTGCAGAAGAATTTCAAATGTGGCACTTTTGTGACCTCTGTGAGGAAAGTGAGTGCAGAGAGCATCTCCAACCACACCCAGAAAGATCTGCAGGAGGATAATGACTCACTCTGGAACTCTAATGAACAAAGTACAGAGGTCTTTCAGGTGGATGGGTTTTTCAAAATTGTGAAAGGTGCTAAAGAGCCCTTCTCCATCTATGCAGAGAATGTGGTCTTGGCTACGGGAACATACGACAATCCTACCTGGCTCGGGGTCAAGGGAGAAAACCTTTCCTATGTCCACCACCAGCTGTCTGCCCTAGAAGAAGCAGTGAAGAACAACGGTGTTGGCATCATGTCAGATCCAGTCTTGATTGTAGGTGCTGGTCTGACAGCTGCTGATGCAATTCTCTTTGCTCACCACTGCAATATTCCAGTAATCCATGTTTTTCGGAGACGAGTCAGTGATCCAGGCCTTATTTTTAACCAGCTCCCCAAAATGATGTACCCTGAGTACCACAAAGTCCATCAGATGATGAAAGAACAGACAGCTGCCTGTGCTGGGCCCTATGAGTGTTACATCAGCCTCCCTGAACATCACGTGCTCTCCTTTGGCAAGGACAAGAAATGCATCTTGCAAGACAAGAATGGCTGTCAGAAAGCTTATAAAATTTCCATGGCTCTTGTTCTAACTGGCTCAAATCCCAACCTCTCCTTTCTGCCAAATAATGGCATTGACTTGGCAATAGACAGTGACCAGCCAGTCAATCCAAAGAGGAATCCCATAGATGTTGATCCATTCACCTATGAATGCACTCAGGAGAAAGGGCTCTATGCTCTGGGACCTCTAGCAGGAGATAACTTTGTACGCTTTGTGCAGGGAGGGGCTCTGGCTGTTGCCAGCTCCCTGTTAAAGAAAGCAAACAAAAATCCCCCCTAGCAAAAAACCCCATCTCTATACTACCTGTATCTGGATGGGTTAGGGCTCTTTCCATGGAGCAGCAAATCATCTGGTTTTTATTTCCTCAAATCTAAAGCCCATCCCTGGTATTCTCAAAGGTTATACGGAGAGTTAGTAAGTTCTTGCTGAGTTATTTGAGAAGGTTAAGTGACCAAATACAGGGTGGGTTTCATACACAGCAGTATCTCCAATTCCTGGGAATTCAGCTCCTTTTCTGAATAGCTGTGCATGGTTCCTGGGACTGAATCTTGTGCCTGGAAAAGCAAGGGGCAAGATAGGAATTGCTCTTCTACCTAAAACCCCTCCAGGTGACCGAAAATTGGATTGAGGAATCAATGTTAACTATTTTCAGATTGCAGTGTCACAACACTGTGTCTGTTGGTGTCTTACAGTGTTTTGTCATGAAACAAAGTAAACTGACCTGGTTTTAGTTGCCCCTGTGGTTTGGCTGCATGTTCATTTAGGCCAGAAATCACTGACAGGTGCTGCAGGTACCTCTTTGGCACATGAAGGGGTGCTCTGCAAGTAACAACTGACATACAAACATTCGAAACTGTACTGTCTCACTGACACCAGCAATAAGTAATATGTGATTTTTTAAAAAAATCAAGAGGTTCCTGTGATGGGTTCTTCTCCTTCCTGAGAAGTAATGGTACTGATTTGCAAATAATTGGTTCGCCATCTTGCAGCTTCTTGCTTTCTAAATCCTAAACCTGTGATAGCCAAACTCTTGGTGCTGCTCTAGAGACAAGCAGAACTAAAGAGGAGCTGCTGGTCTGTCTTGGAACTGCCCAGGTACTGTATGGGGCTTCTGCTGCACAGACTATTTTGGAAAGGTGCAATATGTTATATACTGGGTGAATTGCTAGGGTATTATGATTTTTTTTAAAAAATACTATGATTCGTGTAAGAGGGAAAATGGCACAGTCACTTTTTGGTAGCTTTATGCTATATATATATCTCAACTTTTTTATAGTGTTTTTCTAAAAGATTTTTATTGGCAGAATATTTTGTTACAGTGTTTCAGTCAGTGTCTGGATGAGCTGGGGTGGATGGCAATGATGCCTTATGTTGCAAACAGCATTCTCAACAGACCTACAGCCTTTCATACCTCTCACAGGAAAAATTGCAGTCATAGCTAATTTAATTTGATGTAAAGACAGACTCTGCTTCCTGTGCTGCACTGAAACTCACTGACATCATAAGTCTGAAAAACTGAGGGTGATGAGACAGTGGCTATTTGTAAATGAATTGGCCTCAAGCCGAGATGTGGGAGGAGCTTGTCTGTGGTGTTACTGTATCACATTTGGATAATTTTTCTGACTGATTATTCTGGTATGAAACTTTCCAATAAAGCGATTTCAGATTTACCTTGTGTTTGTTTTGACTCTGAATCTCTGACCCAGAGAAGACCTAATGAACTTTTCATCATCATCATCTTCCTGGTGAGGGCATGGTTTATGCCTGCTAAATCTTTCATCCATCTGTTTCCTAGGAGGACCCTACTGTGAATTTTCTCTCTGTGTATCTTTGTCTCTCCAGTAGGATGAAGAACCCTTGTGAAGTGGGTTGGCCGTGTCTGTCTCTTGTGAGGCTAAGACACAATGCCAAACCAGGCTATTTGCCAGGCTTGTTCTTGCCTGGGGGATCTTATATCTCTTTCCTGTTCACCTGCTATCTCCTCCTGTCTGCAAAATAACCCCAGATTACAGCCTAGACCAGTAAATCAGTAAGACAGTTTAGATCAGAAGGGACATTTGAAGGTCTCTGGTCCAACCCCACTAAAACAGGGCACACTTTGAAGTTAGACCTGGTCGCTCAGTGCCTTGTTGGGGAAAGTTTTGAATATTTCCAGGATAGAGATTGCACTATCAACATTTGATTGCCCCGTTCAACGTTTTACCACCCTTGTTGTTGAGAATTGTAAGGTATTTTCTTAACTAGTTGAATGTCCCTGTTGCAGGTTATCTACTGCCTCTCGGTTTGGTGATTTTGGCTTTTTTTACTGCACAGCTCTGAGAGGAGTCTGGTTCAATGTGTTAAAGCATCAATACTCACTCTTCTCTGCAAGCTGAGACTGAAGTGCCCTCAGTATTTTATGAACACAGAAGGGTGGAGGGAATGAGTTGCCTGGTCTGTGTCATTGCTTACTCGCCAGAGGGGTGGCAATGCCCCCAGGGCTCTCTTTGGCAGCATTACTCTATATGAGCTGGAACTTTCCCCCCTGATTCTGTTATCCTGGAAATACGGGCATTCCTGAGGAGGGATAATGTGGTTCTGTGATTTTCTGCAGCTAAGCTTTGCTAGAAAAAAGTTCAGTGATCAATGCTCACCTCTCTAAAAATACTGGTTTTGGCTACGTCTTCCTGTCTCAAAAGCAAATTAGAAGAGAACAGAAGCCAAAGAGCATTTGAAAATAACAAGGGGCATTGGAGTGTGCTGGGAATAAGGTCATAAGGCTGGTGTCAAGTGAAATGCTGCCCTTCCCATCACCGAGATCAAAGTCACAGTGTTCATGCTGATCATTCCTGCATCCCATATTGCGTTATGCTGAGCTAATTTGCCCTGCATGGGAGAGCTCCTAACTAGGTCAGCAGCCTGAGCCTCCATTGCAGGAGCTCGTGTGTCTGTTTTAAATAACCTCCTTTCCTGCCCAAGAGGGATGAGCTAATTGCCTGCCCCATGCAGGACAGGAAAGGGAAGTGTTTTTCCACAATTGATGCTTAGAAAATATCCTACGTACTGTCCCCCAGGGACATCAAAGTAGAAGATCTCAATAGCAGAATTGGTGGTTAGTCATCAGCTGCAGGTCCTCAGGGCAAGGCTGTGTGCCGCTAATCCAAGTTGTCATTCAGTTCTCTGTATCCAGGGAGGCAACTCTGAACTGTTGTTCCAAAACAATCAGCTGTGAGAGTCAGCAGATACCGGCTTTGTTATGAGTGGAATTCACCCGAGCATCATAACCTTGACCTGCGGCATGTGACAGCGCCAGGAATAAAACCAGTCTCCTCCTGGGCCTCTGCACAACCGAGCTCTGCCTGCGGTGGTGACGCAGCTCCATCAGGTGACACCATAAATGCTTTCACCCGCACTTCCATTGCTGCTGGTCAGGCCAGCCCGGGGCTTACCCTGGTGAGCCAGCTGGGTGTTTAACATCAGAGACCTCTCTGCCTCACTTCTGTCCCCTGCAAACCAGTCGGTGTCCTCTCCCTGCTGCCCAGTGCGAAACTCCCGCAGCCGCAGTGACCGGAGCAGGTCCGTCAGGGAAGCCTCAAACAACTCCCTGCTTGGCTCAGTTTGGACAGAGCAGATCGGTTTTTTCACACAGAGCTCTGGCTGCAGCTAAGTGATGCTCATCCCTCCAGAACAAGGGCTCCAAGTCAGGGACTCATTTTCCCTTCTTCAGGGCTCCTCAGCCTCCTTTGGTCCCCAGCTGTATGCTTGCAGAACAAGCTCCTGAGACCTGCTGGTACTTGCCAGGAACAATGGAAAATTATGCCTTCAGAATCCAAATATTTGAAGTTTACCAACAAGACAAAAAACAGAATTGTGGTTTTCTGATTTTATTGTGTTTGTGAGTCCTTGCAGTCAGGGCTGATATGTTTTAAATTTGCCTGCGGGCGTGGCAGAACTGAGTACAAGTCTGAACTCAGGTATGTTTATTATGCAGGTAAAGTACAAACTTATTGCTTCTGCTTTTTGCTTTGGTGAAGGCCTTGTGAGATGTTGGAGCATGTTCGTTGAGAGCTTTTACTTCTTAAATGAAGGGAAGGGTGGCCTCTTTTTAAAAGGAGCCATCTTTTATGTATCACCTGAATTGAAATAATTTCAGTAAAACAGTCTTGGGAACTCCTTTGATTGTTCAGCCTTCACTTTTTGGCAGCACTTCTGTCTTTGAGCACAGGACTAAATCCAGCCACATCTTGGCCAGATCACTCCATTTAAAAGGTCTGCAGAGCATTATGATACACTGCAAGTCCAATGATTGCCTAAATCTTAGCTTATAAGGGCCCTTAGGGAGGTGTCAGGCTGTTTCAGGCTGTGGTGGTTTAAATTAACCTGCTTTATTTGCGAAATACAGATGTTTGTGGGCAGGCCAGCAGCCAGCACACCACTGCTGACTGACAGCTGCTGGGGTCACACTAAGCTGCTGGTAACTGGGGGCACTTGCGGAGTGGATGGTGTGGGGGAGTCTTCTAGCAGAAAGAGTTTCAAGGTGGAACCAACCCTGGAGGCTCCAAGGGAAAAATATCTGACTTCCAGGGCTCTTAAGCAAGCCATGCAGATTGAAGAAAGCTCCTGGCCAGAGAGCAGCTAAGTGGGGAGGAAGAAAAAGGAGCACAAATTTTGTTGCTATTGTTGGCTGGCTCCTGCCTTCTGCCAGAGCCTGGAAAGCTGCACAGATCCGCTGTCCAGGAAGAGCTTCCTTTGACATTCCTGGGGACAAGCCCTTAGGGCCAGGACAAAACCTGGATTGTTTGATGTGCAGCTCAGAGATTCTGAGAGATTCTGCTCTGGCATAAGAAGGAAAACTTCTCGCAGCTTTTCTGCCTCTGTCTGTATGAATGTGCCCTTCTGCTCCATATGGGCACCCGTGTTACACAGCTTGGCTTAGGAAGAAGGACCTACAAGTAGATCAACACACAGGAGCAGAGCAGGCAGCCCTCATGAACTTTTTGCAAAGGAAGCAAAATGGATTTTGTTTTCCAGGCCAATTTTTTTCTGGTTGCATTCATTTCTTGGAAGCGCTGTCAACAGCTCTGAGTGGTTTTACGTCTACACCACAGCAGGCTGGAAACAAGGGAAAGGAGGGGAATCCTGAGCCAGGCAGCACCCATGCACGGGCAGCGTGGCCCCGCTCTGTAACCAGCACCACTGCCAGCTGGGAAGCCTACTCTGGAAGGTGACAGCATTATTTACTTAAGATATTTACCCTGCAGGTGAATTTCCGTATCTCGGTCTCACTGGAAGTGAAGGGGCTGGGAAAATAACTGCAGGAACCACCTCTCTGGACTGGGATGCAGCTGCAAAGAGCTGCGGTCCCCATGGCCAGGCCGGGGTGTCTGAGCACAGCCCAGCTCTCTCTGGGGTAAACAGAGCCAGGTTGGGCACAGCTTTAGAGCAGGGCTGGCTCGGAGGGGCTCTGCTCGGCGAGAGAGCTGCTCATGCGAACTGGGAGTGATGGGCCAGTGCAACAGGGGTTGTGGGTGTGCAAAGTTACTGCTGGTGACGTTGTGCAGATTTTGGGATTTTGTATTGGTTAAGTTTCCAAATTTGAGTTGGGCTTTTGTAACTCACTGAACCCTTTGCCAGGGAGGCAAACTTTAACCAGAGGACAAGCAAAGGGCAGGATGGAATCATTCCTTTAATGGCAAATAAGTAGAAAACCGGGAGAACTGTGGTTTTTTGTGAGACCACAGGCAGTTTTAGGTCTAAAACATTCATCCTTTTCGAGAGCCAGCCCAGTGGAACAAACCTCATTTGCAACTTGGCATTAATACCCAAGTTATCCAGCATTACCGTAACTCGGAGTCAGCAGAGGTCTCAGAGGCATAGATAGCTTTCAAAGCTAATAAACCAACCAATAGATCTTTCTACTGAAAAAGCTAGGTAATTTGTATGCCAGAAAAAAATCCTTGGTGTTTTCCCAGAGTAATAAATGGACATTTCAGTTTAAACATTAAAGTATAGCGAAACCAAGCGAATGACAAAGTGGTGGGATGCTGAGTGCAGACGCCCCAGCGGCTGCAGTGCCCTGAAAGCAACCTGAGCTATGCCAGGTTCAGCCCATCCCTCACAGGGCATCCTGCTTGGGGACCAATAGGGACACAGGGTCTGCCAGGCCTTGTCCAGCTGGGAGGAACAGGGGTATGTGTGATGGACATTGCGACACAGAGAGCGATGAGATATTTGTCTTCCCAAGCTGCAGTGGAGGCTGCAAAAAAGACGAATGACGAGTGAAGCTGCACAAGGTTAACGTAGCAGTGTTGTTTCTAAGCAAATCTGAATGGTGGAAAGTTTATGCCATGTGAATTCCTCGTGCTGTGCAGCTGAGTTTTCCTGTTCTTCTATTTTTTTTTAACCTAATCTGGTTGCTGGGATGCCAAGGGTGGATTTACTGTTTTATCAAACTACAGCCTGGGAAAATGAGCAGCACTGGCAGATGCTGACATGTCACGCCTCAGAGCTGGAGGGATTTCACAGCTGATGCTGCTGAGCAGCTCTGAGGGTGGGATATGCTGTGGGCTCACTCCCACGAGGGGATGAGTGACAGCCTCTCCTGGAGTGGGCAGCCCTCGCCAGGGCATCTCTGGGTGTCTGCCTGGGACTGAGGGCAGTGCAAATGGGAGAGGTTTGGCAGGGTCTGACTCTGCGAGTAGAAAACCCAAGGAAAGGGAAACTGGATATGTGAGGTATCCGATCCTCAGCAGTTCTCCTGTAGCTGGTTGGGAAGGACGGTGTCAGCATGGCCAGGAGGGCAGAGCCAGTCCTGGGCACTGTGATGGGAGCAGGGTTCCAAGCTCAGATGTTGCAATTGAAATTTTCCCTGAGCCCTTTCCAGAACCTGTTTGCCCAACTCCATTTGAAGCTGCTGGAGCAGCTTTTCTGTAAATGCTGCTCTTGTCACGGAATCTCTGCCCAGGAAATTAGGGCGATACTAAACAGTAAGACACACAAGCAGTGAGAGGGAAGGGTGGCATTTCATGTGAATGAATTACAGGTGATGGACACTGCCTGAAGTAAATCTACTTGCAAAAACATCCTTCATGCCCCATATTGCACCTTCATGAAGTTTGAGCAAGAGATTTCTCAGGAGGGTGAATAACTGGCATTGTTTTTCTTGGCTGGAGTATAACTAGGATGGCTTGGGGCAGCACGTTAAAGCATGCAGGATGCAATTCTGCAATATATTGACCTGATCAAATGTGTAATAGTAAGAAGGTTTCTCCTCTGGAAAAAAAAGCTTTAAAATCCTTCTTCTGTTTTACACGAAGGGGAAAGTAAGACCTTTGGAAAAGTTACACTAAAAACAGAGGCAGAAAGCAGCATTCGATCAGGGACTTACAGCAGAGCCTCAGTGAACGCTGCAACCTCTGGCATTTTATGATGGATTTCTGGTCCCCTTTTGGGCTAGTGCTCCATCTCAAGGCTGGGAGAAATTTCAGAATTGTTTTATACCGGAATTGATTTCTTCCTCTGCATAATTCTAGGTTTGGTGAACTCGTGTTTATAAGAAACAAAAGAGGTTCCCAGGCTATGTTGTGGGGCTCTGCAGCAACCACTTGTACTGATTTATAGTGAATGTGACTGTCATCCTGAGGCTAATGTAAGTTCTCATTCCTGCAAACATAAATATTTATATAAGTATTTTTCAGGGAGTTGGAGAAGCAAGAGTCTGAGAAAAAGATCGAGTTATATAAACAAATATTATCTGTCTGTTGTAACACTCCAAATACCTCATCCACTGAGTAATCTGGATGTGACGTAACGGGAGCTGAATGAGAGCGGCCAAGTGAAGTGTTCTCATCCTGAAACAAAGCAAAACAAACCAAAGGGAGGTAGAATTGCCCATTCCCAGGCTGCCTGTCCCCTGTGACCTTCCTTGTTATGTCCATTTCCACCAAAAACTTCCTCTTCCTTTGAAAAACGTAGTGGATACCCCTCTGTCCCACCAGGAAAAGGCTCGTTGCAGAGGAAGTGATGCAGCTCTGCTGGAGCAGATCCCCATTTGCAAGTGGAGCACGTGACACTTTCCCAGTGTTAGGTCAGGAAAACTGCGAGAATTTGAAAGCAATCCCGCAGCTAAAACAATAAGGTCTGGCTCTGGTCAAATATCATCACGGATGAACCACCTGTCCCCCTTTCCTCATGTGTGTGGTTCGAATAGCCTTTGAATGCTGCACTGATAAGGGAAATGTATGGGATAAAATTCTCCCACAGAGAATAACAGCATCATTCTGTTAAGGGCTGAATGACTGATCCCCACATTCTCAGTGAGGCTGGAAGGTCCCAATGGCCCCTGCTTGGTCAGAGAACTAATACTAAGCATTTTCCATACAGAAATATAATTTCCATATTCCTCTGATTCCTTAACACTCGGATTTGTCAGGATGATATTTTACTAATTATCTCCTAGTTTGAAGTTTATATTACACGGGGGAGGCTCAGGCAGCAGGACAGTCCATTTGTATCATGACTTGAAACTCACCTGGATGCGTTGGGGTTTTTTTCTTTTCTGACAGCTTGTGCAATAACAAACGGGAATTACATTCTCGATAAGCAGTCCATCCCAGGAAACCTGACAGCCAGACAAGATTGGCTTAGAAATCCTTGCAGCGGCCACAGGTAGGCACCCCAGCTGTGAGAAAGATTCAACGTGTCCTAGGGATGGACAGTGCCTGGTTTAGCAAATAGGGTTATCCAGAACAGGGAACTGAAGGAAAATCCGTAACAGGGCAGTAAAGATACGAGGCCAAAAGAGGAAAGTCTGAAGAAAACGAACTATTTGAGGAAACTTCCTTGGGTTTAGGCCGGAGCATCTGAGCGGCCCTGCAGCTGCTGAAGGCTCTTTGGAGGCTGCTTCCAGGTTCGACTCTGCTGCTGCTGAGGCAGAAACCAGCTGGGTATGGGCTGCATCTTGCTTGCTCTCCTTTGGACGAGAAATGCAGCACATTTGTGGAGGTGGAGTAGTGATATTATTACAGGGAGCTGGGAAATGATCTTGCTTTTAATGAAAGGTGGATATTTTCTATGGCTGTTTAACTGCCCTTCACCAACGCCATATGGCCCTTGGATGAAGTGATCCCTGCTGTGTTGTTAGTCTGGGAAGGGCAGATATTTTGGGACATATCTCCTGGAAGGGCGGTGCTTCGCTGACATGTAAAGGTGGTGTGTTCGAAGAGGCGTTTGTGGAAGGCACAGGTGCCTTTATCTTCGCTGTTTTCAGTTGTTGTGAACATCAGTTACACCCAGAACCCCTCGGTGCAGGGCACAGATGAGCATTCTTGTGCCGGGTCAGGGAGCACAGGATGGTGTTTGTGGCAGCCTGCTTGCCCCGGGTGGGACTGCCGAGCCCCAGCCCCCGGCCAGCTCGCCTCCTTACCTGACAGCAAATGTGAAGATGTCCTGGTGCGAGCTGGTGCTTGCATTGCAATGGGTATTAAAGGCAATCGCGGTTTGTTTGTGTAAGGAACAGCCCCAAATCCAGCCTCCTGGCAGTACCTAATCCGCTGTCAGAGCTGGGCTCTGCCCATGCTTCTGAGCATTTTGTGGTTGACAGGGGGCAAGGCTGCCACCCAAGCACATCGTATTGTGAGGGCTGTCTATGATGCTGGCGTGTGAACCACCACAAGACTGGGCATGGACAGCCCATAGTTCAGGAGGAGGATGAATACATGATGGCATTATGTTGTCAAAAGCCCATTCCTAAAGGTCTTTGAGAAAACCTTCCTTGGCAAGTGCACTCAGAAACATACGGGACTATTCTGTTAGCCAAAGCTTTGGTATTTTGCCTTAAAAATGGAGCATCCAATGGTTTTTTGCAGCCTGCCAGGGGAGATGAGCATTGGTGTCTGTGTTGGGGGGTGTAGGAGGCAGATCTGCTGTCAGGGATGTCATGATTGCCAGCACAGATGTTGCCAGCACAACAGAATATGTCCTAAAACAGGACTGAGGAAGTGGATGGGTCAATAATGCAGCAACACCCGTATAACCATTTTACAGAACTGTAGAATCACATCAGAATCCTTGAATGGCTTGGACTGGAAGGGATCTTAAAGATCATCTAGTTCCAAAGCCTGTCCATGGGCAGGGACACTTCCACTGGAGCAGTTTGCTCAAAGCTCCATCCAACCCGACCTTGAACAATTCCAGAGATGAGATATCCACAGCTTCTCTGGACAACCCGTACCAGTGCATCACCACCCTCACAGGGGAGAGTTTCTTCCTAGTGTCCAATCTAACCCTTCCCCCTATCAGTGTGAAGCCATTCCCCCTTATCTTGTCACTCTAGGCCCTCATCCGAAGTCCTTCTCCAACTCTCTTAGACCCTCTTTAGGTACTGGAAGGGGCTCTAAGCTCTCCCTGGAGCCTTCCCTTCTCCAGGCTGTACAACCCCAACTCTCTCAGTCTGTCTCCACAGCAGAGGTGCTCCGGCCTCTGATCATTGTTGTCTCCTCTGGACAGGCTCCAGCAGGTCCACATCCTTTTTAAGAACTGTGGGCCCCAGTTGGCTGCCTGGAGGGACTTTCCAAACAAATGTCTCCGGCACCTGTCGATAATTTATCTCCCCAACCCCTGAATTTCCTAGCAACGAGATTAGTCCCAGCAATACACAGTCAGTGCATTGTTGGCCAGCCCAGCTGGCCTTGCTCAGGGGCCCCACAGGTGCCTGGGTGCTTTTCACCAGTCTTTGTGGCCTCTCCCAGTCCCGCTCTACCTCTCCCCAGGTCAATAGTCCCAGTGTCCTCCATCTTGCTGGTTCTTTGGGACCAAACAAGCCTGCTCCTCTCAGGAGTGGTTGTTGGGAGACTCACGTCTCTCTGCTGCAGTTAAATTATTTATGTACTTGATGTTTACAATGGCCATTAAGGCACCCTGGAATGCTATAAAACAAACAGCTCTGGGGTTTTTTTTACAAGTTTGGTACTAACAGCTAGGAATGTTTCACAGCCATAAAGGATATCTAGCAGGGCAGGAGCACTGAACTGATTGTCTGCTGGAATGGTTTTCAAATACAGAATGGGTTCCTGGAATCACTTGCCATGATCCTGGAGGCAAAAGTGACCCAGCAAATCTGCTGTGACTCAGTGTGTGCACCTGGCAGAGAAACCCTCAGAAACATTACTGAAAGGTGACAGATTTATTCTGGATACAGCAGGTGAGGTGCCTCACGGGAATCCCTCTAAAATTGCTTAGGAAAAATGGGGGACCCAAATGGGGAGCCGAAACAACCTATGGATGCAACCAATAAGCATTGTTTTCTCGGCCAGGAAGAAAACCAGAGAGAGATTCGGATAGTTCATCTCACTGCAATTTAAGATTTCTCTATTTCTGAAGCCCTGGACACAAGCTGCTATTTAATAGAGCCACTCTTTGCAAATCTGGAGCGACACCTGAAGAAAACTGCTGGCAGACCTCTCAGCAGGGAGCCTTGTGTCCTGGTGCCAGGCATCCTGCCCAGTGCTCACACTGCCTGGTGTCTGTCAGGAGAAATGGGCTTCTACCGTGGGGGAGTTGGTGCTAAGGAACCCCGTGAAGAAATCTCTCCTTTTGGCACTGAGCTTGCTGCAATGAACTCGGACAGCCTGGGTGACCTAGGAGTCCTTTGCACTTATAGGTTTAGCATGGTTTCATTTAATATCTCGATTTCTGCCATTTTCATGGGGGAAAGTGATAAATAATTGGCCTCTTATTTCTGCTAAATGTCTCATACTGCATCATCTCCTACAAAAATATACAGTTTATCAGGTACACCTAAATTGGTAAAAGACCTGGTAGCTCTTGTATCACTTAAATTTGAGATTTGCTTTGGATCTTTCTCCCATGATCTTCCAGAAGCTGCGAAGTTGAAGCTACCTGGAGTTTAATTGCCACACTGTGTCTTGCCATCTGAAATCACTAGGTAGCAGACAGAGGAAGGGTGAACCCCTCCAGATATCTCTCACTTGTGCTGGAAGAGGATTTTCTCTGCAAATCTGTGGCTGGCAGCCCTGAGAAGCTGCTGTTCTCTGCTGGGCTGAGGGCTTGGCACGTTGGCCTGGCAGCAGGAGCAGGCAGCCCAAGCTGTGCCAGCAATGCTCAGGGCATTGCACAGAAATGATGTGGAGATCGCCTTCGTCAGGATAACTTGGACGTGGGGTAATGTAATTATGTGGCCATGGACTGTACAGGCATGTTTTCAGGGAGGTGATTTAGCTGTCATGTCAGTCCCAGAACACTGATTTGGACTTGCACAGGGTGGTGAAGCTGTCAGGACAGGTTTTGGTGGGGAAAAAAGTTTCAGGCTTGTGAAGGTGTGTTCAAACCTCAACTAAAAGGATAAAACGTCTGTGTGTGTGCAACTCAGGATGCAGCTGGAAGTGGGAAGGTCAGAGCTGAGACCTTACATTTTGTTAAAAAGATGACAGGTGGGATGGGGAGGACCAGTGGGTGCTCAGGGATGTTGGGATGTCGCACAGAGGCTTTGTGCAAGCAGGGCAGCACTGAGACAGGGGTAGCCAGCTAGTTAAAAGGGTGATTTTCAGGAGGCCTGAAGTTATTCATAAACTTGCACCAATTTTGTGAATAGCTATGGATTTTTAAACTTCCAAAGAGAGAGGGGAAGACAACTGAAAAAAAAAGGTGATGCATTTATTAAGATCTCTTTAAAGGAAAATTTAAAGAACATTATTCTGCAAGGACTGGTTGGAAACAGGCTTGCAACCCTCCCTGAGGTGACCCTGTGTCCGTCCCGCAGCAGCACAGCTCCCTCTCCTGACTGCAAAGCTCAGCCGCCCCCAGATGAGGGGTTATTGTGCTCTCTGGGAGTCAGGTTCAGCGTAAATGTCCTTTCAAGCACGAAGGGATCCATCCCTGCCTGTGGGGATGGGCTAGATTCAGACATCTTAAATCTGTAATTATTTCAGGTTCTCTGTTGAAGTGCACGGCCCAGTGGGACCTTCCCTATCTCTAACTGTCTTCTCCAATTCTCGCCTAAAGAATATTTCTATTTTCCAGAGTGAGGGCTGGTGCCTGAGGAGGGGATAGTGGGTAGGAGCATCTGCTGGCAGCACCTCGGTGTGATGAGCTTCTGACCTCGGTCACAGCATGTGGTTGGGCTCAGCTGGGTGCCTGCCCTCCCTGCTGCCATCCCGTGTCCCAGGGCTCTGCAGGGACATCAGCAATGCAGGTGCCATGCAAGCACACTTTGTGCCCAAACTGCGGATACAGCCATGTGTCAGTCCGCGATGCTCTGACCTTCTGTCCCCGTGAGATTGTTTTGACATCTTGATTGTCCACCTTCCTCAACTGTCAACAGCTTAGATTGTCCTCAGATATTTGGTGTTTCTGCTTGTACAAGGGCTTGACAAGCCCTGTTTGTGTTGCCCCAGCAGCTTTAACTCACCAGTTTGTTTATGGATAGCTTTGGACAGGAGTATGTCCTTTGAAAACAAGATTGGTTTCTCACGCTGCAAGCTGTGTGGTCAGCTCTGTCCCCAAATGCAGCAGTCAGGTAAGATGCTGGATCTGTGCCAGGCTTTGAGAAGGTCACAGAACTGACAGAGGAACAGAAAGATGAGCACTGGAAGTAGATGAAGACGCAACTGTCCCATCCTCGTCGGCCGTGCTGCGTTACCGGCACTACCATGGGAGCCGTGTGTGTCAACGCCCGGCTGGGAGAACACCCAAAGCTGCCCAGACTGGAAGGGTCAAGGAACTGCACCAGGCATGCGGACAAGGGCTGCTGGGGAGCTCCAGCTCAGAGACAAAGCCCCAGATGTTGCAGACAGCTGAGACTCATGTCAGAGCCTCACCGTGACCCTCCTGCCAGAATTCCATTCTCCAGAGCACTGCTGACACTGGCCCCATATGGGGACTTTTTATTGCTGTGAGGGGATAAGCCACCAGAAAACCACACTCTGCTGTAGCCCAGAGCCTCCCTGCAGCCTCAGCATCAGGCACTAGATGTCCTTGCATGCCATGCTGTGGATGTGCAGCCTTCGGTGCTGCACGGGCTGCAGGTGGGACATTTCCACGAGAGTGACAACCACCGCATGAAGGTGGCCCTTTTCCAGCTCTAGCTTTACGGGACAGAAGGGAATTTACGAGGGAAAGGCACTTGCTTCACTGACCATCTCCATGCTCCCCTGGGAATTCTGGGTCAGGAGCTACCTTGCTTTTGGGCATCATTTTCCGTGACTTCCCAGCACGATCACATCCATCAGCATCCCAGCACCTGCAGCTCAAAGTCACTTCTTGGTGATCCCATTAAATTAGTTCAAGAGCAGCCCTTTGTTGTGGGAAATCGATATCTGCCTTGAGGGCCTCTTGATGTCTCAGTGAAACCCATTAAATTACATGAGTTTGATCCCAAAATGGCAACCGCAGCAGCATTTTAAAATAGCTCCACAGCCAGGAAACCCAATAACATGCTCATGAAGTGATTTTGTGCGTGTGTGTGTCCTGCAATGAGTCTTCCAAACTCTTGGTGAATAATTATGGGAGCAGTGTAAGATATAAATAATTTCCACAGGTCTGTCACTTTGAAGACAGCAAAAAAGGACAAATAAAATGCTGGAGGGAAAATGAATGTGCCTGGTGCTTGAGCAGTAAGGAGCAGCATTGAGTGTGCTGCTAAACTGATGGTCTGTACCTGAAACACCAGTTCACTCCTGGAGCTCCAGTGAGTATCCTTTGGAGAGCACCTGGCAGACCTCTCCCCCTGGCTGTCGCTGTGTTTGTCCTGAGTCTCATTTACCACACGTGCTTGTGGCAGTGATCCTTTGCCCTGGGGATCCCATCTAGGGGTACAGCCACCAGCAAACCTTGGTTCTGGTACGGGGTGTCCCCTGAGGACAAATCACAGCCACCCAGCAGCTGCTCAAGCAGTCCCTGAGTGTCAGCACAGTGTTTTCACATCCAAGCCTTCCTCCGGTCACCAGCAGAGCAGGTCAGGGGGTCCCACCCTCGGGCTCCAGTGGGGTGCTGGTTTGTGTGAAGCAAGCCTGGTTTGTGGGTTCGGTCCCTCTGGGCAGGGGTTTTGTGCCAAAATCACTCCCATCCTGCCGTTTCAGCATCGCTTTGAGGACAGAGAGCAATGCCTCAGGCAAAGGAATCCTCCGGCAAGCTCTGTGCCCTTCTGAACAACCTCCGTGTGTTCACAGCCTTAGCCACAGGCTAAATATGTTAAGAATAAGAAATGTTTGTATTTTGCCTCTCTAAACTGTCCATCCCCTGGGGCAGCTCTTGGCCGGTGTCCTGCCCATGCCCCCTGTGCCTTTCCCTCTGCCTGGGCTTTGCCACCGTGCCTGCTGTACTGGGAACCCCAGGGGGAGTCCCACTTTCTTTGAAAGCTGTCAGATTTTACTTACGGAGCACTAATTAACTGTATTTATTGTCAGAAATAAACTGGGGAGATCTTTCCTGCTGCAAATGCAGTCAGAGATGATATCTGCCCAGCAAAGGAGGAAATTACTTTAGAAATTAATTACAAGGGGTATACACAATGGGAAAAGTGCCAATCCCTCCCTCCCTCCCCACACTTGTTATGAAGAAGCTTGATAGCTCCGATCTCGACACATTCGCAGGCACATTTTGACTATTAAAACAGTGCAAATTATCAGGTTTATGTTGTAATTGGGGAGGTCAGTCATGAAGAGGCAATCTTCTATTTAGCTGCAATAGCTGAAACTTTTTTTAATTGGTGGTCATGCTCACACACGGGCTTAGAGATCTGAAAGTCTGTAACTCTGCATTTCCATGCTTTTCATACTGTTATATATGATCTGAAATGAAGTGTACTGGGCACAAGAAACAAAGGGTAATTTTGAAAGGTCATCAGAAATGGATTAGCTTATTCCAGGGTCCTTAATAGTTCTGGCCTCAATTGCATACTGAAGGGAAAAATAATTTAGTCTGCTTTTCATGAATGCTATTATAAGTAAGAAACATGCAAGAAACATTACTGTAGCTCTTCCCTACAAATCCACAATCACAAGCTCTATCGAGTCAGTGGCCTTTAACTTAAACCAAGGGTGTGTTAGTTTGGGTATTAAATGTTAATTTCCTCAGTTACCAAAACAACAGAGCTAAGTACTGTCCCTTAATAGCCAACACCAAAACAAAACCAACCACCACTCTCTGAATTTATTTAGCAGCCATCAGCAGAAGGGTTTTACCTGCTGTTTGCCTACATTCCTGCACCTCAGAATAACTAAAAGGCAATATTCTTTGTGGCAATATTCTCAACAGGGTTTTGAGGTTTTCACTGACTGGTGGCAGGATCCCTGGGGACTGGAGGCTGTGTCTGGAGCTGATGTGGAGGCCCCAGCCCAGGTGTCCTGAATTTCACAGGCTGCCCAGCCCAGTCAGGAGCTGTGCTGCTGCTGAGGGGTTTGGAGAAGCCACACAGCTTCCAGGCCCTCTCCAGGATGAGCCTGTGTATGTCTTGGAAGGTGAGTCTCTTATGAATTAGAGCTTTCATTTTTATTTTATTTTCAAAAATTTGGGGTTTTTTATGGTGACAAATCCTCATATTTCTCTGGAGAACCACCTCAGAGCTCCGGGGAAGTCTGGACCTCTGAGAGCTGTGACATCCTAATGCTGTATGAGTTTTATTTAATGCTGAAGTTAGTTCCTATAATTCCTGTTTACCAGGTTTCCTGGATATCTGTGCCTTTAGGATAACAACCAGCAATAACCAGAATCCTCAAACTGTGCCTGGTCTCCATTTGCAGCTTTTGGGTGCATTGGGTGGGCTGAGTAATTCCTCAAGAAAGCTCAGGCTCTCTCACCTTTTGCTGGACCTGTCTGCTCCCCACTTGGCTGCAGTGCTGGTCCTGGAGCAGGAGGGATGTTTGGATGCAGGAGTACTTGAAAAGAGAGGTTTTTTGTCTCGTTGGGGTAACTGTGGCTGGAAGACACTCTGGAGGTATTCAAAGTCTAAGTCTACATCTTGTCTTAAACGAGAATTTAGCTCCTTAAGATCAACCCAACATAAAATGGTGCATTTGAAGGTTTTACTATCCGTGATTGCAGGGCCCGGATCAGAAACCTGTGATCCCAGTGACTGAGGTGGACTTGGCACTTCATTAGTGGTGTGGGCAAGCTGGGTTACCAAACCTTCAGCTTCTAGAGGGGAGCGGGTTTGTCGTGTTTTTAGGAGTTAACACACTGCACATGGACACGGTCTCCTTGGATCTTCTTCAGTTCAGACTGGTGAGTTACCATGGTGCTGTTGGCAGCGTGGCATTTTCAAGCTGGGATATACATTTTTTTATACAATCACCTGTTGATTACATGCTGCATTGTAATAAACACAAGTTAACAGGGGGACTAAAGTGTCATTTCAGCTTCCAGGCTGGGCAAACAAGGTTGCTCTGCCAAATTCCCCTCTCTGTGACAGGGTTGCCATTTCCTCTTCCTGCCATTGAACTGTTTCATTAACTTCAATCCCTCCGTCATTAGTAAATATTAGTAAGCCGTACGTGACATTTTGCACCGAGCAAGGCTGCAGGTCCTGCCTGTTGGAAGTTTTTAATTAAATAAAGCTGCCTGCTGTGGGCAGAGGGACGGGGGGAGAAGGCAGAATTCAAAGGGGAGATGAAAGTTGCTGTCTCTGCCTGCCACGCTGGAGTGTGGGCAGGACTTCTGCTCCTCTCGGACGTTTCCTTCAGAGAAGCCCTTGTGTTTTTCAGATGGCCTCTCATCTGAAATTACAGCACATGGTTTGTGCTCCTGCTCCAAGTCTTCCTGGAAGTCACTGGAAAATACTGGATGTAGCACCTGAATAAGCCCCATGTGAAAGCTGGTAGAGCAAACATTGTCAGTGGTAGCAGTAAACCAGTGCTTCGTGCTGAGCTCCAAGTGCACCAGGCAAAAAGCACTGTCAGGTCAAGATCAGACTTGAAACTGGACTGGCAAAAGTCTTTTTTTGAGATCTCAGATTTTCTGAACTTGGAGCTGAGAGTGAGAGAGAATAGGTCTGATTTCTCACAGCCTTCAACAACCTTCCTGTCCAACTGATCCATCATTTATAATGCTGTAGAGGTCTGGAACAACGAGTGTGCCCGGCCAGCACAGCAGTGGGGAGGCTCAGTGTTAAATGTCAGGGCGGAGAAGATGGAGCAGCAGCTGCTGCCTTTTCCCTGCAGCTCTCCCTTCCTCTGCCGGGCAGGGCTGGAGCTCTTTGCCTGCAGCACAGCGTGGGAAGCAAAATGCCAGCGGGTCAGGGGCTGTGCTGCACGCTGGGCTCTGCTGCCCTTGGGCAGCGCGTGGCCTGACCACGCTGAGCCTACCAGAACCTGTAATTAATGCTTGCTGCTCTCCCAAAGATGCACTTTGCCTGCATTTAACTGTGCCTTTTGGTTGCATCCTCTCTCCTCTCCCAGTTATTCCTGTGCCACTCAACATCTCCACTATGGATAAAGCTTTCAGGGCAGCCAGTGGCTGCTGGTGGTCCTGCTCTCTCCACTTTTAATGAAAGAGCAGTAAGTGTGCTGGATGCCTGGGAGCTGCAGCTAAAGAGTCAAGTAAACCCTGATGTTTCCACTTGTCCACCACTTGTTTGGTTTCTTCTTCTGGCGCTGGTTGATGGCTGCTTGCCGGGGTCAGTGCCATGACCAGCAGCACAGGAGGGTGGGAGAGGCTGGCAGAGCCCTGGTGCCTTGGCTGCAGTTGTGTTTATTCGCACAGGACAAACAGTGTCCCATCTCCCTTGGCCAGAAGCAGGGGATGAGTTCTGGCACACAGAGTTCTACGTGAGGTCTGTGCCTCTGCCCTCGCCCTTGGCTGTGGTGTGACACGGGCTGGCACCAGCACCTGGCTCAGATAAGTAGTGACAGTCTTCCCGCTTTTTCCTCAAAGAGAGACTTCAGCCTCATGGGAACTAGGGAATAGCCCCAAGAAGCTGAGCCCAGTACAAATTATTGGCTTCTTTCTAATGTGTGGATGGGAGAATTTTTTTCTATCCAAATCTGTTTAGTATGAAAAATGAGTATTCAAATGCCATAGATCTGGTTTTGACAGTAGCAAGAACTGTTCTTGACAAAAGCACAGAAATAGCCCCAAAATTCAAATCCAGATAATAAATCTTCATGGCAAATAGAAAGGAAAAGTGGAAGAACCTTATTTATAAATTTATTCAGTCGATAGTTTTAATTAACAAGCATATATAGTAATCCTAAACTGGGTGTGATCGATACAGTCTGAAGCAGCCGTTTAGTGGAGGGATGTCTAAAGGAGAAAGAAGTATGTGAACAATCTGAGCACTGTACAAGTACAGAAGAGCAGAGTGGCTCTGACCGTGAGGGGTACAGGAGATTGGCACCAGCTCATGGCAAGGAGGACAAGGTGTGTCTTGGCTTGGCTTGTCTGCTGTGAGATGTGAAAGGGAATTGAGCTACGGTTGGGCTGTACACCAGCCTGCTCTGAGCACCCCTGTGAATGAACACAGAGCCACTGCAGTGCTCCACACAACCCCCACGAGCCCGCATAAACCCCCTGAAGTTCCTCTGTTTTCCCTCATGAATTTTGTGTTCCTGGAGAAGGAAACCCTGAAAGGCAAGAGCTTGGTGAAAGAGGGACTCAGCCTTTGGGTGTCCTGACCTACTGCTGGGCTTCTCTGTGCCCCATTTGTTTAAAAGCCTTTCAAGATCTTCCAGCTATTATCCATGTAATCCAGCAGAAAGAAGTGGGCTCCCACTCACTTTTATTTGAGCAGCAGCTGAGAGGAAAATGCACATTCCCCACCTGTCACCTCAAACACAGAAATTTCACCCTAATTTACCTGAATGAAGATGGGTGGTTGGAAGAAGCAGCTAAATAATTCCTCCAGGTAGGCTTTTCTAAGGGTCTGGGTTCTGGTGAACTGCAATGTTTAAGCTCTGTTGAAAGAAATAATTTGCTGCTGTTTGTTTCACTTAAAGCAGGGGTTGGTCAGCCTTTTGGAGTGATCTCGCTGTTGGTCAGGCACAGGGCTGAGTGTGGGAAGTGTGCAGTGGTTGCAGGGGGTGCTGGGCATGCTGGCTCCTGTGTCAGAGGTGTTCAAATCTGGGGACATGGCCCTGGTGGGTCATGAAGTCCTCTAGAGCTGCCTGTGAGAAGCTCTGGATGCTGCATGTAGGAAAGGCCATTCGGAGCCTGTGGCTACTCCAGAACTCTGGGGAAACCTCCAAGTGTGTCCAGGTCTCAGCTCTCCTGCTTCAGTCCCTTTCTGGGTTTGAACTCAAACTGGGAGCTCAAGTGTGGAGTGGGAAATGAAATTATTTAGTGCCATTTTGTCCAGAAGCCTTATTGCCTCTACTGCAAGTCTAAATCTTGACCTGTGAAGCTGAGCACAGGAGCATCTCAAAGGAATATCCTCACAATACCCAGTTACAGGATCAGGAATGTTTTCCAGCTGAGCACTGTGGTTAGTGCTGCAGCCACAGATGCTGCAATACCCTGCCTGGAACCACTGGCTATTCATTGAATAGGGACTTTTTGGAGTAGGGATAGGGGTTCAGGGGCAAGTTTTATTTACCAGCAACAAATTTGTTCTCTTCTGTCCTCACAAAGAGCTGCTAAAATCTGTTGTGGAGGTAGAGAGGCTGTGGAGGGGAGAGAACACGGATATAGTCTTTTTTGACATAAAATGCCTAGAAGGGTGATTTGTGTTGGAGTTTGGGGGGGCTGACCGACCCCCACCCCAAAACTCCCACCTTGCTCTTCGGGCAGCATCCCCCGCGGGTCCCCCCGCGGACCCGCCCGCTGCCCGCCGAGCGGCTGTGGGAGGAGGAGAAGGAGGAGGAGGAGAAGGAGGGGGAGTCCCGGCGGCGGGATGAGGCCGGGCTGAGCGATGTGCGAGCAGGCAGCGCGGTACTGCCGGGCCGGGGTGCAGAAGCTGCTGCGGAAGCCGGCTCCGGCGCTGCGCGGGCTGGACGGGCTGCTGCGCTGGGCGGCCGGCAGGATGGGCGACAAGGGCCTCGCCGAGCGGGAGCTGCTCGCCCCGGGCGCCGCCGCCGCCCAGAGGAAGGGCACCTCCGTTATCCTCGATGTGAGTGCTCCCTGCATCCCGCATCCCGGCTCCTGCCTCCCCCCGCCCGCGTCCCGCACCGCCTCGGGAGCGGGGATGTTTCTCTCGTCCCGCGTTCCCTGCACCGGTGGGCACGGGCTGGACCCCGGGTCTTGCAGTCCCCAGCTGGGTGGGCGTGGGTGTCCCGCATCCTCTTGCCCTTGTCCCGCACCCGCTCAAGCCCCTCTGGATCGCCGGTATTTCCCGGGTCCAGCATCTTCCGGACCAGCCGGGCGAGAGGCTGCAGCCCGGCTTCTCTGCTCCCCTGGATCCTGCAAGCACAGGCTGCACGGGCACGGGGTGCACCGCGGATCCTGCACCCCGCGAGCAGCTTGGCATCAGGGTTGTTCCTCGGATTCTGGGGATGGCATGTAGCCCAGGTCCTGGATCCCCCGGGCTGGTTGGGAGCAGGAGTGCCCAGATTCAGCAGCCCCTCTCCAGATCCTGTGCCCCTGCGCTGCCTGGGGCATGGGGTTGCAGCCCGGGTCTGGCACCCACTTGTCCAGATGCTGCATCTCCTAGATTGTCAGGGCAGCCTGGGTCCCATGTCCCCTTGCCCTGCACTCTCTGGGACAGCTGGGAATAAGGTGCACCTTGGTTCTACATCTTCTGGACTGGACTGGGCGTGGGGTGCAGTCTGGATCTTGTACCTCCTTTCCTGAGTTCTGCACCTTTTTTTTTAGCGGCTGGGCATGGAGATGTAGCTTGAATCCTTCATCTCCTTGCCGGGATCCTGAATTCTCTGGGCTGGCTGGGCTTTGGGGTGCACCCTGTTTCCTGCACCCTCTGAACAGGCTGAGCGTGGGTGTGCACCCCAGGTTCTGCAGCCTTTTTCCCAGGTCCTGCATCCCCTTGACCAGCTGAGATGAGGATGCACTGTAGATCCTTAATCCTGGTTTGGGGGGGGCTGGTAGGGATGTGCTTGGTGCCTCGATTGCTGTATTTATAGACTTTCTGATTAGGGAGCTAACGAGGCTGTTTGCACTTAAATGAATTGGGAGAATGGGGTGGAATCAGCCGGAGTGCAAATGGTGTAATTACAGTCTTTCTGCAGCATCCAGTAATTAAACACATAGATCCTCTGTTTTGCTATCTCCTAGCTTAAAAAAAAAAAAAAAAAAAAAA